>JARQOC010000002.1:636176776-636509103 GCA_033576535.1 Allobates femoralis | reverse complement strand
TGCATGGCATGAAATCGAGGGAGACCATAGGTAGATAAGACATCCCTCTGTCATCCACCTCCCCTCCTCTACATTCATAAGGTCTCCTAGGGTACCGATGTCTCTCTCCCTCCAAGCCTCAAAGTTTTCACGACCTAATGGGAAGGCCGGACATCTCCAGGGGTTGAGTAATTTTGAGACTTTCCAAGATAAATTTAATTTTCTCCTTACCCCTTTCCAAGTCATAATTGGGTCTCTATAAATAACATTACCCTTAAGAGCTGTAGGTAAGCAAGGCAGCGGTGAATGTAACAGAGCAGACAAATCCCAGGGCCTAGCAAATTCCCCCTCTAGATCTACATCAGAGAACTTATTAGTGCCCTTGATCCAGTCAAGAACATAGCGTAAGATGCATGCTAAATTGTATCCTCGAACATCCGGGAGTTGGAGACCTCCCTCCTGCTTTGACTGCATCAAGACACCAAAGGCCAGTCTGGGTCTTTTCCCTCTCCATAAGAATTTTGGGAAGGCTTTGTTTAATTTAGTTATATCTGTGTGTTTTAACAGCATGGGGATAGTCTGGAGCGGGTACAACAATCTTACAAAATTGATCATCTTAAGCAGATGGCATCTCCCAGTCAGAGAGAGTGGTAGTCTAGCCCACCCCTCCAATTCCCTCTCAATTTTTGAAAGGATCGGGGCAAAGTTAAGTCTATAAGTCTGGCCGGGATATCTAGCCAACTGAACCCCCAGATATTTAATATTATCCTTAGCGACTGGAAGATCGCAGAAGTGAGTTCATTGCGAAAATCTACTCTTTGGATTAATGAACAAAATCTCACATTTATCTTTATTTAGGCAGAAACCTGAATGTTTACCCAAAACTTCAATATCTGCAAGAATGCGAGGGAGGTCTCTTTCGGGGTTCCGGACATAAAGGATAACATCGTCTGCGAAAAGAGACAACTTGACCTCTCTGGTCCCCACTCTGAATACTTCATAAGTGTTATTTTCAAGGTATAGAGCCAAAGGCTCTATGGCCAAATTAAAGAGAAGGGGGGATAACTGACAACCTTGTCTCGTTCCCTTCTGTAAGAAGGAGCCCGATAAATAACCGGGGGTACTAATACAAGCTTTTGGTCTATTATACAAAGACTGCAGGTATTGCTGGAATGGCCCCACAAGTCCAATAGAGTCCAGGACCCTACCCAGCCATGACCACGGTACATTATCGAACGCTTTTTCTGCGTCTAGTGTGATCACGGCTGGGTCACCCCTCTCCAAACCCACTCTCTTTCCCATGACATCAAGCAAAAGCATCGCTCTCCTAATGTTAGTAGCAGTTGATCTTCCTTTGATAAATCCCGCTTGGTGGGGGGTATCAAGCTAGGCATTACCGTCGCCAATCTATCGGCCATTATCTTTGAAAGAAGTTTCAGATCCTGATTTATCAACGAAATCGGTCTGAAACATGCCGAATCCGTTGGTATCTTGCCTGGTTTGGGGATAAGTTTTATATAGGCCAGATTCATTCTGTCCGGTATAGGGGCCCCCTGGAGTATTGCGTTAAACAAGACTCGTAAGATAGGAGAGACCTGTTCTTTTAAAGGGAACCAACCACCCCCAATGACCCCCCCGGACTATTAATATCAGTGCCTACACACAGCACATACATGTGCTGCACTGATTTTGGCTAAAAAAACTGTTTTTTAAAACTAAAGATAATGATTTTTAAAGTTTAAACCGGAGCGACGGATGGGCGGTACTTATCTGTGGAAACCGACGATATCTCATGCCAATCATCTTCCCTGTCTCCCCTCGCAGCAGTTATGGCCACCCCTTTGTGCAGCGTCACAGCCCTGTGCACGGGCTCGCATGCCCGTGCACACGTCATCATCTGCAGCCGGGTTGGGAGCGCGCGCTCTGTCTTCCATAGCCGAGCGCAGGAAGTCAGAGCGCGCGCTCCCAACCCGGCTGCAGATGATGACGTGTGCACGGGCATGCGAGCCCGTGCACAGGGCTGTGACGCTGCACAAAGGGGTGGCCATAACTGCTGCGAGGGGAGACAGGGAAGATGATTGGCATGAGATATCGTCGGTTTCCACAGATAAGTACCGCCCATCCGTCGCTCCGGTTTAAACTTTAAAAATCATTATCTTTAGTTTTAAAAAACAGTTTTTTTAGCCAAAATCAGTGCAGCACATGTATGTGCTGTGTGTAGGCACTGATATTAATAGTCCGGGGGGTCATTGGGGGTGGTTGGTTCCCTTTAAGGCTTTAAAGAAAGCACCATTGTAGCCATCAGGTCCAGGAACTTTGCCTGGGTTTATGTTTTTGATAGCATCCTCTATTTCCTTCACAGTGGCAGGACTATTTAAAAATAGTTTGTCCTCTTCTGAAATACCCGGTAGATGAACTAGGTGCAGCCAATCGGCCCCCTCAGGCATGTCAGAGCCACTATCTGAGTAAAGAGATGCATAAAATTTTCCCAGTGCCTGGGTAACGTCTTTCGGGTTAGTCCAAGTGTTACCATGTTTGTCAACTATAGTTTGAATGGGAGAAAGAAGATGTCTATCACGTGATAATCGTGCCAATAGTCGACCAGACTTGTCCCCAAATTTATGAAGGTTTAGTTCCAACCTACTTTTATATATGCCTTCCCTTCTCCTTGCCCACATATCAAAATTTTCCTTGGCCTGTAACCAGGTCTCCCTGTCAGGGGAGTACGAGTTCCTCACCTCCAGACTGACCTTTACAAATTGTTCTTTTATCTTTTTCTTTATCCCCATTTCTTTAAGCCAGGGGTCTCAAACACGCGGCCCGCGGGCCGCATGCGGCCCCTGAGGCCCCTCAGTGCGGCCCCGACACAGTGGAGAGTGAATCATGTCGGCGGTCCTGTTCGGGGGGGCCGCCGCGATACTGCTTTATTATCACTTCCAGCCTTTTTATTGACACTTCACTGCCGCTCGCTCTGCAGCTTGCTCTGTGCCCTGCAAGTTCAATACAAGCCGCCAGCCAATGAGAGGCGCATGACGTCACCTGCGGGCCTCTCATTGGTTGGCAGCTTGCATAGGGCGCAGAGCGAGTGGCAGTTTAGTCTCAATGAAGGGGCCGGAAGTGATAATAAAGCAAAATCGCGGCGGCCCCCCCTTCCCCGCACAGGCCTGCAGCTAGGTTCCCTGCATAGGTCGCACTCTGCGCGGCAGTTTATTGTCAGTGAAGGGGCCGGAAGTAATAATGCGGCAGTATCGCGGCGGCCCCCCGCACAGGACAGCCGGCTAGGTTAGTTGTACAAACGAGCCCGTGAGTGCGTCTGAGCCCGTGAGTGCGTCTGAGCCCGTGAGTGCGTCTGAGCCGTGAGTGCGTCTGAGCCCGTGAGTGCGTCTGAGCCCGTGAGTGCGTCTGAGCCCGTGAGTGCGTCTGAGCCCGTGAGTGCGTCTGAGCCCGTGAGTGCGTCTGAGCCCGTGAGTGCGTCTGAGCCCGTGAGTGCGTCTGAGCCCGTGAGTGCGTCTGAGCCCGTGAGTGCGTCTGAGCCCGTGAGTGCGTCTGCGTCTGAGCCCGTGAGTGCGTCTGCGTCTGAGCCCGTGAGTGCGTCTGCGTCTGAGCCCGTGAGTGCGTCTGCGTCTGAGCCCGTGAGTGCGTCTGCGTCTGAGCCCGTGAGTGCGTCTGCGTCTGAGCCTGTGAGTGCGTCTGCGTCTGAGAGTGCGTCTGCGTCTGAGCCTGTGAGTGCGTCTGCGTCTGAGCCTGTGAGTGCGTCTGAGCCTGTGCCTGTGAGTGAGTGAATGTGTGTGTGAAAAGAATGTAGACTAGGTTGGGGACATCAGTATAAAAGGGGATCAGGATGGGGATGTTAATACAAGAAGGGGATAAGGATTTGGACACTACTACATTGACATGTTTAGTAATACCAGAATTTTTTGCTCACTACAAGCAATGTGGCCCCCGATAAAAAAAAATTTCTATGTGCGGCCCACCAACCCAGCCGAGTTTGAGACCCCTGCTGTAAGCCATCACTTGTCCCCTCAAAACGGACTTCGCTGTTTCCCAAACCAAGCCAGGTTCAGAGCGATGGGCTTCATTGTCATTTGAATAAAGCGCCCACCATTCTCTAAGAAGGGTGACAAAATTTTCCACCCTGGTGAACGTGTCAGGAAATCGCCACAGATAATCAGTACCCTTCTCATAGGCGTCTTTAGTTTCCAACACCAATGGGCTGTGATCAGATATTATTACCATGTCCTCCATTTTAATTTCTGTCACCCTTTGCAGTATTTTGGGGTGAGGTAAAAAACATATCTAATCTTGACCAAGACCCATGGGGGTGGGAAAAATGGGTGAATTCTCTGTCCAGGGGGTGCACTATCCTCCATGCATCGCCCATATCTACATTTGCAAAGAGGGATTCAAGAAAGCTCTCTGCCTGTAGTCCCCTTGGCTCCTGAACTGTCCTCAGTGGAGGTGAGGAGTGTCTCCTATCTTCTTCTGCGCGTAACACCATGTTAAAATCACCTCCTACTATTCTGTTGTGGCCATGGTCAGTTAGGAGTCTAGCTTGTAGCTTTTGAAAAAAGGGTTTCTGATTCTCATTTGGTGCATAAATATTGTAAATAGAAAAAACGTCCTTCTGGATTTGTATGGTCATTTGGATCAATCTGCCCTCGTCATCCATTTGTGTGGATAGAACCGTATGCGCCAGGGACTTATGAATTAAGATTAAAACTCCCGCTTTCCTCTCTACCGCACCAGAGCCATAAATTTCTCCCACCCACAATTTCCTGAAATGGAAAAAGTCCTCAGAGACCAGGTGGGTCTCTTGGAGCAAGGCAATATCCGTGTGGAGCCTTTTAAGATGGCGTAAGACCATCATGCGCTTTGCTGGGGAGCGCAGACCCTTTACATTCCAGGAGACCCACCAAACCATCCGAACCCCCCCAGATCAGTACTGCTGATAAGTAACGAATCTTTAACCATTGAGGTATTGCCCCCCATAACTTAAACCAGGAGAAAGTGGTTTTTGCACAGAAAACGCGGTGGAGCGTTAATACACTGCTAAGGATGTTTCTAGGTTTCCCCCCTCCCCCTAATGTCCCCCCGTTCATTCTAACCACACCACTACTCTTCACATGTCCTAGTAGCCGACTTCTCTTCTTCCCTCCAATACCGCCCATATTTATATCTCTTACCTCGCCACAGCAACCGGCTAAAGAGTAATGTCTTATATCTCTTTCTTTTTCCCTTATTCCCTTATTTCTCCCCTTCAACAGCAGCACAACAGGAACACGACAAGAAGCCTCCCAACCCCGTTCTGTAAAGCAGATCCCCCAACATAGGTAGTCCCAGAACATTTACCTCATGGATTTCAAATTAGTGCAAACATGAAATAAGTGCATTAGTCAATTACATATGGAAATGTTAAGACAAACATCAACATTCCCGTGTAATATTACAGTTAGCCTTCATAGGCGACGTCCCTCACAACCCCCCTCCCCTCAAAAAAAAAAAAATTATTTTTTTATTAATACAGACATCTCGGAGATCATATCGATCTAAATAAAAGGATGGCTCACTCAGATTCTGAATCTGCGTCATGTCTGAGGTCGATGGCATAGTGGCCAGCCTGCCAAGCAGATCCAAGATACCTGAACGAAAGCATAAAAGGGGGAAAGAGAGAGAGAAGAAAAAGAAAAACAAATACAGATAAAGAAAAAAGGGAAGGGGGGGGGGGGGGGGGAAAATAATAATAATAAAGGAGGGGGGAGGTTTCACAGCCTCAGATTAGTTCAACTGCATCAAAAGCACGCTTCTTTTCCACAAGATCAGATAAACCATCTCAGCCGCTCTATTTCTTCTTGCGCCAGCGTGAGCCTGTCTGTCTCTGTTGTCTAGGTGTCACACCACTAGAAGCGCCTCCATTGTTCGTGGTATCAGAACGCAGCCTGTATGACCTCACAGAATCGCGATCTTCTTCAGTCCCTAGGTCTGGGATTGACGACACTGGCTGTTTATCAGTATTTACGGCGGGGGGTGTTACAGCTCTTGGGGAACAAGAATTATCCAAAATCACAGACAATGCTTTCTCCGGATCCGTAAAAGTCAGCAGTGCGCCTTCTCTAGATCTAAACCGCAGAGTAGCCGGAAAGTTTAATTGCAAGCAAACATTTCTCTTATGAAGTATTGAACACGCTTCACTAAAAGCTCTCCTACGGCGGGAAACTTCTATCTATCTAGTAGTCTGCGAAGACCAGCGCTCTATGGCCATGTATCATTAAAGGATGTTTCCTGGCCTTATAAGCCCGAAGGATCTCTTCTTTATCCCTATGGTTTAGGAATTTAGCAATAGCGTGTCTCGGCTTATTAGAGGCTCCAGGTTGGGAGCAACCAGCAGCAGTTGTAGATGTAATGTCC
Source organism: Allobates femoralis (assembly GCA_033576535.1). NCBI lineage: Eukaryota > Metazoa > Chordata > Amphibia > Anura > Aromobatidae > Allobates > Allobates femoralis. The sequence continues at coordinate 636,502,719 of JARQOC010000002.1, read as the reverse complement.
AGAGTCTCTCTAGGAGGTCCAATTCTATGGGTACGCTCCGTCTTACATCTCTGCTGTAGTCCCAAAGCGTCGGGGAGGTCTACTTCGAAAAATTTTTCTAGCTGGCCTGCCGGAATGGACTCTGGGAGACCCACAATCTTAAGATTACTCCTTCTCGCTCTGTTCTCAATGTCTTCTAGCTTTGGAAAGGCATAATCAGAGCGTTTTTGTATTGATAGCACTTGGTCTTCTAATTCCTGTATTCTATCCTCTGCAGCTCCAATCCAAGCCTCTGCCTCTTTAAGTTTCTGATTATGGGTCCCCACTGTTATGCTGAGTTCTCTCGTAGTGGCAGCCACCTTGTCAGCTACAGCCACTTTAAAGTCCTCAGCCCGGTGTATGGCCAATTCTTTGGCCAGGGCTTTATAGTTAATATGTTGTAGTCCCTGCCAGCCTCCTGCTTTCACACCCGGGTCCTCTCCCCTCATCTCATCTCCTGTGTGATCATGCATCTTGCGTCCCTGAGACTGTGGCTGCTGTTCCTGGATAGGGGCATCAGTCTGCAGCGAAAACGGATCTCTCGCCATCCCCACATTAGTGGCTGTCATCATCCTCGCTGCCTTGTTCCCAAATGGTGCATTCCCTCCCTGCATGGAGGCTTCTTCCGGCTCTCCCTCTTCACCTGCATCACGGGCGCCATTATCATTAGCCGCGTGTGCAGGGGGAAATCGGCCGCTCTCCCCCACTCCGGGTAACATACCGGTCCATCATTGTGGATGAGCGGTGCTCCGGTGTTATCACCTGCCCCGCTGTGCCGATGGTCCTGGGACTCAAGGGAAGGCTGGATGGAGCCAGATTGCCGCGGCGGGGCCCGGAGAGCTGTTAGACACGGCCACACATAGAGGCGCCGGAACCGGAAGTCACGGTATGATGCTTTTTTACTAAAAAGGGGGAAGAGGGGAAAGTCACCTGTTCTAACCCTGGTTCTTTCCCTGCCTGACAACGGAGTTTTCAACACCTAATGAAAACCCCTGGTTGGTGTCTCCGTTCCTCGACGGCTCACCCTTCTGGTCCTAACTCTTATTGGGGTAATATCTTATAGCGTATCTGTGCAAGACCTCCCCTTCTTATATTATACCTGGGTATCCTGCTCTACTGTCAACAGCCCTGGGAGTCCGGGTCAATCCCCTTAGACTCGGTGGTAAAAAAATGTGGTATACCACCTTTGGGGTCAGTAATGTTCAAAAACATGGTGGTGCTTCTCTCCAATTCAATCACACATAAACATGTCACCATTTCAGCCTTTATCACCCACTCCTGGTTTGGGTTTCAAATACGGAGTTAAAAAACTCAAACTCAACGTGTGCACATGGTCCTTTCATACTCTGTAGGTTCGATACAGGATATTACTATTTATTTATATAGCACCGTTGGATTCCATGGCGCTTTACATATTGAAAGGGCAAACGAGGACAAGTACAATGTGTATGGACAATAAAATCTTACAGGTACAGGAGGGGAAAGAACCGTCTGCAAGGGCTCACAGGTTAATAGTTCATAACCCCCCCTCCCAAGTTCCCTTTAAATAGTTTGCAGGCAATAGCACTGTAAATACATTTTGTAATGGAAAGCTGCAGCCATTAAAGGGATCCTGTCACCCCCAAAACACCTGTAAACCTATTAAAACCTGTCCCTAGAGCATATTAACACTATCCCTACACTCTTTTTACCTCCTAAATGCAGTAAGTGACATTGGATAAAAACGTTTTATAAGTACCTGATTACTGATGATAATGAGTGACTATCTATTCATAGTCACTCATCAAGACTGCCCCTCTGCTTCATAGCACGCCTGAATAGGCGTGATCTACAGCCCACATTCAAATTGCCGCCTCCCTGCTGTGCCCTGTCTCGTCCGAGGCTGCAGTGTGGCTGGTGACGCGATCCGCGTCATTCCCGGCGCCTGGTGACGTATTTAGACCGGCGCCGCGCTGTCAGCTTCAAAATGCGCACTGCGCATGCCCAATGCGCATGCGCAGTGCGCATTTTGAAGCTGACAGCGCGGCGCCGGTCTAAATACGTCACCAGGCGCCGGGAATGACGCGGATCGCGTCACCAGCCACACTGCAGCCTCGGACGAGACAGGGCACAGCAGGGAGGCGGCAATTTGAATGTGGGCTGTAGATCACGCCTATTCAGGCGTGCTATGAAGCAGAGGGGCAGCCTGGATGAGTGACTATGAATACATAGTCACTCATTATCATCAGTAATCAGGTACTTATAAAACGTTTTTATTCAATGTCACTTACTGCATTTAGGAGGTAAAAAGAGTGTAGGGATAGTGTTAATATGCTCTAGGGACAGGTTTTAATAGGTTTACAGGTGTTTTGGGGGTGACAGGATCCCTTTAAAACATATATATCATACAATACAAATAAACTATGATGCAAGCACATGGCACTGTACAACTTACTTCTTCTACTGTAGACATCTGTCTCTGCACTTTCTTTGGGCTCCGGCGAAAAGCCCCACTCCACGAAGATAAACTAGCAGCATTTTTAATGGGAAAGGATTTTTCAAAAGCAAAACCAATGGTGGGATTGGGCTTTCCTACAGCTCCATTTACATTTCTGCTGCAAAAGAAATTGTATAAGTATTTAACCCTTTAAGGACTAAGGCACTTTGTTAGGAGGTTAGAAGTGTTAGGGTATGTGCCCACTGGACGGTTCTGCATCTTTGCAGACCGTCAGAAAACCGGTGGGGAATTGCAGAAACTGAGTTTTCTGACCTCAGCAGTGTCCATCGTTTTTTGAGCGGTTTTATAGCGTTTATACAGCGTTTTGTCGGCGGTTTTCTGGCGGTTTTTCTTAGCGTTTTACAGACGGTTTTTTTGAGCACTTGTAAGCTGGAACCGCTGGAAAAACGCTCAAAAGAATTCACCTGCTCTATCTTTGAAAACCGGTGGAAAACCGGTGAAGAAAGTGGAAAGGAGACAAACAAAAACGTTCTAATGTACACAGCGTTTTCTAAACTCCATTGACTACCATGTTAAGCCAACCGCTGGTTAGGATTAACATAAATTAACATAAAACTCAGCGGAAAACGCCGACGGAAAACGCTAAAGAACAGCCCATAAAACGTCCAGTGGGCACATACCCTTAACATTTTACAGCAATTTCTCATTTTTCCAACAGAATTTAGAAAAAAAAAAAATTTTTAACCCCTTCTCCCCCCAGGCAATTTTCCGTTTTTTTCCTCCTTCTTCCAAGAAACCATAACTTATTTTCTGTTAATATAGATATATGAGGTCTTGTTTTTGCGGGAGCAGTTGTACTTTCAGATGAAATAATTTATTTTATTTTACCATATAGTGTACAGGAAAAAATCAGGAAAAAATTCCAAGTGCGGTGAAATTGCAAAAAAAAAATTTCAATTACACATTTGTTTTTTTATTTATCATGTTCGCTATATGGTAAAACTGATGTGTTTGGTATGAGGCTTTGGGCCAGTACAAGTTTGTAGATACCAAACATGTATACTTTTACTGTTATCTAAGTGGTTTAAAAAAAAACCAAGTTTTTAAAGGGAACCTGTCACCCCCTTTGGGCATTTTAAACTATGTCCACCAGCTTAGGGTGCTTTCACATTACGATTTTTGCTTCTCCGATGCTGCCCGATAAAAATCGGACAGCATCGAACCGATTTTTGGACCCCATGCATCCCTATGGGGATCAGACCAAATCGGATGTGCACTAAATGCCATCCGATTTGGTCCGATCCAATTCTGTCAGATTTTATTATCTGTGAAAAAAATCGGAGCCTGCTCCGATTTTTGCACCGAAAATAAAATCTGACAGATTCGGATCGGACCAAATCGGATGGCATTTAGTGCACATCCGATCTGACCCGATCCCTATAACATGGGGCCCTATGGAGAAGGGTCCGAGGAAACATCTGATGTCTCCTCGGACCCGATTTTTACTGTACTGAGCATGCTCAGTACAGTAAAACTGCTCCTAACTGGGAGCACAAGGGTTAAAAAAAACAAACAAAAAAAAAAACAAAACACTTATGCTCACCTCTCCCCGCCGTCTTCCTGAAGGTTCCCGGTGGCTCCCGCAGGCTGCAGAGGTCTTCTTCATGTCTACAGGACCTGCGGTGATGTCACAGTCATGTGACCGCGGTTTACCATGGTGGAACCCGCGGTCACGTGACTGACATCACCGCAGGTCCTGAACACATGAAGAAGACTTCTGCAGCCCACGGGAGCCACCGGGAACCTTCAGGAAGACGGCGGGAGACGGCGCGGGCTCGGGGAGAGGTGAGCATAAGGTTTTTTTTGGTTTTTTTTTTTTCAGCCCGGAGGCAACGATTTTATGCCGGAATCGGGTGCCTATTTGGCACCCGATTCCAGGTATCAGAAGGGAGCCGATGCTGTCCGATTTATATCGGACAGCATCGGCTCCCTAAAAATCGTAGTGTGAAAGCACCCTTACACATGATGTAAATGGGGTTCTAGTAACCCCTGTATGTGCCCAGACATCCCCCTCATACCTGAAATATGAACTTCATTGTGTCCAGTGCGCGCCTCCCATTTAGACCAGGAGGCTGCTATTTAGTCTTGATGCATGATGTGCTTGCCACCCCTCCAGGCATCAAAACCCAGTGACAGCCGCACTCACGCCTACGCAGAGATTTGTGGACACCCGCTCCACCGCGCAGGGGCGAGTGCTGCTGTCACTCAAGCACCAATCACAGGAGGGGCCGGAAATTTAAAAAGAGCAGGGCAGGTTTTGCAGCATTGAGGGGCAGTGAGCACATCATGCATGAGGACTATATAGTAGTCTCCCGGTCTAAATAAGGAGGCCAGAGCTGGACACAATACAAGTTCATATTTCATACACCCCTGGGCACATACAGGGGTTACTAGAACCCCATTTACATCATGTGTAACCTGGTGGGCACAGTTTAAAATGCCCAAAGGGGGTGCCAGGTTCCATTTAAAGAAACAGAATTGCACTTTTGTTGCCATTTTTCCCGACACGTAGCGTTCTAATTCTTCAGGATCTGGGGATGTGTTGCAGCTTATTTTGTGTGTCTTGAGCACATAAGGAAAATAAGTTGGCATCAATGGTGAAATTTTGATCATTTAATAAACACAGAATGGTCAGATTTTGGCGAAGACAAAAGTTTTGTCGCCCACAAAAAGTAATGTGATATTCAAACAAATAATTAAAATACAAATATATGTTGCATAACATTGGTGAACGAAGTTGTGATGCTATTAGAGTCATATTTAATATTTTATGTGATTTCCATGAGCTTGAAGGACTGCATCCATGCAGTTCAACAATGATTCATACAATTTATTAACGAAGTCATCAGGAATAGCAAAGAATGCAGTCTTACATGCCTCCCAGAGTTCATGTAGATTCTTTGGTTTTGTCTTCCAAGCTTACTCTTTCATCCTACCACAAACATGCTCAATGATGTTCATGTCTGGTGACTGGGCTGGCCAGACCTTGAGCACCTTGATCTTTTTTGCCTGGAGGAACTTTATTGTAGAGATGGATGTATGAGATGGAGCACCATCCTGCTGCAGAATTTAACCCCTTTTATGATTATTAGAATGTAAGAGGTAGCTAATACTTTTTGATATTTTAGGCTATTGATATTGCCTTCCACCTTGCAAATGTTTCGCACACCTCCATACTGAATGCAACCCCAGACCATGATCTTTCCACCACCAAATTTGGATCCATACAGGCTCCAGTAAGTCTCCTGCAGTATTTGCAGTGGCTGTGGTGTAATTCTACTGAAGATTCATCAGAGAAATCCACCTTCTGCCACTTTTCCAGCGTCCATCTGTTTAGCAGGCTGTGGGACTTTGCAAATGCCACACGGTTTTTTATTTGCCTTTGGTTTAGTGCTGGCTTCTGAGCACCGATTCGTCCATGAGGCCATTTCGAGACAGAATCCTACAAACTGTTCTAGTTGACACAGGCACTTGAGGTGACCAGGCCAGTTGGAGCTCTCTGCAGTGGAAGAGAAGCCCCTCTTTGCTTTGGATTTTCTAATCAACAAACATTCCTCCTAAGCAGTTGTCTTTTGGGGGGTCTGGCAGACCGGGCTTGTCAAACATCTCCAGTCTCTTCAAATCTTTTTTTTAATTCTTTGTACTTGATGCTGAGACACATTAAAAGGTGCCAGCCACCTCTGCAGTGATTCTGGTCTTCAGCCTCTTGATAATCAAGGCTTTGGTCGCAGTATGGATTTTTGGCATGTTGTCAGAGCTCAAGTTGCAGTTCAAGTGAAGGTCTGGGGTGCTGGGTTTCTTTTTTTACACACCCATTAATTAACCTATCATTTACAGAGCACAGGCGAGGATGTAAACTAGGATTGGGTGCATTATATAACCAGGCAACAAATCATTTGTGTTACCAAAATCTGACATTCTGTGTTTATTAAATGATCAATATTTCAGCATTGATGCCAATTTATTTTCTCTACCTAAACCACATTTTGGAGGGTTTCAGCTCCAAAGAGTAATTTACACAACCAATGGATGAATTTAACGTCGGTTGTAAGCTTTTATTTACCACATGGACAAGAAACAACTTTTGTAAGGGACTGTATTATATGGAGTCTGCATTGTATTACATGTAGAAATCTAGTGGCTTCAATAAAGGCAAAATCACTTTGTAACGAAATGGAAAATTGTGAGATATGCTAATTGTTTGGGTGTTTTTTAAGGATAGGGTGGGGGTGTCATGATTTCTATGCACACCTTTGACCATAAAATATGTTTGCAATTTCTCCTGAGAATGCAGATGCTATATATATGGTGGAAAACTACTGTTTAGGTGTGCGTACGGCTCAGAAGGGAAGTAGCACCATTTGACTTTTGGAATACAAAATTAGCTGGAATAGATGGCGGATGCAATATCGCATTTGCAGAGACCTTGAGGTCCTTAAAAAGTACCGTATATACTCGCGTATAAGCCGAGTTTTTCAGCCCAAAAATTGGGCTGAAAAGTCCCCCCCCTCGGCTTATACGCGAGTCACTGTAATACACTGTAATAACAGTATACAGGCCCCCCCCTTACTGCCGCAATCCTGTAAAAGAATACATTAGTATACTTATCCCTGCCGCTGTCCCGCTGCATCGCGCCCTCGGCTTCATCCGGCTTCTTCCGGCTTCCACCTCCGGTGGGCGCAGGCAATGACGTCATTGTCTGCGCGCCAGAGGAGGAAGCCGGAAGACGCTGGATGAAGCCGGAGGAGCGCGATGGCGGCGGCAGGCAGCGGCAGGGATAAGTATACTAATGTATTCTTTTACAGGATTGCGGCAGTAAGGGGGTAAGGGGCCTGTATACTGATGGGGCTGCTGCTGTATACTAGCACTGGGGCTGCTGCTGTATACTACCACTGGGGTGCTGCTGTTACTACACTGGGCTGTGCTGTATACTACACTGGGGCTGCTGCTGTATACTACCACTGGGGCTGCTGCTGTATACTAGCACTGGGAGGCTACTGTATACCACACTGCTGGGGGCTGTATACTTGTGCTGGGGTCCACCCTCGGCTTATACACGAGTCAATAGGTTTTCCCAGCTTTTGGGGGCAAAAGTAGGGGGGTACGGTCTTATAACGAGTATATACGGTAGTTTCTGAGCACATGTGGGGCATTGGCCAACTCAAGATAGTGTAACAAATTTTTGGTCCATTTTCTCCTGATGCCCTTGACAATTAAAAATTTGGACCTTCAAAATCATTTTCATTACTAAAAAAAAAAAAAAAAAAAAAAAAAAAAATTATAGCCTGATATTGCACCAATGGGCTCAAGATGCTCACCACACCCCTAGATAAATTCCTTGGTAGTGTAGTTTCCAAAATGGGATCTCTTGCGAAAACCCCCCTTTTCAAGTACACTGCAAAGCTCCAAAGGGAAGGAGCACCATATTTAGTGAAAATTTAGCTGAAATGGTTTGTGGTGCCTTGTCACAATGGCAGGAACACTACATCGCCAAACAGGAGAACACTTCCAATAAATGACCCCATTTTACTAACTACACCTTTTACTGAAATCATCAAGTGATCATATTAATACCACATATCTTCACAAAATGTTTTACCATTGGACGGTGAACAGAAAAAAAAATTACATTCTTACCACTAAAATGTTTGTTTAGTCCCAGATTTTTACACTTTCACAAGGGAAATGGGAAAAATTACTACAATTGTTCCACAACTTCTCATGAACATGGCAATACCCCACATGTGACTGTACAGTCCCGTTTGGCCACACATCGAGACTCAGGAGAAAGGAGGGCCATTTTACTTCTGAGCGTCAGCCTCCAGTAGGCGTATATACCTAAGAATTGTGTTCGAGAGTGAATGGTGACTGTCTGTACCATTATGGTCAATGGCCCAGTTGGCTCATAAGTCAGAAATCAGTTTTGTGCAGGTAAGGACCACTGAACGGAGGATGAAAATAGTGTGAAAGCACCTTTAGCTGGTTTCACACTGGCATTTTTTGGCGATTGTGGGTAAAGCCTGCATTCCCCTGGATTCCCCACGATCAAGTGTTTTTTCTGGATGCAACTGGAGACAGATCAGTGATAATACTGGTGAGGGAGCATCCCCGTTGCACTTGGTGGATTATGCCCTAGGGAGCGGGTCATTTAGAACTGCGTTCTGGGCATGCGCTGCTGGAAAACCCACATCTGGTGTCCGGATCAAGCGGAATTCAGAGTCCACTGGATCTAGGTTCCATTGGGCGCATTGATTTAACCCGTAGTGCTCCGGATGTGGGTGCTTCAAAGTTTTGTCATGGAGACCAAAAAAGCACAAAAATGCATTTTTGGCCTCAATGAAAAAAAGAATTTTGTTTACTTACTGTAAATTCTTTTTCTTCTAGCTCCTAATTGGGAGACCCAGACAATGGGGTGTATAGCTTCTGCCTCCGGAGGACACACAAAGTACTACACTTTATAAAAAAGTGTAGCCCCTCCCCTACTGCCTATACACCCCCTCCTGGGAAATTACCATCAGTTCGGTGCACAAGCAGGAAGGAGGATAACCCACGCCAGAAAAATCAGGTCCGGCCGTATAACGGTGGCTAACTGATTAACGTAAGCAACCTGTGTTATCACAAGAAACTTAACAGAATAGCCCGAAGGGCAACAGGGTAGGTGCTGGGTCTCCCAATTAGGAGCTAGAAGAAAAAGAATATACAGTAAGTAAACAAAATTCTCTTTTTCTTATTCGCTCCATTGGGAGACCCAGACAATGGGGATGTCCAAAAGCGATCCTTGGGTGGGCAAACAACCCATAATGGCAAGGTGGGCAACGGCCCCTGAAGGACCCACCTGCCCAGACTTGCGTCGCTGAAGCATATACATGCACTTGGTAATGCTTCATAGAGGTGTGCAGACTGGACCAAGTAGCCGTCTGACACACTTGCAGAGCCGTCGCCTGGTGCCGTAAGGCCCATGAGGCTCCAGCAGCTCTAGTAGAGTGCGCCTTGCTTCCCAAAGGGAGAGGCGTTCCAGAGGAAAGGTAGGCCCCTGGATAGGCGCCTTGAACCAAGGTTAACTTGGAATCCGATGTACCCTTTTGTTGGCCTGTTGTAAGCACAAACAGGGAATCCGTGCGGCGTAGAGGGGCCGTACGGGAGACATAAATCCTGAAAGCCCTGACCAGATCCAAGGAATGCAGAGCCTTCTCAGACTGGTGGACAGGATTTGGACAAAAAGATGAAAGGGAGAAAGCACTTTCGGTAAGAAACTCAGCCACCGGTCTAAGCACCACCTTGTCCTGGTGAACCCCCAGAAAGGTTGACTTACAAGACAGGGCTGCCATTCAGAGACTCTCCGGAGAGAGGTGATAGCCACAAGGAAGGCTACTTTCTGTGAAAGCCTAGAGAGGGGCACCTCTCTTAGTGGTTCAAAGGGCGGCTTCTGCAGAGCTGAGAGGACCAAGTTTAGGTCCCAGGAGTCCAGCGGACGCCTGTAGGGTGGGACAATGTGATATGCCCCTTGCACAAACATACTAACTTGAGTGAGATTAGCCAGACGTTTGTTGAATAGCACGAATAGTGCAGAAATCTGTCCCTGAAGGGAACTAAGAGATAACCCTAAACCCAATCCTGAATATAGAAAGGAAAGCAGGGTTGGCAAAGGGAAAGGCCAAGGAGAGTGCCCATTTGAGCGGAACCAGGAAAAGAAAATTTTCCAAGTCCTGCAGTAGATCTTTGCTGACGCAGGTTTCCTGGCCTGTCTCATAGTAGCGGCAATCGCTGGGGGAAATCCTAGGGATGTCAGCAGCCAGGATTTAAGAGCCACAAATTCAAGCTGAGGGCCACAGAATTCTGGTGAAAGAACGGACCACGAGACAACAGGTCCGGACGATCTAGAAGCTTCCACGGTTCCCCTGCCGTGAGCTGCCACAGGTCTGGGTACCAGGCACGCCTGGGCCAGTCCGGGGCGATCAGTAGAGCGCGCCTGCATTCTTCCCTGATCTTGCGCAGGACTCTGGGCAACATTACCAACGGGGAAAACCCGTACGGGGGACGGAACTGAGACCAGTTCTGGACCAGTGCGCCGCAGCCAGGGTCTGGTGATCCTGAAGCCGGGCCATGAAAACTGGAACCTGAGGCCATCAGGTCCACATCCGAGGTTCCTCATCAGTTGCAGATGGTCTGAAAGACGTCTGGATGAAGGAACCACTCGCCCGAGTCCATGCCCTGGCGACTTCGGTCGTTGGCTTCCTAGTTGTCCCCTCCGGGGATGTGGACTGCCGAGATGGAGGAGTCGTTGTCCTCTACCCTTGAAGGATACGTTGAACCTTGAGCAGTACCGAGATGCTTCTGAGTTCCTCCCTGGCGATTGACATAGGAGACGCTATCGCGTTTGATGAAATCCGGATCTGTCTTACGACAGGAACTGTTGGAAAGCCAAAAGCGCTAAGCAAATGGCCCTACTCTGCAGGACATTGATCCGGAGAATGAATTCCGACTCCGTCTAGGTGCCTTGAGCCCCGTGGTGGAGGAATACTGCGCCCCAGCCAGAGAGGCTGGCGGCTGTGGTCCCGACTTCCCAAGAGGGGGGCAGGAAGGGCCTTCCCCGTGACAGACAGGGGTAGCATCACCAATGAATGGAGACCTTTGTCAATGCAGACAGGGAGACCTTCCTGTCGCGGGAAGATGGTGCTTGTTCCCACTGCGGAGGATCTGCAACCGCAGTGGCCGCAGGTGAAACTGTACGAAGTATACTGCTCATGGCCGCTACCATTTTCCCCAAGATGTACATCAGCCGCCCTAGGGAGACTGAGCGTGACCGAAGGTGTGAGCGGACTTCTGACTGAAGTAGCCAGTTGTTTGTCCAGAGGCAGCTTGACAAAAGCTGAATAGTCATGAGACTCCATGCACTGGCAGTCAGAGTCGGAGGTAGGAGTGCAGAGGGTTGTGAGAGACTGCACTGGCATTGTTCCAGAGAAGATGCCTTGACCAGTAGGTCGTTCAAGTACGATATTACTGCATGGCCCTGGGAGTGCAGGGCCGCGAGGACAGAACCACCAAAATGGTCGTCCTACACCGCAAACCTCAGCAACGCTGATTAGCGGACCCATGGGGAAGAGCCGGTACGCCTCCTTGATGGCGATCGATGCTATGCAAGCGTTCCTCGAGAGGAACATAAACAACTTCTCCGTCTTGCCTCAAGGCATCCAGAGCCTGGATAAAGGCCTGCAGCCTTTGCTGGAGGAAGCGAGGAAGGAGTTTAGTAGCCATGCATATAACCGGAGAGCCTGTCCGCGACCGAGGATGCGGCTTGAAGAGGCAGATAGGCATGAGAGGCCGTCAGAGGCTGAGCCTCCTGCCACTGAGTGCAGGCGATCTTGGAACGCCATGCCGAGTCACACCTTAGCTTTAGTCCAAGCCAGTGGACTGAATCCTTTGGTGCACAGGTTTCCCAACCGTAGCGTGCGGCACGGAAGAGCTTACCCTCCAGAGGAGCCCTTCTAGCTGTTCCCAAAACAGCCGTTACCAGCAAAAAGACAACCCCGTAAGGTACCTTTTTGGATGTGGTGTCAGCTAATCATATTCCGAGGCCATAGACCTGCGGATAGCCAACCAAGATCGTCAGATGTTATGTAATGACCTCAGGCAAGAAAACCCCCGAAAGGGAGCAGACTCTGCCAGCACGCAGACATGGCTGCCCTCTCCTACAGCTGCGAAAGCTGAGAACAGTAGTTTCATAGATCGAGTTAATAATAAATCAATCTGGCGGTCCGTAAGCTCTTTCAGGGAAGAGCCGTTAGCCACGGACACAACGGTCCGGGCTGCAAGTCTGGACCCGGAGGGACCACCTCGTGGGAATGAGACCAACCATTGACCACTTCCGAGGAAGGAGATCGTGATGGCACTGCTGGTTCTCGTAGGACAGTGCTAGTCCGGGCCAGCCTGGGCTTTGGACAGCATCTCCAAATTAGGGTGGTGGAAGCAACACACTGTGAGCCCTTTAAAGGTACCGTCACAACGGCAATTTTGCAAGCAATTTCACTGGCAATTTGCTGGTTGCAGTGAAATCATGGATACATGGTTCTGTTTTGTTGCCGTGTAGAAATGGAACCATGTATCCATGATTTCACTGCAACCAGCAAATTGCCAGTGAAATTGCTTGCAAAATTGCCGCGTGTGACGGTACCTTTAGGGAACCTAAATTGGTGTGTTTCCTGAAAAGCAAGCCGGCTCCACCGGAGAAGGGGAAGCAGGTGGAACAACCATGTTGAGGAAGAACAAGGTCATCCACCAGTGCGTCCCCCCTCAGGGGCATTTCAGCATGAGCTCGGACTCTGAACCCTGACCCCCTGCTCATTCCTGGATATGCAAGGAGGTATCGCGGGCAGGTAGCGGGGAGGTAACAGTGGCCTGAGGAAGAGTCCTCGGCTGTTTTCCGGGGCAGTCCAACTAGTGGGACCGCAGCCCTGGACTTAAGGAACCCCCCGGGAGGGTCAGGCATAGGGGGATCCTGTGAAGGACCCGGCCTAGACTCGTGAGAGCTGTCCCGTGTGGGATCCTGTAAGGGACCCGGTCTGGGCTTAAATAGCCTAATATAGCCTTAGGTAAGGCTCGGACAAGGGTTCCTGGAACCTGTCCAGTCGGCGTCCTGAGGGCCCTGCGGAGGGCAGCAGGGGAATCCACCTGGGTGAGGTGCTGGAGTGAGCCTGTGGCTCTGGGCTTGACTCTGGCTGCGCGCAGGCAGAGAAGTGCATCCAGCGGGCAGCTAAGCCTTATATGAAGTGCAGGCTGCAACATGCGCGCGGCCGTTGGGGGTTATACTCCAAATGGCCCACATAGCTGTATAACTGTGGGTATCCCCAGCAGAAGGATGCCCACGCAAGGGTGCTCACAGCCGAAGTAACTGGTGTGGCCCGACCGCTGGACCGCGGTGTATCATCAGATCCCACGGTCCCGATCCCCAGATGCTGCAGAACCTCTCAGGGAACTGCAGCTGCTGAGCATATACCGGTAGAAAGCCAAGATGGCTGCCGGAGCCAACAGAGGGGGAGTGAACAATGGGCGGACTGACACAAAATGCGGGAATCTGGGGCCCCATAAAAACAGAGAGGAATGGGCGTCACCTAGGCAGTAGGGAGAGGCCCTCCATGCATCAGTATGGCCGCAGGGACGGCCCAAAACTCGCACCTCTGCTTGAATGGCAGCCGGGGGCGGGCATTACAAAACTAGGCCGCAGGCGAAGCCGGGGCCTAAATTTGAGACCGTGCCCGACGTGCAGGCACGGTCACCGGCCGACAGCGCTGACACCCTCAGAGGGGGTGTCGGAGACCAGCCCCAGGGGTCAGGTCCTCCATGCACAGTAAAAAAGACATAAACCCACAGGGATCCGAAGGCCCGGGCTGTAGCAGCTGCAGCAGTCGCAGAGGTCCGGTGAAAACCAGGTTACCTGCTGTGATCCGGCAGCCAGCCCCCGAAGGGAGATGTGCCAGTCAACAACATAATACCCCCAGAGTGCCTCACAGATAACTGGGTCGGATCTGGAGCCCCGGACTGCAGCTGCAGCCATATGCACAATGATACAGAGTACCTCGATTAGGTGCAGGGCCTGGTCCCTGGGGATAACAATGCTCCGGCCAGCAGGTCCGCCAGGGGCTGTGGACGGAGCAGGGGCTCCAGCGAAGCATGGATTCCCGAGATGACTCCCTCAGGGATGACGAAGGAGATGGTGCGGGGAGCCGGCGTCAGAACCGGTATGCCCGCAGCACGGAAGGGACCGGACTCACTGAGCAGCAGAGTGCCGGTAAGTCCCACAATGTAATCACCCCCAGTGTACCTCATCAGCATGTGGATGGATCCGGAGCCTAGGCTGCAGCAGCAATGCACAGATACAGAGTACCTCATTTGGTGCAGGGGCCGATCCCTGGGGGTCCACAACTCCGGCCAGCATATCCCACAGGGGCTTTGGATGGAGTCTGAGCTCCAGATTACATGGAAGCCTGCGACGATCCCACTTCTCCAGGGCCCTTAAGGCAGTGTTTCCCAACTCCAGTCCTCAAGGCACACCAACAGGTCATGTTTTCAGGATTTCCTTAGGATTGCATAGGTGTTAGTTTAATCACTTGCACAGGGGAAAATTCCATCATCTGTCTAATGATAAGGAAATCCTGAAAACATAACCTGTTGGTTTTCCCTTGAGGACTGGAGTTGGGAAACACTGCCCTAAGGGATGGAGAAGGAAAACAGCATGAGGGCTCCAGCCCGTTGTACCCCATGGGTACCTCAACCGCCCCTGCCCGAGGGTGAGGAAGGAGACATGCTGGGGATCCATATGGATCCACTTTGCTTCCATCTGACACTCTCCAGGGAGAGTGTGTATGACTAAAGTGAGAGTGGATGAGTGCAGAGTGTGCCTCCTTCAACACAAAGCTAAGAACTGATAGGAATTTCCCAGGAGGGGGTGTATAGGCAGTAGGGGAGGGGCTACACTTTTTTATAAAGTGTAGTACTTTGTGTGTCCTCCGGAGGCAGAAGCTATACACCCCATTGTCTGGGTCTCCCAATGGAGCGAATAAGAAAAAAACGGTGGCACCTGCATGTGCCTGCAAATCCATTAAAAGTCAATGGGACCGAAAACAGATGCGGGTGCATCCAGTATAAGCTGGATACATAAGGATGGCACAAAATGCCAGTGTGAAATGAGCCTCACTGCAATCTTTGGGAGGAAAGTGTAAACATGCTCACTATGCGGTGTGATAAGAAGGTGTCATTCATTGGGTCGGTGCTATTGCAGCGATACCAGAATATCTTTTGTTTATGTTTCCTAACATTCACAAAATGATTGCTTTGTATTCTGATTTCTACACTTTTGAATGAACAAGTCAGCAACTCATGGTTTTTTTATGCCTGTCATCTTGTTCTAAAAGTGATGAGAGGTTTATTCTTGGAGTCAGTACGTTAATTTTTTTTTTATGTGTTGCCACTTTTACACAAACTATTTTATAAAGAAGTATTGTTTTTGCATTCAGTGTTAATACAAATCTTGAAATAAATATTGTAAGCATACCTTAGTTTCCGTGATTCTACTTCTGTGTTACTTGCTGGTTTTTGCAGGAACGTGAAGTGTGCTGGGAGAATACTGGAGTGACCAGTGCCGTTCTGCTTAACTTTAACAGACTGTGCGAGTTTGGTGTGGTCTGAAACAGCCATATTTTTCTCAAGCTTTGACACCTCTAAAGAGAGAGAAGATAACATGTGCATTCTTACAAAAGGCAGAAACTCAACTGCAGGCTGGTATGAACTTAAAGGGAACCAACCACCCCAAATGACCCCCCCGGACTGTTAATATGTGTCCCTACACCCAGCACACACATTTGGGGCAATCATTTTTGCTAAAAAAACTGTTTAGTAGAAGCCAAGATATAGCTTTATGAAGTTTAATAAATTGAGACGGATGGGTGTTACCTAGCTTTGTCCACGTGCAGTGTTCGTGCCTGTGAGCCTCCTCTCCCCCCTCCCCTCTCACTTTCTAAGAGCCTGGCCGCGTCATGAAAGGGGCGGGGCTAAATCGCGTCATGAAAGGGGCGGGGCTCGTCGCGATTTAGTCCCGCCCCTTTCATGACACGGCCAGGCTCTTAGAAAGTGAGAGGGGAGGGGGGAGAGGAGGCTCACAGGCACGAACACTGCACGTGGACAAAGCTAGGTAACACCCATCTGTCTCAATTTATTAAACTTCATAAAGCTATATCTTAGCTTCTACTAAACAGTTTTTTTTTTTTAGCAAAAATGATTGCCCCAAATGTGGGGGCTGGGTGTAGGGACACATTAACAGTCCGGGGGGGTCATTTGGGGTGGTTGGTTCCCTTTAAGTGGTCATTTATTTCAATAAACTTGCCATAAATCAATGGTATAAGTGATGTGAGGCATGCTGGCTCTATAGCATGTGGCCGGTGTGACTCATGTCCTGTGCTGCAATCTGGGTTGCTCTGCTAGACTTTGCAGCACACACAGGGTTATGTGCATGTTAGCTCTGTAGCTGCACACACAGGTTTAACTGCTGCTGGGTCTGAGTGTGAATGCTGATGACTCACTGAATCCCAGGTGTGGGTGTGGCAGGCAGGATATGAAGCTGCCTAGGGTTGTGAAGAGTGGGAAATGGGAACCAGAACAGCATGATACTCTGAGATGTGAGGACATGTGTCATAGGCGTCCCGTCCCTTTGGGTCGAGGAGGGAAGCCTGCCCCCTCCATGCAGGAGGCAGCTGTCCCTATGACGAGTATGGAGATGTTGGCCGGGCCGAGAGGTTGGTAGAGCACCTGAGTGTTTCAGGGTCCAGGCTGAACCTGGAGGGTACTCGCTCGGACGTGTGGTGCAGCCATTGATTCTGGAGGTCTGGGCCTGTGATGGTAGACTTGGAGGAGGCTGGCGACCTGAAGAGCACATGGTGAGCAGACCTTGGGGACTCCTTGATTAACCGGTAGCTCAGGTAGCCTAAAAGCTGGTCTGTGCCGTGTATGGCAGTGCGAGTGCCATGAAGAGAAACGGGGAAGGATCCCTGTAACTATGGTGGGGAATGATCCCTGTGAATAGTTCCAGGTGGGAATAGCCACCATTGGGACCGACTGGACGGTCACGTAGGTCCCAGTGATAAATGTGGGAATCATAATGGTTTATGGAAAAGTGCCATGTATGATGTATAAATGTGTGAATCATGCCAGGCGGGTGTAGCCACTATTGGAGACAGACTGATGTCTATAATGTTCCTGTTGGTATGTGAATAGGTAGTATATGTAAATGTGAAAATTAGATAAGGTCAGGTGGCCGTAACTAACATAGGAGCTGTAGTTAGGGCTCCAGGGTAAATAATATATGTAATGTGAATTGTGATGTCATGTTACTATGTGAATAGTCTTCTATGTATATCTCGTCTGTGATCATGTAACTATGTGAGCTGAGCTTAAAGGGAATGTCATGAGGATTTAGGCTTCAAACCTATGACTTCCTGTCCCTGCAGCTTGCAAACACATCCCTTACCATCCCTGTGTGAGCCAAGTGTGCTATATTTGGTTTCTAAATGGAGTTTGATGCCTTGTTTTTTCATTGTGTCCAGCATCCAGTCGCCGCTGTGTGGAAACTGAGTGGGAGGTCTTCTGGCCTCCGGGTCCCCCCTGGCTGCAAACACATCCCCCGACACGCACCCGCCGTTGTGACGGTCACGGGGCAGTCAGATCCGCATATGCAAATTCCTAACGTGTGAAGGTGCCGCCTTTGTGAATGATGCGGTTGCCGCCGTGAATAGAGGAAGCTTGTGAAGTATTCAACATGTCACCAATTTCCCAAGTAATTGTATTTCTAAAGGTGCTACTGACATGAAATGCTCATTAGATGTCAGTAACAACCCATCCAATCCACAGACGCAAAGAAATGAAAGTATAGATTTCCAAAAATGTAGTGATGTGTAATAATGAGAAATGGCAAAGAAAAAGTATTGAAAATATAGAAATTAATATCTTACATCCAAAAGCCTTTGTTGGAGATAGCTTCAAGACACCTCCTGTATGAAGAAGCTTGCATTGCCCAGGTGTGGTTTTGGCCCATTCTTACACACACTCTTTAAATCCTGAAGGTCCTGTGGACTCCTATGAAATCTGAACTTTAGTTCCTTCCATATTTTTTCTATTGGATTCATTTATTAATGATTTCCCTTTGTATGTCAGATACAGCAGGATTTCTTGGGAATCCAGAGCGTATATAGAAGCTCTGTTACCCCAACCGACACTAAGTCCTGGATGCACTAGTCAGACTAGGCTGTCCAGCGAGGACCCTACCTTATCATAGACGTGTTTTGGGGCAACCCAGAAGTCTGTCCTTGCCCCCAGCCCCCTGCCTGCTCGCCTTTCAGAGCCTGTCGGTAGGGAGATACTGTATCAAAATATCGTCTACTACAGACTGCACATCAGATTACAGCACTCCTACTGACCTGTCCAATATACAGTGCGTCAGATATCGCCTATCACAGACCGCACGTCAGATTACAGTGCTCCTACTGACCTGTCCACTATACAGAGATTCAGATGCTGTCTATTACAGACTGGTTATAAGAGATTACAGCGATCCTACTGACCCGTCCACCATACCATGTGTCAGATACTGTCTACTATAGATTACATGTCCGTTTTCAGTGCTCCTGCTGACCTATCCACTGCTGTCCTGCTCACTATACAGCGAGTCAGTTTTCAACTACCATGTTACACGAGTCTGATATGACAGCGCTCCCAAGGTTCTGCCCACTATAGTGTTTCAGACGCTATCTATTGCAGACCTCATGTCAGATTACAGTGCTCCTCGAATCACGTCTGATATTACCACACTTCTAATCCTGACCGCTAAACAATGAGTCAGACCCTACACGTTCCACATTCTTCAGGTCAACTGGTAACGCACAGTCTATGGCTCAGAAGTTACAGCGTCTTCTGCGGTCTGCCCACTGTCTAGCGAGTCAGATCACATCTGCCAGGCATTACATGTCACTGACCACAGAAACCTGTTACTTGGTCATTATACCAGAGCATTGCAGTAAGTCAGTACCTTCCCCTGCCTCAAACTATATGACAAATGCAGCAACAAGGAAGAAGCAAGCTGCCTTTCGTTCTACAGCTCGGTACGTCAAAACTACTTTTTACACAACTGATGCAACCGAGTGGTGACAAATGTGGAACCACTGTCTCAGGACTACCGTTTGCCACAGATCTCTCAGGGCTGATTGCAAGAGAAAGGTAATTGGGATGGTCCCTACCCAGTAAGTGGTGTTCTCTTATCGGTTTCGTGCTCTTCCCAATGGGACTTCTCCTCAGTTCTACCATTAGCCGTGTGGTCTCCTACGACAGCAGAAAAACACTCAGATACCCGTGTGCTCTGTCCTCCATGCAGTAATTTACGGTACATACATATCAGCAATTTTTGCTATTCGCAGCAGATCTGCCGCGTAATGGCGCACATGCAGCAAGACTGCGTTCAGCCCAATTCATTCCTTATGGGACTTGCAGTCATTTGCAGTTTTGCTGGATCCGGCACTTGTGGCAAGTCGAAAACACTGATAGCAGCGTTTTTTCCGTTGCCACAAGTGCCGGATTTACCGGATTCAGCAAAACCATAAATGCGCAAATGACTGCAAGTCCCATAGGGAATGAATTGGGCTGAACGTAGTCTTACCACAAGTGAGCAGTTACACGGCAGATGCGGCAAATCTGCCAGATCTGCTGCAAATGGCGAAAATCGCTGATGTGAAAGTAGCCTTATTCTACCTTACATACAACATTTCATTAGCTACAGAAGTGGTCCAGCCCTACAGTCCCCTAGACCAAAGGGGAGCCTACCTTTTTCCAAACTCCTTATGACCAGTCAATATTACAGACAAGGATCTCTGTCCACCCCCCAGGGTGTCGGACCCCACTGCCTTCCATGCCTCAGTGTCGCCAGTTTGTCTTACATTAGTTTGCTTGGACGTTCGGGACATACCACCTACCAGTTACCTCATAGCTGATCGTAGCATGGACCAAGTAGCCTAGAGTGTTACCATTAAATTGGACCTTTTTTCGTACAGAAAATTTCTCTCAACAGGTTCCTGACAGTATGACAGCCTTTTCACACAGGATCCGGACTCTAGACATTATGGAAGTGGACCCTCCTTCACAAGTACTTGTATCCGTTCCCAACTCTTGTGGTCTTAACCAAGAAGCCAGCATCAGTTTCGTTCTAGCACCAGAGCCACGAGTATGTATGATGGCAAGGCTTTTAACTATAGAATGGGACTTTCCGGTCACAAAACAATTATTTGAAGTAATTTGAGCCTCATGGCTTCGGAGCTGGACCCATCCATTCAATTGTCCTGCACCAGACATCTCTTCAAACTCCGCGCCAACATACATTGAACCGTGGGGACTTTACATCTTTGGTGTTGCCAACGGTTGGATGGTTCTTACCTACAGTTGTGTCATTGTTCTGCCCATATGCTCAATTGATGAAGATCTTGAAGCTGGTCATGTCTACCTCGGTTACCCATTGTCCCTTTCTCAACTATTACATAAGTGAATCGGTACCACACAAAGTCTGCACCCAAGAGGAGTATTGTTCTTAATCCCCCTGTGCACTATCAATGGGTCGACTCGCTGTGCTTGGCTTTTCCAATAATATTTGGATGTTGTCCATTTTACCTCCCTCGAAAGCGTCCCCGCATCAACACCTGTGTTCCCCCAGGATCCATATAGTGACATTGTTATTGCAGACAGGGTAGAACTCCCAGTCTCAGTCCTCTCATCTCAGTCAAAAACAAGCTTCCGCTCATATCTTTCAGGTTCTTGGAGCACTCCCTACCTCCAAACTTATTTATGGACAAGTGCTCCACAGCTCCCCGAGTCACGCTGCTTTATTCTCAGGTGCAGTTTTCCAAGGCCGTAATACATCTAGCCTCTCTCCAGCCACTCTAGGCTGGGAGGTGTCATCCTACCAGCAACCCTCATTTACGAGATGCGTGGAAGCCTCTCTCAGTGGTAGGCTTAGGCCTGTGTATACTTCAAGGTTTTGGGAACGCTGCACCCCCTCCTTACTTCCCATTCAAGAATTGGTTCGGCAAGGTGCTTCCTATCTGGTGGGATTTTGCCCGTCTCTCATTCAAGTTCAGTTCTTCAAATGAGCCATGTCCTTCCATGCCCAGCGTTCGTCTTATCGGTCCAGACTTCCGAGCAAGACTATGGGATCTACTACCTTAGAAAGGACCTATACTCCCGCTATTCTTTTGAAACTTTGTTGCCATCCCTAGGTATGTTTTCCACAGACCTTTCCTTGCTCAGGTCCCTATCTAGCAAGCAATGTATCAGGATTCATGTTTCTCATAGCAGAGTTCCATTCAGGTTTTTCTTCAGATGAAAAAGCAATTCTTAGCGTCAAGTTTGTTGGACCTCAGGGGACCCACCCCCCACCTCAGGGATCCAACCCTCTAGCTTCCCCTTTATGTGTCCATACACTGGTCCTGGGTACTATCTAGGTTTATTTCAGCAAGACCTCCTCTGGGGAATGCTCTAGTTCTTTTAAAGCTCCAGTCAAAGCTTGATCAGTGCGTTTGCCTTTCTTTGCTTGAATTTTCATTCAGTCTGGTCCTTCAGACAAATTCCTGAGCAATTTTCAGTATGGTCTGACTTCCTCTTTCAGCCTCCAGCTGAGTACGTAGATCCTTTTAGAACCTCTAACAGTTTACTCTGGAGGGGCATTGAAATACTCTCCCTTGGACGCATATCTGGCCAAGGACTGGGCGCCAGGTCTGGTGCACCATGTCTCCCTTTAGGTTGAAGGTTCTCTGGACCATTGGCATCCAGACTTCACAGTGCGGCCTCTAAGGCTGGTTTCACAGTGCGGTCAGATCAGGTCAGGTTTTGTGTGCCAAAACCAGGAGCGACTCCAAAACCTAGAACAGGCATCAATCTTTCAATTATACTTTTTCTCTGCAAGTTCCTCTCCTGGTTTTGGAACACAAAACTTGACCTGATCTGACCTGGCCTGACCGCAGTGTGAAGCCAGCCTAAGCAGCCACCTAGTTACCTGCAATTTTACTTCCAGGTTGTAACCAAGGCATGTTTCCAGCACTTCCTTGGTAGTTCTGTCCTAAGCTTATGGCTCTTCAACACTTTCAGCGACAGCTTCGATTCTAGAACTTTGTCACTGAACTCTTTTTTTAGTCTGTTTTAGAATATCCCATGGTCTTCTGTGTCCCCCAATGAAGTGATAGAAAAAAAAGAAGATTTTGGGTACTCACCGTAAAATCTTTCTTGGAGCTTCCATTAGGGGACAGTTCCCACCATTCGTATGTGATTGTGGTGGTGAAGTCTGTATAAGTTTTCAGTTTGTTTCTCCTACTGCTTTTACACTTAACTGGCCAACTTTACTCCAGCCGATGGGTGTCTACTACTGAGGAGGAGCCAATTTTGAATTTTAGCATAGTGTCGCCTCCTAGTGGCAGCATCATACACCCATGGTTTCTGTGTTCTTCAGTGGAAGCTTCAAGAAAGATTTCATGGTGAGTACCCATAATCTTATATGAACAGAAAATATGATGAATGCTGGTATTTATTAAATTATGGTATTGGTTATGTGTGAGACAAATATGCATGTTTAAAAAGGCAATGGTATCCAAAAAGTACCAGTAAAGTGTGTGCCCCAAATATGGCAAGTGAATTGATAGTGGCAATGTTTTGTTGTACTAATATGGTTGCAAGTACATCTTGAGCACTACTGCGCATCAGTGAGTGTAGTAATATGGCAGGTGCGGTCAGCCGCGTTTTTTTCGCGGCCGCACTTGCCGCATCTGCCGCAAGTCCGCCTATACATTGTATGGGGCTTGCTGCAACCGTGCCGCAAGTGCAGCCGGTATGTGGTAATCGCGGCAGATGCGGTTTTTTTACCACATCTGCCGCGATTTAAAAAAAACGCTGATGTGAAAGGGGCCTAAGACTGGGTGTACAAGGATGGCGGACGCATCAGTTACTGCGCATGAGCAGGGAAAGACTTTTACAATCTGGCCAATCAGGCGATACCAAGGTTTCCTGCACTGCAGCCACTGTACTCTAGGTACTGTTACGTCAGGGACAAACTTAGACTAAAGCCCCAGTCACACACAACGATATTGTTAAAGAGATCGTTGTAACTGACGTTACAACGATCTCTCCAGTGATGTCGTTCTGTGTTACACTTTGTAGCGATCAGGCCCCTGCTGTGAGGTCGCTGATCATTGCTAAGTGCTGTGGGTAATTTTTTGATCGTTGGTTTCCCACTGGTCAGCACGCATCGGTGCGTGTGACAGCGAGAAACCAGCGATCTGTGACCTCACAGGGCTGGTTACTATGGTAAACACCGGATACCCAGGCAGCGCGCGCTGCCTAGATACCTGGCGTTTACCATGGTTACCAGCGTCCTCCCTGCTTAGAGCTGCCTGTAAGCAGGGAGAACGCAGGTAACTATGATAAACAGCGGGTATCCAGGCGCTCCCCGGATACCGCGCTGTTTATCATAGTTAACAGAGTTCTCCCTGCTTAGCGCTGCCTATAAGGCAGCGCTAAGCAGGGAGCGATGTGGGAGGTGGCTACCATGGCCCTGATCGCTGGGGAGATCAGCCTGTTTGACAGCTCCCCAGCAATCAGGTAATGACTCTCCAGCGATCCCGGCAGGTCATTATCGCTGTCGGGATCGTTGGAGCGATCGTTGTGTGACTGGACCTCAAGGGTACCTTTACACACAGATAAATTGCTTGCAACTCATTGGTTGCAGTGAAATCATGGACACATTGCTCCATTTTGTTGCCATGTACAAATGGAATAATGTGTCCATGATTTCACTGCAACCAGCAAGCAATTTATCTCTGTGTGTAAAGGTACCCTATGGCTTTAATGTAAGTAGATTCCTGCTTGCCTCAATTCAAGTAGGATCCAAGGCCAAACAAGGAAATCCTATATGTAAGATATGCAAATGATATGACAGCACATGATCTGGGATGATCAAAAAAAAAAAAAAATCAGGTCAAAGCAAAAAGTCTTACCGGTGATAAAAAAAGGTTTATGAAGGGTCTTCACACAAGATCGGTCAAAATTCCTGTGAAGCATAGGGGTCATCTAAAAAATAAACAACATGTATGCAGATTCAAAGTATACAACATCCAATATCAATAAAAGTCTACAGAGAACATTCTCTAAACAAAATGTGCGAGATGGCAAGCAACCCACAATACTGCTATTGTTTACAACTTAAAAAAAAAAAAGTTAATTCAGGAACACCGACTCCAGCAAGAGAAGTCCTAAAATTCTACAGCAATAATACAATGCTAATGAATGGCAATCTACAAATTCCATTAACAAGTAGAAAGAAATCGCAACAAATCTTCAGTCAGGCTGTAGATTTCCAAGTCTGCTTTAAGGCTGCTTTCACATTGCAATATTTTCCTGTCTGTGGGGATCGTATTTTTTGCAGGACCCCACGGACACGAAAGGACAAGATAAGATGTGGCCTCCGGATGCCATTTCTGTGTCCGGGTCCATGATCTTCACGGATCCAGACACAGAAAGAGCTGGGAGGAGGCAAGCAGGGCACTTTACTTTCGCAATGTATACATTGCGGAAGTAAAATTAACTAAAGCAAGTGTTAAAAATGAAAAAAAAAAAAAACACCAATATCCTCACCTCTCCGGTGTGTCCTGAAATGTGCACCATCTAGTTCCTAGGGCTTAAAGCGAACCTGTCACCCCCTCCAAGCATCTAAAAATAACATAGTCAGCTTCTGCAGCACTAAGGCTGCATTCTGACAAGGTGTCTATAGCATTTATGCTCCCTTGATTCACTGAAATAAAGACTTATATAAAATCTGTTTCAAACCTGATCCAAGACCGGGAGGCGGGTTTTCAAGTGTCTATCTCCTTCCTCTGTGGTGTCAGTCATCCCTCTCTGCTCTCTGTGGACCTCCTCCAGGGCCATCTCCCTGCACTACAGAGCTCTGCTACAACATAGAGCTGCTGTTATAGGAGACCCCACAGTAGTAAATCTTGCAGGAGGACGAGCAGACAAAGCACTGCCTGCTATATTGCAGCCTTGAGCTGAGCTGTCAGCAGTGCAGCAGAGTTGAGTTTGTGCTTTAGATCAGGGGCTGAGGAGCAATGCTGCTGGGTACAAGAAACTGAAAGTGAAAACTGCTCAGCTCGGCAGTGCTTTGTCTGCTCGTCCTCCTGCTGGATTTACTACTGTGGGGTCTCCTATACCAGCAGCTCTATGTTGTAGCAGAGCTGACAAAGCTCTGTAATGCAGGGAGATGGCCCTGGAGGCGGTGCACAGAGAGCAGAGAGGGATGACTGACACCACAGAGGCTGGAGACAGACACTTGAAAACCCGCCTCCCGGTCTTGGATCTGGTTTGAAACAGATTTTATAAAAGTCTTTATTTCAGTGAATCAAGGGAGCATAAATGCTATAGACACCTTGTCAGACTGCAGCCTTAGTGCTGCAGAAGGTGGCTATGTTATCTTTAGATGTCTGGAGGGGGTGACAGGTTCGCTTTAAGGACCTGACGGGGTGGACCTACCCGATCAGCTGATCGGTCACATGACTGGTCACTGCAGTCATGTGACCGATCAGCTGATATGGTAGGTCCGCCCCGCCAGGTCCTTAAGCCCTTGGAACTAGATGGTGCGTATCGCAGGACATACCGGAGAGGTGAGGATTTTTTTTTTTTTATTTTTTTTTTTTAAGACTTGCTTTAGTTAATTTTACTTCCGCAATGTATGTATATACATTGCAAAAGTGAAATTACACAGGAACAGAGCAGTTTTAGTGTACAGAGCATGCCCAGTACACTAAAACCGGGTCCAGGAAACGACCTGATGTTTTCTCGGACCCATGCTCCATAGGCCCATGTTAATCGCCGCAAACCGGGTCGGATCAGATCCTGTCCGATTTGGTTTGCGGTGCCCAAAATTGGAGCAGTCTCCGATTCTGGGTACCGCAAAAAAAAAAAAAAATGGTTCCGGGGCGACATATCGCCGGTCAGATTTCTCGCCGTGGTAGCGGCGTGTAAAAGGTACCTAAGACACACAAGGGGTTTAAAAGTTCTGCTCAGCTGATAGTCTAAGCACCAATTATTTTTTTTTGTTTTTTTGGGGGGAAGGGGGGGGGGCATCTGTCGTTCTCCCATGCCCCCCAGTCTAACTCCTACTGTACGTGTGTATACTTCATGATTTGCTGCATGTTGCTTGGGACCTCACTGTACACCCTGTAGAGTAGTATGCAACAAGACCTCCATGGGTCCGTTTGTGGGAGTAATCATATAGGGGACACATTAGTGGGCTTGATTTTAAGTTCTACCCACATTGTACCTACTCAAATACAAGGCAAGTTATCCTGACCAGTGTGTAATTATGCAAGGTAATGACTTCATAAAAAAAAAAATTGTACAAACAAAGCTTTTTGTGTCGCATTTACATGTGTTTGTGTATTTCTGGCCATTTCGTATGCATTTTTCTATATCTGCTTATTGTTACTGTGTACTCTGCTTTAATCCCTATACATTTGTTGACAAGACGGGCTGGATACACCGACATCCTCATGGAAGGCCCACAGCTCTTCTATATGCACCATTATTCCTCTTTCTATGCTCATGTCCTGATGGTGATAAGCACCCAGTATTCCAGGGATCCTGCACCTTACCAACAAATAGTATAAAGGAGTACTTTACAGCAAAATAATTGCAGCCTGGACCACACACTATGAATTGATAACCACCAAAACAAAGAGGTGCATAGATCAGTACAAATATACAATACTGCTGCCAGCTCCTCACAACAATAAAGTAAAAATGAATTATAGTAGCACATGACTGATTGGAGAAAAAAATATCAAGAATGCTTACCAACCTGATAGTTGAGAGTACAGAAAGATTCCTTTGCTGGATCTTTAAAATGTGCTTGAAATTTGGAGTTAGTCTCACTCTCCCAGACCATTTCCTTTACATCTTCATCTTTATCAAAAGGGAGAAAGATGCAGCATTAGTGTACTTATCCACCACTCTCAAAAAGAAAGAAAAGAAGAAAAAAAAGAACTTGTTAGGGCTAATAAGTGTCACAGGTTTCTTGTCCATCCCATCAGGTCCAGAGATGGGAGGAAGTATGGATTCTGCCTCACCTTCATTCAGTTCCTACAATCTGATATGTTCACAGTAACATCTCTGCTCTGAAATTCTGTAAGTGGCACTTTCGTTTGCATTTCAACAAAAATCATAGATAATTTTATTTTTTTTTATAGCCTCTGGATTACGGTACATCACAAAATGTCAGCAGGATCTACTACCACAAACCAAACATCTATATTAGCTCACTAATTCAGAATCTATAACCCCCTCTCCCCCCGCTAAAAATCTCACAGGTTCAGTTGGCGGTGCATGTGCAGTAAAGTCCTGAAGATGCAGCGAGATCAGGACTATGGCTCTGCACATGTACCCACCACCTCTGAGAAGACCACCGGCCTACGCCTGAGCCAGATTTCCAGCAAGAGAGGCAAGCCACTTGTATGGAGTGCCTTGTCAGTGAGTAAACGATGTTTGTGAGCAGGGGACATTAGAAAAGCGATGGAACTGTAAGTGCAGCGCCAAACCCCCATCACTTGCCAATCAGTTTAAAAACTGAGGAGTACAGTACTTTGGAACACAAAGGTTAAGAAAAACAATGAAATAGTAATTCTGGATCACACTGTCCTATTTGTAGAGTTGAACCATCACAAACCAAATATTTCACAGGCTCCCTTATGGGTATGTGCACACAATGTCTTCGATACCGGCATACCTGCAGAGGATTTGCTTTTTTATAATTTTTTTTTTTGCACCCTCTCAGACAGAATCCGCCTGAAAAAGGAGTTGTGTGCAAACACCATTGATCCATACACAATACAGTAGACGTCTGGAGCTTATCCTAACGTATCCTGTAACATTACCATAGGCCAACATTCAACAGATGAAGGACGAAAGTGTGTTCTTTAAACCTAAGTCTGGCAGTTATGAGACAGCATAACTTTATTTACCGTATATACTCGTGTATAAGCCGAGTTTTTCAGCCCAAAAATTGGGCTGAAAAGTCCCCCCCTCGGCTTATACACGAGTCATATGGTATGCTGTGGGGGGGGGGGGCTGTGACCGGTGGCTGGAGGAGGCAGGAGGGGGCCGCAGTGACCGCAGGCGGTCACGTGGGGCCGCCTCATTAGTGCAATGAATATGCACGGCATCCCCCCGTCCATCAGCGGCGGGGGGATGCCGTGCATATTGCAATACACAGCCCCCCTCCTTATTATGGGTCCCCCAGCAGAAATAAACAGCCCCCCCCTCCTTATGTCCCCCCCAGGCTGCGGCAGCTGTGAAAATAACAAACACTTTATACATCACCTTCCGGCACAGCTCTCCGCTCCTCCGGTCCTCCGCTCCTCCGCTCCTCCGCTCGCCGGCTTCTTCCTTCTTGTGCCGGTGTCATGTGACCGGGCGCAGGAGAGGACGTCATTTCCTGCGCGCGGTCACAGAAGCCGGCACAAGAAGAAGAAGAAGTCGGGACCAGAGGAGAGGAGGACCGGAGGAGCTGCGCCAGAAGGTGATGTATAAAGTGTTTGTTATTTTCACAGCTGCCTCAGCCTGGGGGGGGACATAAGGAGGGGGGGGGCTGTTTATTTCTGCTGGGGGACCCATAATGAGGGGGGCTGTTTACTACCACTGGGGCTGCATATACTACCACTGGGGCTGCATATACTACCACTGGGGCTGCATATACTACCACTGGGGCTGCATATACTACCACTGGGGCTGCATATACTACCACTGGGGCTGCATATACTACCACTGGGGCTGCATATACTACCACTGGGGCTGCATATACTACCACTGGGGCTGCATATACTACCACTGGGGCTGCATATACTACCACTGGGGCTGCATATACTACCACTGGGGCTGCATATACTACCACTGGGGCTGCATATACTACCACTGGGGCTGCATATACTACCACTGGGGCTGCATATACTACCACTGGGGCTGCATATACTACCACTGGGGCTGCATATACTACCACTGGGGCTGCATATACTACCACTGGGGCTGTATATATTACCACTGGGGCTGTATATACTACCACTGGGGCTGTATATACTACTGGGGCTGCTGCTGTATACTACCACTGGGCTGCTGCTGTATACTACCACTGGGGCTGCTGCTGTATACTACCACTGGGGCTGCTATATACCACACTGCTGGGGGCTGTATACCTGTGCTGGGGTCCACCCTCGGCTTATACACGAGTCAATAGATTTTCCCAGGTTTTGGGGGCAAAAGTAGGGGGGTCGGCTTATACACGGGTCGGCTTATACACGAGTATATACGGTACTCAATAGAAAAGTTACAGTGGTCCCTATGGTGGCCAGATGCTTTGACCATGCATCGTTGGGCATATACCTTCTGAGTGTATACACCTAGCAGTGTGCACAAACACAATGTAGACATTGACAGAGCCTAAGATAAGCTAGTATTGTCTCACCTCTTCGGGTCTGAAGTATGAGACTCTTAAGGTGCTGTCACACGCGGCGATCTGGCCTCCGATGTCGGAAGCGATGCACGGGTGCCCGCTCGCTTCCGACATCGCAGGCCAGCTGTCACACGGCACGACGTTGCAGGTGATGCAGCAGTGATGTGGGCGGAGCCATCACTCGCTGGGCTGGGCTCAGCCCAGCGAGCGATGGCTCAGGAACGCTGCGATATAGGCTGGATCGCACCGCCAACAGTGTCAGACGGCGCGATCCAGCCTAATCGCTGGTCACAGGTTGACATGTTTATGAACATGTTCATAAACCTGTCAACCTGCGACCAGCGATAATTTGCAGTTGCGTCGCGCTGTCACACACGGATCTGCCCGCAGTTGAGCGGTTTCCCAGCGGTTCAGCAGCATACAGCATGTCAATTCTTCTCAGCGGTTTTTGATCGGTTCCATGAACAAAATCCTCCATAGAAAACCGCCGGAAAATCCGCTGCAAAAACCGACTGAAAAACGCTGTGCACACGCTGGAAAAAAACCGCCGGAAAACCGCCGGAAAACAGCTGGAGACTTCAGAGCTCAGAACTGATAATTTCCAGCATTTACTAACGGTTTGAACGCCACTAAACCTTCCTGTGGGCACATACCCTTACCATTCCCAAGAACATGAGGGATGAGGACTAGTGTATCGTAGGTCCTTAGCTTTTTCTATACAGCGGCACCTCAGCCAGACAACTATAGTAGACTACAGCTAGCCCAATCCCAGACAGTTGCACTCTTGTCAGTAACAATAGGCGATAGCACCAGAGGTCAGACCCCCACCAATCCTGAAGTAGTTGCACATACTTGTAATATGCGACCTTTTGATAAGATTTGAGTAACACTTTAAATTGAACAGAATTATTTGCCCACAAACATGTTGAACTAAACTAAAGCCTTGAAAACATTTATATGTATCTGCACAATAAAGCAGACGAGACACTCCTAGGGTTATTCTAAATATGGCTTCCAACATATCAATGAGTCATGGCAGACACTAGGTCACACATCATTAGTAAAAGGTGTGTCGGTGAGAAGGGACAACCAAAGGACAGTACCAGAAGTGCTGACCTGCTAATTAACAGTCACATGACTGCTGCAACCGGTCAACAACATCAACAGTCCCATGGCATACATGGGCACTTGACTTTTGAGGCCGGGCAACCGATGATGAACGGAGTAATCACTTCCAGTATAAGATCAATGGAGACTGGTTGGGGACTTGAGAATTAAGTACTGTGTATACTCGACGATAAGCCGAGTTTTTCTGCCCACTTTGTGCTGAAAAGCGCCCCCCTCTGTCAGTGTTTAGTGTCAGTGGGGGGGGAGGGGTGACCGGGGGCTGGAGGAGGCTGCAGAGGGATCAGAAGGTCACGTGTCCCCACTCAGTGTAACGTAATAGGCACTGCACCCCCCTCACTAACACCAGCGGGGGTAGCGGCGCACATTACATTACACTAAGTAAATACTCATCCCCCCCCCCCCCAATCACAGTATATGCTGCCGCACAAAGTAAAATGATAAATCATTTAACTCACCCACCGTTGCCGTCCAGCAGCACCATCTCTCATACGGTCTTCCTGTTTGTGCCAGCATCATGTGACCAGCGCAGCAGTGACATCACCACGCGTTGTTCACAGCACGGGACAATGCTCAGAATGCTGGTACAAGCAGAAAGAGCTTAGGAGAGATGGAGCTGCAGGACAGGGACAGAGGGTAAGTTACAGTTTATTATATTACGGTATGCAGCAGCATGGGGGCCATATACTGTGATGGGGGCATGTACCAGCATATGGGGGCCAAATACAGTGATGGGGGCATGTACCAGCATGGGGTCTATATACAGTGATGGTGCATGTACCAGCATAGGGTCTATATACAGTGATGAGGGGCTATATGCAATGATATGGGGCTATATACAGTTATGAGGTGGCTACATAACAGGATGGAATGCTATATACCAGTGATAAGGGGCTATGTACCAGGCTGGGGGGCTTCTGCATTTCCCACCCTAGGCTTATACTCAAGTCAATAAGTTTTCCCAATTTTTGGAGGTAAAATTAGGGGCCTCGGCTTATGCTAGAGTATATACAGGTGATGTGGAATTCTTCATTTAGAAGATTCCCTTTTATAGGACCACATTTTAAAACCCACGGACAAGCCCCTTGAAAAATGTAAGCATTACTTACCCATATTAAGTTTTATTACATCCCGGGGATCACAATGAAAACATTCAGTCTGGGAGAGAATAAAAAGCAGGTTGTAAAAAAAATGGTTCAATACACACAAGCACTAAATGCTTCTAGTGATGAGCATTGAAAAATAAATTGTGATTTATGCATTTATATACTGTTACAAAAGCTGAAACACTGACTTTGCCTTCCTCTGGATCAACATGTTAGGCTATGGGTTGAACTAGATGGACTTAAAGGGAACCTGACCCCACAAACTGACCCCCCCCCCCCCCCCGCATCTTTAAACCTGTACTGCACCCCCTCTTATCATTTCTAGCCATCCCTTTGGCAGAAAAAAATCGATTTTGTAAAGTAGAGAAAAGTTTATATTCACCTCCGTCCTGTGTGAGTTCTCGGTTTCTGAATTAGTCTCAAAGGCAGGCCTGTCTGCTGCAGCTTTGTAATTATGCACACCCCTCTCAGGTTGCTGCCTTGCTAAGAGCCTGACTGGCTAACAGCATGACTATTTAGCCCCACCCTTTTCATGACGGCGGCGAGTTTAAAGTGTTTTTGGCGCCACACTTGCACCGTGTGCTGTATGGGGGCGCGATTTTCTCGCCCCCATACACTTACATTATGCTCACGCGCGTCTGCACTCGCTTCTGACTCACAATGCGAGTTAGGTGCGGGGACTCGCACCA
This sequence comes from Allobates femoralis, assembly GCA_033576535.1. Classification (NCBI taxonomy): domain Eukaryota; kingdom Metazoa; phylum Chordata; class Amphibia; order Anura; family Aromobatidae; genus Allobates; species Allobates femoralis. The sequence goes on along the minus strand of JARQOC010000002.1, from coordinate 636,470,220 downwards.
GTGTGCCCTGCCTGATAGGGCAACACTGGTCCGAGTGCAATGAGAGTTTCCCTCGCATTGCATTTGCGCGAGTCCCTCGCCCAGTGTGCCTTCAGCCTAACGGCTGCAATTGCACCAAGCCCCATGCATTGTCTATGGGCATGCGGCAGGTGCTGTATAGCCACTGTTTCGGCACTTGCAGCCACGAAAAAAAAAACGCGGTCAGCAACGTTTTTTTTCGCGGCCACAAGTGCCAGAACCGCGGCTATACCGCACTTGCCGCAAGCCCCATAAACGATGCATGGGGCTTGCCGAAAGTGCAGCCGTTAGGCAGCAAACACTGTAAATCTGCCGGATCAATATATAAAAAACACCAGTGAAAGGGGCCTAACAGGAAAGAAACATTATTTCTACGAGCTAAATGTGGATAACTTCTGAACAGGTAACTATAGCTAGCAGAAAGCAGTTATTGGCCCGTGAATTGCTGTGACAATCATCAAGACTGCACAACCATGATCTGAGGATGCTGATAGGTTAAAGAGGGAGCCCCACACTATGTTAACCATCTAGGTATCCTAGTCACTATTGACAGCAGCATTTAAAGGGTTAAATTGTGATGGCCTGGGCCACCACTGATCGTGACTCATGCAGCAGGGTGTGAATAGTACAATAGAGCAATCAGATGCATTACACACAAGATTTATTAGAACACTGCTGCAATATATCTGCACAAGTAGACAGGTCGACATCAATAGACCTAAAATGGACAGACTACAAAAATATAATTGATTACAGTTAATATGAGCTGAATATTTTTTTTTCATAAGAATTTGGGAAAATTATCAAGTGTCCCAGAAATGTCTGTTCTACTCCACATCTACACATCAACAGGAGAAAGGTGCAAATGCCGTGCTGTGATTTTATTTTCAATGCGTTTCGGAGTGACACTGGCTCCTTCAGTAGAAATCACAACTCATGTTGAAAACAATTTTCTTCAATTCCATATTTGCCGTGGTTTCCTCCCGACATCGCGATGTTTACACCTTTCTCCTGTTGACACGATGATCTTTTGGTGACTGTAGCAATCGTGGTTAAATGAGTTGTGGGTTGCACATGGATAACACCTTATTTTTGATCGTCGTCAGTTCGTTTTTATCTACTCCTCATCTAATGATCTGGGCTTTTAGTTGAGATGAATATGTGCTGCAATTTATGTGCATGCTCAGTAGTGAAGCTCCTCCGCTACAAATCGGAGGGAAAAGGATTTTCATAAAGGAGTGGAAGAACTTGTTGTTTTGTCCCAACAGGATTAATCGCAGATAGCATTGCTGTTCCAATGAAACAAAGATACTGCTATTAGGAAAAAAATATATATATATATCTATCTTCTGGCTGTTTGCGGACCTAAGTCATTGTATATTGCTGGATGATCAAGGGCTTACTAAAAGGAAAGAAGTTCTCACTGAGGTAGAAATTAAAGAGGACCTGTCACCAACCATACATGGTGATATGATTACAGCACTGAACGCAGCATGTCTGCTGCGTTCAGGCAAGGGGTCCCCCAGCCCTTGAGCCCCCCTGTACCCCAAGATAATACACTATGAAAACTTACATTGTGGAGCCAAATAGGAGGTGGCTAGAGGCTGGAGCCAAAGGGCAGTTTCACACCCCCTGTATGTTTAATCTGCCCACCGCCGCCTCCCTGATCCCAATCATTGTCTCCTTCGCCTGCTGCATAGTACACAGAGCTTAGTGCAGTGCTGGCCGCTTTGCCCCGCCTCCTGCGGTGACGTCATCGCTTTTCGCCACCCTGCTCCATGGATAACATGGAGCAGGGTGGGTATAAGTGGTAATGTCACAGCAGGAGGCGGGGCAAGGCGGCCAATGATTGGCATCATGGAGGCGGCGGTGGGCAGATTAAACATACAGGGGGTGTGAAACTGCCCTTTGTCTCCAGCCACAAGCCACCTATTTGGCTACACAATGTAAGTTTTCAAAGTGTATTATCTCAGGGTACAGGGGGGTTCAAGGGCTGAGGCCTGAGGGACACCTTGCCTGAATGCAGCAGACATGCTGCATCTAGTGCTGTAATAAGATCACCATGTATGGTTGGTGACAGGTCCTCTTTAATATGAGTGGCTACAGGACTTGCCAAGAGCAAGAAGATGGGTCCTGCTGGTGCTACTGCTGCCATATCTTCAACCTCATCAGATGAAGACAACAAGGAACATTCAAAGCGTTTCCGCAGGGAAAAAGATTCTACTCCCATAGCAAGCAGATTGACCAAATTCCAGAAAATTTTTCAATAGTTCGAAAGTTCATCAAAACTGGCTGTGCACAGTGTATTACATATTTACAACATAAAAGTTTTTTATGTACTAAAGTTGTGTTCCAATAAATACATTTTATCTAAATAGCTTGCTTATTGTATCATAATAATGAGTAAAAAGAAGCAGGGCTGTGAAGTCTGCCAAACATCTGACTCCTCAATTTCCCTGAATTCGACTGACTCCATCACAGCCCTGATTAAAAGACTGATGTTCAAATTGTACCACAGTACATTTATCACACACATGAGCCATGTATGAGGGAGTCAAGAGTCGGGGAAATTGAGGATTTGGGAGGTTTGGCATACCAACTTCACAGCCGGGGGACGCCGCCACACACGGGGCCCAGAGGGGGGACGCCGCCACACACGGGGCCCAGAGGGGGACGCCGCCACACACGGGGCCCAGAGGGGGGACGCCGCCACACACGGGCCTGCTCTCTCTCCCCCTGCACCCCTCTGGAGCCCGCTCCCCCTCGCCCCCTGCTCCCCTCTAAAGCCCGCTCCCCCTCGCCCCCCTGCTCCCCTCTAAAGCCCGCACCCCCTCGCCCCCCTGCTCCCCTCTAAAGCCCGCACCCCCTCGCCCCCCTGCTCCCCTCTAGAGCCCGCTCCCCCTCGCCCCCCTGCTCCCTCTCACCCCCTGCTCTCCTCTGGAGCCCGCTCCCCCTCGGCCCCTGCTCCCCCTCTGCTCCCCTCTGGAGCCCGCTCCCCCTCGCCCCCTGCTCCCCTCTGGAGCCCCCTCGCCCCCTGCTCCCCTCTGGAGCCCGCTCCCCCTCACCCCCTGCACCCCTCTGGAGCCCGCTCCCCTCACCCCCTGCACCCCTCTGAGCCCGCCCCCCTCGCCCTGCCCCCTCTGGAGCCCGCTCCCCCTCGCCCCCTGCTCCCCCTGGACCCCCCCCTCGCCCCCTGCTCCCCTCTGGAGCCCGCTCCCCCTCCCGCCCCCTGCTCCCCTCTGGAGCCCGCTCCCCCTCGCCCCCTGCTCCCCTCTGGAGCCCTGCTCCCCTCTCGCCCCTGCTCCCCTCTGAGCCCCTCCCCTCCCCCCTCTCCCTCCCCCCTGCTCCCCTCTGGAGCCCGCTCCCCCTCCCCCCTGCTCCCCTCTGACGCCACCGCCCCGCTCACCTCTCCTCACCCCCCCTGCTCCCCTCCCCGGAGCCGCTCCCCCTCCCCCCTGCTCCCTCTGGAGCCCGCTCCCCTCCCCTCGCCCCCTCTCCCCTCCTCGCCCTCCCCCCCTCCCCTCTGGAGCCCCTCCCTCCCCTGCTCCCTTACCCGCTCCCTCGGCCCCTCCCCTCCCTCGCCCCCTGCTCCCCTCTGGAGCCCGCTCCCCTCCGCCCCCTGCTCCCCTCTGGAGCCCGCTCCCCCTCGCCCCCTGCTCCCCTCTGGAGCCCCGCTCCCCCCTCCCGACCGCCCCTGCTCCCCTCTCTCCCCCCTGCTCCCCTCTGGAGCCCGCTCCCTCTCGCCCCCTGCTCCCCTCTGGAGCCCGCTCCCCCTCCCCCCTGCTCCCCTCTGGAGCCCGCTCTCCCCCTCGCCCCTGCTCCCTCTGACGCCCCCGCCCCCCTGCTCCCCTCTGGAGCCCGCTCCCTCCACCCCCTGCTCCCCTCTGGAGCCCGCTCCCCCTCGCCCCCTGCTCCCCTCTGGAGCCCGCTCCCCTCGCCCCCTGCTCCCCTCTGGAGCCCGCTCCCCTCGCCCCCTGCTCCCCTCTGGAGCCCGCTCCCCTCGCCCCCTGCTCCCCTCTGGAGCCCGCTCCCCTCGCCCCCTGCTCCCCTCTGGAGCCCGCTCCCCTCACCCCCCTGCTCCCCTCTGGAGCCCGCTCCCCTCACCCCCTGCTCCCCTCTGGAGCCCGCTCGCCCTCACCCCCCTGCTCCCCTCTGGAGCCCGCTCCCCCTCCCCCCTGCTCCCCTCTGGAGCCCGCTCCCTCTCGCCCCCCTGCTCTCCTCTGGAGCCCGCTCCCTCTCACCCCCTGCTCCCCTCTGGAGCCCGCTCCCTCTCACCCCCTGCTCCCCTCTGGAGCCCGCTCCCCCTCATCCCCTGCTCTCCTCTGGAGCCCGCTCCCTCTCACCCCCCTGCTCCCCCTCTGGAGCCCGCTGCCCCTCTGCTCCCTCTCAACCCCTGCCGGGCTCTCGGCGCAGACTCACCTCTCTCCCGCCCTCTCGCCGGCCTGTTGTGAAGAGCCTTTACGACAGTCGTGAGTGGAGCGCCGCACACCGGGTAGGAGCGCCGTTCTTCCCGCCCACTATCAGTAGCCGGCGGACCGGAACACCCGCGGACACCGTCCTAAATAGATAAACGCCGCATAAGGAAGCATCGGCAAGACCTTTTTTCCTGTTGTTTTTTTTTTTTTTTTTGCTTTGTTCGTCCGTTTATCAATAAAGTTTAATTCATTGAAAGGCAAGTGGGAGTGTTTTTTTGCCACCACGAGTGGGCGCTGTGAGGCCTGTCACGTGTTGCAGAGGCCGCCATGTTTGATTGGGGCAGCAATACCGATAAAAATTTACCAGAATGTTTTTGCTTTGGGAATTGGAACTAAAATGGCTAAATTATACTTATGGGTCTATGTATGTGGTGTGAGAGCGCGGTACAGCGGAGTGTGGGAGCTTACTGGGAAGTCTTGTCACCCCCTCACAGTTCCCTTAACAAAGATGGCTGCCTAGGTGTCATTTTCTTAGATGAACGCTAGAGGGCGCTGCTGTACAGTGACTGTGTGCGTGCACCTCTGCCGGAGAGTGAGGAGGACTCAGAGTATTGCGGGAGTATCAGAGATAAGAGACAGAGAAATGTCCTCCTCCCCAGGACAGACAGGTGTGTGACTGCGACCTGTGGGGGGGGCATGGGGCAGCCAGAGAAGGCCGATCATCAGTGATGGCCACCACAAGGTCCAGGGAAAGTTGTGGATCTGCTGAGATCAGCACAAAAGTGCGATCCTGCTCATCTCCATAGAGAGGGAGGAAGAGGAGCTCTATCAGTAATCCAGGATGACACATTGGAAGCCATTCATTAGCCCTAACCTTGTGGACAAGCTTCATTTTCTCCTTATTTTTCCATCTACATTGCCGTAAAACACAATTCCGTCATGGCTTTGAGTTTGTTTGCTTTATTTATATGGTTTCCACTGTGCAGCAAAAACATCTTGTAATGCTGCACGCTGACGATCAGTGTCTACAGCGCTATAGATGGAGCGTGTTTGCGCTGTGTCCATAACGTTGCATCTTCCAGTACCAGCATAGTGGATAGATCTAAGGTACCGTTATATGGTGCAACTTAACAACAATGTTGTTTGCCATCTCAGGAGTGCGCTGATTTTTTTCACAGCTGTTCAACATCGCTGGTGAGCTGTCACATGTCCAGATATCGTGGACAACACACCAATGATGTAAGCAGGAATCGTCCGCAAACCATCCCTGCTCACTGCTGTGAATGGGTGAAATCGGCCATGACATCGCTATTGCGGTGTCACGCACAACAATGCCGCAGGTTGTTGAAGTTGAGATCGTCAGGTTTAACCTGTCAACTCCGACTTGAACAACTCTCGTTGTCGATTCGTGCGTTTACACGCAACAACAATGTTGTTTCAACATTGTTCCTGACGTCACTTTTGAACGATGTCGGAAACGATGTTGAAAGGTGTGACGGGCTTTCACATTTGCGTTTTTGCAAATCCAGCATAAATCCGGGTTTTTTGCAAAAACACAATGGGCACACTTGCGCTTGGACTAATGCATTGGATAGGGACCTCCGGACATGTGCAGAGGCTTTCAGTTTTGACCGTCATCCAGCACCGGATGAAAACCGCAGCTAGCAGTGGTTTTCGTCCGGTGCCAGAAGCGCGGGATCATGGGGAAAGTGTGAGTCTCCGCACATGTCCAGAGGTCCCTTTACAATGCATTAGCACAATCTTGCAGCAATTGGGGCTCTTCTGCTTTTTCCAAAAGAAAGATAGAATTCCACCGGATTTGCAAAACAGCAGATTAGGCAGACCCTGAAGTTCAGGATTGCCTGACCTGCCAGAATTGTAAATAACGCAGATGTGAAAGCAGCCTTAGGCCTCTTTCACACATGCCTTCAGCATGTATGCGGTCCGTGGGGACACATGTTGGAGGCACAGACATACGTGGGACATATGATCCTCTTCACATGTCTGTTATTCTGCACAGACCGTGTCACCGTGTGGAGCAGATGCGTGTCCATGTGCTCCACACGGCGAGATGTCCGTTTTTTGAGGAAGCACGGACCGCTTTTGGGCGAAAAGTCCATGCACACAGATGTCATTCGTGTGCACGGACCACAGACAAAACTAAAAACTTAAAAATAAAGAATTTTATACTCCCCTCCCTCCACTGCTGACAGTTGCTTTCACATCCGGTGCCGCTCATGAATGTTCACTTCACTGAGCCTGACAGCGGACCGGAAGTGAGAGGAGCAGCGGTGCTGGAGGGAGGTGAGTATACGGTGACAGGCTGTCTGTGTGGTATCCACAGATAGCACACATGTGTCACTCGATCTGTGACACATGATACACACACCACGCCCACATACAGCCTTGTCTCAGGGCCACTTTACACACACCAACTTATCTGTCCAACTTCTGACCAACTTGCTGGTTGCAGTGAAATCATGGACACATTGCTCCATTTTGTGACTGTGTACAATGGAACAATGTGTCCATGATTTCACTGCAACCAGCAAGTTGGTCAAAAGTTGGACAGATAAGTTGGTGTGTGTAAAGTGTCCATCACACGTCCGTGGGGTCAAAGATGTGTGAAACAGGCCTTAGGGTACCTTTACACACCGCCACTATCCCTGGCAACCGGTATCAACCGCACGTGCACGCGCACATTTTTAACGATTGCTAACGATCGATGATACCGCATGTACACGCCGCCATTGTGTTGTCAACTGAAGGTATCATGGTTCCCCGGAAGCTCCCACAGATCCTGCAGATAACTTGCTGTTGAATACCGTCGCAGCTTCACACGCCGCTATCCACAAAGTCATATGGGCGTACATCTTTCGCGCCGCAAGTACATAGGCGTGACAGAGTTGTGTATTCCGTGACGCTAACACGGTGATTGGACAACACATTAGCGTCATGATTAGCCAGCCTGCGCAAGAAGGCTGGTTAAGACATGATACCATTGCAATTGTGTAGTATGAATGGAAAGCTCTTTAAATATGGCGCCCTGTGAAGGGACAGCCAATGGGAACACAGTAGCCCCCACCAATCATCGCTGATGGGGCGCTTCCAGCACGCTGTGGCACGCCCCGGGGAAATCACTAGGTAACGCTGATTCCATCCCTGTCCCCCGTTTACACGCCACTACCATGGCAATTGTCCCTTTGTGTTGTCTTGGATTTTTGAGCACGGCTCGGAAACAAGTTACCGAAGCAACTGCGAGGAACCCGATCACTTTCCCAAATTACACGCCACCACTTCGTAGGAATTTCAAGGCAACAGGCACAAAAGTCCCCATTGCCAGGCAGTTGCTACCACACAGTGGCGGCGTGTAAAGGTACCTTTAGGGTACTTTTACATTTGCGATATTTTCAGTTCAGTTATTTCAGTCTTGTTCACTTCAGGTTATTTTTACAGTACTTTCACATCAGCGTTTTGCAAATCCGACAGAATTCTGCCTTCTTTTTTTTTTTTTTTTCAACAAATTGATGTGGCAACATTGTGTTCTGTCTAATACATTTGTAATAGAGGTCCGGACATGTGCGGCACTTGTGTCACACACTATGGCCGCCTCACACTCTGCATGTGCAGTCTCTGTCTGCCAGCATGTGCTCATACAAACACATCATATGGAATGAGCCACACTCACATCTCCAGCAAGTGGCAAACTTAACCCTTGCAATGCTGTTACCGTACTGTGGCACCACAGGTAACAGTGAGAGACATTAATGTTAACATCGCAGCAGACATGTGCCTGTGTGACACATACCGGCCATTTATAATGCAGCTGGTCACCACATTACACCAGGCAGCTCATGTGAGGGCAGCCAATCACAGATGTCGGCACAGAGGGTGGGGGCGCAGTCTGACTGCAACCAAACATAGACACTCCCAGAGGGTGGGCGGTGGAAACAGTAAATATTCATAATTCATATTAATGAGCGGGCCCGGAAACATTGTGATAGCCGTACGGAAACTTTGTAAGTATAATTGTCCTGCTTTTATCATCATTTTGCTGCCTTTTGCAGACCCCTAGCCCTTACTACCGCCATTTTATAGCACTTAACTTTGTGTCTCTATAGACTTATATGGGGTTCGGGGTCCAGTCTCAAACTAGACTTTTTTTTTAAAAGTCTGGCCGGACCCAGTAGACACGAACATGTGCGGATTCGACCATCTCTATTTATAAAGAAACAAGTGCCTGCATACATTTGTTACATCTTAGGCCCCCTTCACATCATGATTTTACCCTGTCCATGGGGATCCCGTTTTTTGCAGGACCGCACAGACAGGAACTGAAGGCCCGAATATGAACTCCGGATGCCATTTCTGTGTCTGGATCCGTGATTTTGAGGGATCCGAACACAGAAAGAGCTGGGAGGAGGCCGAGTCTGCAAAGCGCAGGCAAGTGGTGTCGGTGCTGTGATGTCACATACACTGTGAAAGCAATATAAAAGAGAAACAAATGTGTTAAAAATAAATCCTTACCTCTCCGCCTGCTGTCCGGGACCCGAGGAGAAGACATCCGAATGCTGCCAGGACCTTAAAAATGTGATTAAAATGTGATTGGCCGGTAGCGATCAGGTGATATGTCACGTGACATACCACCTGATCGCTACTGGCCAATCACATTTTAAGGTCCTGGCAGCATTCGGATGTCCTAATCTCGGGTCCCAGACATGCGTCGGAGAGGTGAGTAATTTATTTTTTTTCATTTTTAACACATTGCTTTATTTAATTTCATTTTAGCAGTGTATGTAGATAGTGTATGTAGATACATTGATAAAGTGAAATTACGTTGAGCAGAGCAGTTTTAGTACAGAGCATGCTCAGTACACTAAAATTGGATCTGGGAAACAATCCTGTCGATTCCCGGATCCGAGCTCATAGACCCCCATGGTATTTGAATCGGACAGTGTTGGATCCAATGCTGTCTGATTCTGTCCGATTCTGTCTGCTGTGCCCAAAATCAGAGCAGTCTGCAATTTTGAGGATGTGAAATCAGTGGACACAGTCGGATCCTTGCACACACGGATGGCTATTAAGCGCCTATCCATGCCCATAGGGATACATGGGGGCCAAATCGGATTCATAGCTATCAGGCTTACAACGGATAGCCATGGATCCCAAAAAATCGTGATGTGAAGGGGACCTTACCACAGTCCCTGACTTTTTCTTATTAATTATAGAAGCACTTCTATTAACATGTTTATTCTCTTAATATATTGCAATCATCATATTATATAGTACTGTGTAGTTTCAATGATTCATTTTGCCACTCTACACTTTAATTATTCTGTTTTCCATTAGGTGAATTATAACATGGCAGGGGGTGGAGGGAACAGCGGGGTTAGAAGTTGAACAGGGGAATGATTACTGCTGGGACCATAGCCTTCCTGTTTTTACATAAAGGAAGAGAAAAGAAAAGAATTTACTGGGTAAAAGGATAAAATGAACAATTGTAAGTACATAGTGCCATATAATATGATGATTGCAGGATATTAAGATGATGAAATCTTTGATAGGAGTGCTTTAAGAAACTCCAGTCCTAGAGGCAGGTTCTCAGCGTCTTCTCCCCACCTCACTTCGCAACTATGACAGGTCTCTTTATGTATAGGGAACACACTTGTCAGCCAACTGGTATTTTGCATTGCTTAGTCATGGATTCATTATTAGTTCAAGGTTCAGAATACCACCCTATCAGTTTGAGTTTCTTTATATCACACATTTTATAATCGGTGTTTTGTCTGGTATACATAGACAAATATTTATGGGGTATTTTTGGCAACATGAAGAGGTCATGTCATTATTTCAGTTTTGGATCTGTGACAAGATCTTTATTTTCGGGTGACATTTCTGTCTTAAAATACATCTGGCTTTAAAAAGGGCAAAGCATGGGGCACTCAGGAGTCCTGCTGTGCTGCGGACCTATGGGGTGTTTAGGGTTGAGGGTTCAGTTCCTCTACATGTATTGTGTAAAATCTTCTTCAGGACAGGTCTGTCCACCAGTGGCTTTCTTCAGTCCTTCTAGATGACCATTCAAATTTAGGCCCTGATTTATCATTGTTTCTTCAGTTTTTTTGAGTGTTTTTCTACTTTTTAGTGGCTTTAGTATTTGCGCAATAGTCTCTCTTGCATCACTTTTTAAGTTCTCTTTCTTTGTAAAGTATTATTTTTCTCCGGTAAGTCACCCCCTTTCCAGATAATTGGGGATAATTTACAGATCACTAGGGGTCTGCATACTGGGATCCGTAACAATTCACATAACAGGGATCTGGAGCAGGGGTCCCCAACATGTAGCTCGAGAGTCACATGTGGCTCGCTTATATGAAAAACTAGCTGGGTGCCCGATGCAGATGCATCGGGATTCTAGCAGAGCGAGTCTCTGACTCGCAATGGCCGCTTCGCGGCCAATGCTTCGCGCTGCTAAGGCGACTCGCCATGCCCGCTGCGCGGGCATAGCGAGTCGCCTTAGAACTGCTCGCAATGGCCGCTGCGCGGCCAATGCTTCGGACGTACCCACATGACGACATTGACTCGCAGCGTGAGCGGACTCAAAAGGGGCAAAAATCCCATTCGTGATTATATAATAGATAAGAAGAGAAGGGGCGCAATATGAAAGCAACTAGTGGTGGGTTATATAACAATTAAGGGGCCACTCACCTACTAGGGTTGTGCACCCCTGCACTACCCCAGTTGTAAAGCGTTGGTGGGGGGAGCAGACTTGCTGCTGGATCGGACTTTCTTGGACCGATGGTTCTCCGTATCACTGCTCCCACGTCGCTTTCGGGTGGAGTCAGAATTTGATTGTCATTGATCATGTCAATGAGAGGTAATGTGACCGTCTAAGTAGCCTAATAAAGAAAAAGAGTTTGTGGATATATAAACTGGGTGCATTAGCTCTGGAAGGACATACCGTAATCTTATGTTTGAAAATGTTACTAAACACTTAAATTGTAATCTGTATTTTAAGAGATATCATGAAAACAGACTACTAATATCATCAGTGCATGGATAGTCAAGGTTCTGTCGGTTGAACAATTGTTATTATGGATTTTATATTTTTATTTCAATTTTATATATTTTTATGTAAGAAGTACGGTATGTGTTATCCTTTTTAGATTCAAAAGTCTGTCTTTATTGTCACCTTTACTTTATATAATTTTAGGGGTAGTAGTATTCTATTTTAATCCATTGATTATTTTATATTGTGTTTAAATTACAACTTTAGGGTTAATGATGTTGTAATAATTGTCCAATCAGTGTATGATAAAGACAGGGATTTACTGTCGAAAAGCGTTGTGGATGTACAGAGGGCAATAAAGGTTTGTCATTGCTCTAAAACTTTGTTTAATATCCATCCCTCACCCCAGTGCTCCACCAGAACCGACCACTACAAATTTCCTACATGTGGCTTGCGGGCTCATAATGTGTGGATTGCAGCTGTCTTCCAGATTGTTGCATTGGCATCAGGTCTAGAAACAGCTATGAAGAGCAGGTCTCCACATAGTGACTTTTGTGAGTATATCTGAATGCGAGTAAGGTAGGAACCACTGGATCTAGGTATACTCCCTCGGTGTGTTTTCTGACTGATCTCCATCCCCTGATTTCTGCTCCAGGGTCTGCATCGCAGGCCTTTCAGAAGAACGCTTAGGACGCATGCTCGAGACTCTCCCCTTTCTTAAAGGGCCAGTGTTCCCTACCTGTAAGTGCTTCTCAGCCTATGGCTGAGAAGCACAGAGTATTTAAGGCACCTTTCTCCTATGGGAGGTGCCTGAGAAACGTGGTCCATGCCTTAGTTACACTCTTCTAGTTGTCAGGTCCCCGTTACCCCTGTTGTTCCTGTGTCCGATGCATTATCTTACCTGAGTGCCGGCTTTGTCCGCCAGTACCTTCTGTTTCAGCCAAAACCAGCCTGCTATCATACCATCAGTGCCAGCCTGCAGCTGTATCCTCTGTGCCAGTCAGGACCCATCCAATGGCTGGCCCTACTGCTCCAGCCGAACCAGTCCTGCTGCCGTACCCGCCCCACCTGTTCGACCAGCCATCTGACTGTGCCTATCTACTTCAGAGACGGTCTCTGTCTGTAGGAGCTTGACGACTGGATTCAGCTGTTGTGCCGAGATCCCCTGGAGTGGCCTCTGACTGCTACATATCATTTCAAGCCTAACCTCTCTATCTGAGGCCCTAGAGAAGACTTTGTTGCAACTTATATACGCTCCTGCAGGTCAAGATCATTGCCTCAGTCCAGTGGGTCGCTCTCGGACACACGCCCTATCAAGTTTTACAGTTTGCTCAGGCCATGGATGCCGCTGAATCCAAAGCCACCAGCCTGCAGGTTGTGATTCCAGCCCCACATTCTGGTCCTCATGTGGCTGCTTCTCCTCAGTTTGATGGCAGCGACTCCAACCAGTAGCTTCATTAACCATTGTTCATTGCATTTTGAACTTTTGTGCCATTATTTTGCCTCTGATCGATCCAAGATGGCCTTCTGATTTCACATCTATCCGGTGAGGCTTTGACCTGAATTGATCTGCTGTGATAGAGAAGCGATCCAGTGGTCTTCAACTTGCCAACCTTCTTAGAGGCTTTCTGCAATGTCTTCAATGTGCCAGGTAGAGTCACTTTAGCAGCATCCTCTCTCCTGAGGCTACACCCATGGCTGCCATCAGGGGGTGACTCCCCTGCCTCCAGTCAGGGGCCCCGGGCTTCCCCCAGGCGGCGTGGCCATTTTCACGAGGGAGAGGGGGGACCCTGCCATGACTGTAGGGGGTGTGGCTCAGGCTGTTTGCATCATGCACTTGGAGCGAGCAGGGCCCGCCCCCCGGCCAGCATTGAGTCTCTGACTGTGTGGCTGTGTGCTGCACACAGATGTGCACAGGTGGGGGGCCCAGGACTCGGAGCGCCCGGCCCCGCCCACCCGCTCTCACTCAGAGTCAGAGAAACAGTCGACTACAGGGGCCCGGGGGCTGTGCACTGTGCAGATGCGGCGCCGGGTGGCCAGGGCAGCAGCAGCCAGAGAGAGCAGACTGCAGATATCACTAGACACAGGCTGGCTGCAGCTGCAGCACGGCCAGTGTACTTTGTAAGCGCTGACTCTGACTGGAGGTGTGTGTGACACACACACAGGCTCAGGTGAGAATGTTGGGGACAGCAGTCTGTGTGTGGAGGAAGTGACGATGTGTGGAGGATTGTTATTATAATATGGTGGTGGAGAGGAGTTCTGTATATGGCACAAGGTGATTACAGGGCAGGGTCCTCCCCCAGCTGGATATAGTGGTACTGTACAGCTCAGATGGACTACAAGTCCCTGCAGGCCCATGTCTATAACTTACACTGGTCAACAGCATTTTTGGTGCCAAAGATATTTCATTGAATTTAGGGTAACTTTGGGGTGCTGATTCTGAATATGTCATCAGTTTTGCCAGATTGGCTCAAGTTTTTGAGATTTTTCGTAAAATGTGTAAAAAAAAAAAGACGTTTTTTGCTACACGCGCATTAACTTTATTGATATTGTCATGAATACAATAAATTTAACAAAGTAGATGTTGATTTTAGTTTATTTTAACTAGTTTTAGAAAGTAATCTTCAAAAATGAACAAGACATGAAAGATAGACATTTAATCGCTGGAAAAGCGCTTTTTATATGATTTCCTTCTATGTGAGCTATTGGGGCAGTCACGCTTTTAGATTCCAGCAGTAATCAGCCATCATATGTCTGTCCCATCTGCCTTGGTACCTTTCCTCCATCACCATAATATCCTGATGAAATCTCTCCCCTTGTTCTTCGCTAAAATCTCCAAGGTTTTCTGGAAATCTGTCCAAGTGACTGTGAAGATAATGCAATTTAATGCTCATGTGTACACCCAGATTTCTAAATCTCAATAGCATGTTTTGTACCAGTTCTTCATAATTGTCTGCCTTTTGATTTCCCAAGAAGTTCTTCACTACCAACACAAAACTACACCATGCAGCAGCTTCAATGTCATTCATTTCCTTAGGAAAATTTGAATCTTTAATGAGTTTCCGAATTTGAGGACCATCAAAGATTCCTGCCTTCAGTTTTTCGCTACTAAGACCAGGGAAAGATCTGCAGATGTACATGAAGCAATTACCATCTTTGTCTAATGCCTTGACGAACTGCTTCATTAATCCTAACTTTATGTGAAGTGGTGGTAGAATGATTTTTTCCCTGTCCACCAAAGGTTCGTTCACTATGTTTGATGCTCCTACTGTCAAGGTGTCCCTTGGAGGCCAATTCAGTTTCTCCCAGTGCTGATGTTTTGCTCTACTATCCCACATGCAGATGAAGCAAGGATACTTTGTGTATCCACTTTGCTGTCCAAGTAAAAAGTTGACCATTTTTAAATCAACACATATCAGCCACGAATGTTCATGGTAGCACAGTTTCTCCAAGACCATTTTGACATTTTGGTATTGTTCTGCAAGTTTAGTTGAGTGAGCTACTGGAAGAGATGCACACTGATTGCCATTGTTCAACAAAACACATTTCAAACTCCTTTTAGAACTATCTATGAAAAGCCTCCAGTCTACAGGACGATATACTTGTAAACCCATTTGCAGCATCAGGCCAGGAATATCCTTACAATATACAAGTAGGTCATCTTCACAGAAAAATGGAAGAAGTGCTTCTTCTCTGGTCCTGTAAGATGTCATTTTAGTTCCAGGCGTCAGACAATTTTTTTCACTTAGCCTTGAAGCTAAAAGTTCGGATGCACTTTTTGAGAGGTTGAGGTCTCTTATTAGATCGTTGAGCTCTCCTTGGGTAAATTGCGTAGGTGTTCTGAAACTTCCTTCATATTCTAGTTCACTTCCAGAACTAATGCTTAGCTCCATACCCTGCATTTCATCATCATCATCAGGTGGGGGAAGGTCAGGTAACATGGTAAACACAGGTACAGGCACATCTTCACAATGAGGGACAGGCCTTCTTGCAGATTCCATGTTAGGATACTCCCATTTTCGTTTCTTATGCTTATTGAATCCTTGTACTTGCACTGCACAGAAATAACAGTCATCATGATGATTTTTTTGCTCTCTCCACACCATTGGAACACCAAATTTGAAGCTTGTTCTTTGTCCTTTGCTCCATTTTCGTAATAATTTGATACATGCTTTGCACACTATGTGTGGTGCCCAAAACTTGTCTTGGTCCCCAAGCATAACCCCAAAATAGGCAAAATACACTTTTTTAACGAAGTCTGTTATGTTTCTTCTATGTTTTGTCAGTGTATATTCACCACAAATGTAACAGAATGAGTCTGGATCGTTAAGACAACTTCTTCTTGATGAGTTCATGCTTTTCACTGGACAACAGACAACAAACATAAAGTTAGTGCAAAAATCAAGCTATGAACAAACTTTTAGAACACTAATTAACACAAAACTATATTGAGAACTGCTCAGTTCAAGTACTAATCCAAAGAAATTAATGAGATGATGCGTCGCATTTACCAACAAGTGCTATAAATAAGATACCAAAAATCTCAAAAACTTGAGCCAATCTGGCAAAACTGATAGCATATTCAGAATCAGCACCCCAAAAATACCCCAAATTCATTAAAATATTTTGGGCACCAGAAAAAAAATATTTTTTTTGTTGACCTGTGTTATTGTTCAAGAACTACAAGTCCTAGAATGACCCAAGTCTGCTACCTATTATTGCAGAACTACAAGCCCCATCGTGCCCAAGGCTTCTATCTGTTACAGAACTATAAGTCCCAGCAGGCCCAGGGCTTCTATCTGTTACAGAACTACATGTCCCAGCATGCCCAGGGCTTCTATCTGTTACAGAACTACAAGCCTCAGCAGGCCCAGGGCTTCTATCTGTTACAGAACTAACTTACCATCATTGCCAAAAGCAGAATCAAAATGCACTCTCAGGAAGCAGTCAGAGCCCAATTGTAAAGCAAGCCCAGCTGCAGGCTAGTAACCCACCTCTACCAGCTATGGGTGGGAGGCAGTCTGCCATGCATACACTGGGCCTGCTTAAAGCACCATTCACACTGATACAAATGATGCAGAGTGTCTGAAAGCGACCCAACCGCTCTGGTGCCTGAGCATTGGGCCACACAGTACGATACCTCTGCAACTTTTACAAATGGGATTTTGGTTCATGCATTGGCCAAGAGATTTAAGGCTGCTTTCACACTGCAGTTTTTTCACTGATCAGTATCCATCAGATTTGTGTGCCAAAACCAGGAGTGTCTCCAAAACTCAGAACAGGTGTCAATCTTTCAATTATAGTTTTTCTCTGCAAGTTCCTCTCCTGGTTCCTCTCCGGGTTTTGGCACACAAATCTGATGGACACTGATCAGTGAAAAAGCTGCAGTGTGAAAGCAGCCTAAGCTGATGATCCACGACAAGGAATCCCATGCTCATCAGTCCTAACATAAACTTGTGCAAAAACTACTAGAAAAAAGCAGCATCAAAAAACTTACCAGCTTAAATGTCTTGGCCAATGTATGAACCAAAATCCCATTTGTAAAAGTTTTTTATTCATCATATAAGAGACTTTTTGCACTTTTTATCTATCCAGGGTGCAGTTGGGCCCCTAGGGGCGCCATTCATCTAGTGGTGCAGAGGTATCGTACTGTGTGGCCCAATGCTCAGGCAGCAGAGCGGTTGGGTCGCTTTCAGACACTCTGCATCATTTGTATCAGTGTGAATGGTGCTTTAGCAGGCCCAGTGTATGCATGGCAGACTGCCTCCCACACATAGCTGGTAGAGGTGATTTATTAGCCTGCAGCTGGGCTTGCTTCACATTTGGGCTCTGACTGCTTCCTAATGGCGGGTTTACATGTTGCGATATCGGCGTCCAACTCCGATCCAACTCAGATAAAAAGTCACGTGGTTCGGGAGTTGGACCCGATATCGTTCGCGCGTTGTACGGTTTGAACGTACAACGCGATGCTGAAACGATGCCAAAACGATATCGGGGTTGAATGAGCTTGCTATTCAACCGCCCGATATCGCATGGCCGTTGTAGCCGCATCGTACCGTGTAACAGCCCAACTACGATGTGTACGCCCACTTCACCCATTCACTCCCATGTTAAATGATCGTTCCTGGGTTGGTGGGCGTACACATCGTCGGGACGTTGTATCCCGATATCGGGCCGTGTAAACCAGCGATACGATGGCGGAAAAAGCGCGCTCAAAAAGTGCGCTCCCGCGTCGTTGGTTACGATATCGGCCCGATATCGCGACGTGTAAACCCACCATGAGAGTGCATTTTGATTCTGCTTTTGGCAATGATGGTAAGTTTTTTGATGCTGCTTTTTTCTAGTAGTTTTTGCACCTGTTACAGAACTACAAGCCTCAGCAGGCCCAGGGCTTCTATCTGTTACAGGACTACAAGCCCCAGCAGGCCCAGGGCTTCTATCTGTTGTTGTTATTATTATTACTTTATTATTATTTTTTTACTAATTTATTTTCTTTTTATTTTCCATTCGTATTGTTGGATTAGTAGATAATTTATTTTTTCTTGTTTTATTATTTTTTATATGTATTGTACTTTCGGATTGGTGGATTATTCGTCATATTTTTATAGTTATTTTTTTATTAATTTTTATATTTATTTCCCACCTGGATTGGTGGATTATTATTATTATTCATTTCTATATTCATTTTATATCTGGATTGGTGGATTATTATTATTTATTTTTATGTTTTTATCATTTTTTATATTTATTTACCATTCATATAAGCACCAGTGTGGTGCATATAGAGTACTGAGGATGAAGAATTAAAAATCACGCTGCCATATTCCACGAGGCATTAAAGGCTGAATATAATATTGATGTATTAGTCAATGCGTTTCCCTACCGTAGCTCTTTCCACAGTGCAAATCAATATCATATTGCCATGTTTCAGGGAGCGCTGAAATGCGTTGACTAATAAATCAATATTATATTCACCCTTTGATGTCTTGTGGAATACGGCAGCGCGGTTTTTAACTCTTCATCCTCCCTACTTTAATTTTCTGAGATAATGACCATTGGGTTTTCATTGGCTGTAAGACATAAGCATTAACATTTACAGAAATAAACTCTTGAAATAGATCACTCTGTTTGTAATAACTCTATATAATATAAGGCACAATAAATCTTTGTACCGTGTTAGCCAGTAGAAGTAGATAGAAAAATATATATTAGAATCTGAGAGTCCTCAGTGTTGATACCATTAAAAGGTATCAACCACTGAGGACTCCCAGATTCTAATATATATTTTTCTATATAATATACCGTATGCGCTTTACATTTTGTATTGAATTACTGAAATAAATGAACTTTTATATGATATTCTAATTCATTGAGATGCTCCTGTATATATAGATTGTGTAAGTATAGATTTCATAGAGGAAAAGAGTTTTTTTAATTTTGATCACCGGGGAGGTGTTTATTGGACCCAATATTGGACAAAATTCACCAGAAACCAATAGTAATATGCAAATTATTATTACTTTATTGGACAATAGATATACATAGGTGATTAAAAACCACTTGGAGTCACAAACAACCTCAGTATAGGGCTGGGAAGATTAGAGAGTTTGTGGATGGAAAAAACAACTCAGAATAGAATCAGACCCATTAAAGTGCAAAATTATATAATGGGGTGAAGCAACAATAGATCAGACTACAGATCATAAATCCTCTCTCAAGGGGAGTTTTTTTGGGTCTAACATCAGGGGTTGTTAGGGAACACCACATATAACCTCTGTGAATGCTGACCTAACCCACTTATAGGAGAGCAGAAAGATCATCATAGATCTAGTTATAAGCATTCATGGTGTAGAAGGTGGGTCCGTACTACTCTAGGTTATACCCCAACATGTTTTGTGCCGCCTCCTGGCACTTCTTCAGGGAGTGTGGGAAGTGTCTAAAGATCGCTCCTTATAAAGTGCACATAATGAGATAAATAGCCGCACATGTAAAGATGGGGGCGTGGAGTTGGTCAGTGACCGGTGTCGCAGGTATTCCGACGTTTCCCTGAGGGAGGAAAACCTCCAAGACGTCACTTCACTTCAGGGAGGCGTGTCTATAGGAAACCGCGTCATCGGAGGCCAAAACCACGCCCCGCGCATGCGCGGACTAATAAGGCGCCATTTTGGAAAAGGGCAAAGAAATTGGCATGGAATTAATAACTGGGGAAAGAGAGGAATCTCAAACCTATAGCCACTAATACATCCTCTCACCACAAAGGGGAACGATAACTAACGATTAGTAGCATTAGGAGAAAAAAAGAAAAAATAGAGTAAACTCTATATTCCCCACAGTTGCCAAAAACACCCACCAGGGGGCGCCTAATAACAGAACAATAAAGCAGAAAGGAAATCAGACAAGAAACTATATGAAGAAAGAAAAGAGTGTAATCCAAGAGGAACATACAAATATGTTAGCCGAGGTATAAAGTGCATTCATTATACAAGCGATTTTTTTTTTATATATATTACCAATATTACTACCAATGTGCAAACATGCTAACAAGCGGTATATATTTGAGGAAAAAACTGCACAGCACTCAGACACAATGTGAACTGGTGCCAGCAGGGATTCTGGGTCAAATAACTAGAAAAAATTCTCTGCAGCACTCAGCTACTACCAATGTGCAAACATGCTAGCAAGCGGTATATATTTGAGGAAAACATTTAAAAAACGTACGTTTTTTTCAAAAAACTCAATCTTATTTTTTTATTTTCTTGGGGTTCTTGGTACAAACATTGGCCAATGTCTGTTTGCTCATCAGCCGCAACAAGGCGACCCCAGGTCTGATGAGTCCTAACGCTGACATCCCTGCCCTCCTTGTCCTCCCTATCCCACTTCTAAGTGGGCGGACACCATCTCAACCTAAGACCACCTGTGGGTGATGAGGGTGCAAAGTTGCAGTCAGGGAGCCAGATTCTCCATTTGTTATACACAGAAAAAACTGCACAGCACTCACAGACACAATGTGAACTGGTGCCAGAAGGGATTTGGCTCCCTGACTGCAACTTTGCACCCTCATCACCCACAGGTGGTCTTAGATTGAGAAGGTGTCCGCCCACTTAGAAGTGGGATAGGGAGGACAAGGAGGGCAGGGATGTCAGCATTAGGACTCATCAGACCTGGGTTCGCCTTGTCGCGGCTGATGAGCAAACGGACATTGGCCAATGTGCGTACCAAGAAAACAAAAAAAATAAGATTTTTGAGTTTTTTGAAAAAAAATGTAAGTTTTTTTAATTTTTTCCTCAAATATATACAGCTTGTTAGTATGTTTGCACATTGGTAGTAGCTGAGTTCTGCAGAGAATTTTTTCTAGTTATTTGACCCAGAATCCCTGCTGGCACCAGTTCACATTGTGTCTGTGAGTGCTGTGCAGTTTTTCCGAACGCAAAGATCTTAAATCACTGGAAACCAATTTACTAAAAATCTCCACCTGCGGACAGAAGGAAAAGGGTGGAAACGTGGTAGACTTTGGTATGACAGACTGCGGAAAGGTAGCTTTCACCAATGTGGTCGATTCCTCACTTAGTTCCTCCAAGGTTCTCAGTGCATTCCGTTCCAAATCAGTCAGCGGAGAGGTGTCATCGGCAGCTTGACTCCTATAGTGCAGCCTCTGAAGCATAATTTTTCTCAAAAAGAGTTTGAGGTCCTTAGTTACTGTGAATAAATTGAGAGGATTATTGGGTACAAAAGTTAAACCTTTCTGTAACACCTCTTTTTGAGCCATTGTTAATTGGTGGTCAGATAAATTTATAACGACAAGCTTAGTACCAATATTTTTATTCAAAAGTAATTCAGGACCCAGTACCTTTTTCTGTCCAGTCTTTGCAGCGGCAGCTCTGGTTGTAGGTTTATTACCCATCAGTGCCCCTAAATCTTCAAGAGAGGACAGAGATGAAACAGAGGTTGCAGGGGTCTCCTAATGCTACTAATCGTTAGTTATCGTTCCCCTTAGTGGTGAGAGGATGTATTAGTGGCTATAGGTTTGAGATTCCTCTCTTTCCCCAGTTATTAATTCCATGCCAATCTCTTTGCCCTTTTCCAAAATGGCGCCTTATTAGTCCGCGCATGCGCGGGGCGTGGTTTTGGGCTCCGATGACGCGGTTTCCTATAGACACACCTCCCTGAAGTGAAGTGACGTCTTGGAGGTTTTTCTCCCTCAGGGAAACGCAGGTGGATTGATTTAAATCACGCCGATTTAAATCATGATTTAAATCACGATTTAAATCAAAAGTTTTTTTTCTATTTAAATCGGATCGATTTAAATCATGATTTTAATCATGATTTAAATCACTGATTTAAATCAAAAGGTTTTTTTTTTAATATAAATCACGATTAAAATGAGAAGTGAGAGCAGTGTGCATGTGCGCCCATAGTTACACGGACGAAACTAGGGGCAACGATCTAACGCCAGGGTGAGGGGGGGACCCCAAAGTAAGTAAAAATCTTTTTTGTTTTACTATATGGCAATAGGTAGGTGTTTAAAAGCAGCATGTCTTAATTGTATAAACTATTAATAGCCTCCACATTTTGTTCATACTGCCCCTTTAATTCCACACTTCTAGCTTGGTTTCAGTTTTGGTTTAGTTTCTTTTTCCCTGCATTCAGTTGACATGCCCAAACTTGTTGGATAGTCAGCAGTACAAACGTCGGAATACCTGCGACACCAGTCACTGACCAACTCCACGCCCCCATCTTTGCATGTGCGGCTATTTATCTCATTATGTGCACTTTATAAGGAGCGATCTTTAGACACTTCCCACACTCCCTGAAGAAGTGCCAGGATGCGGCACGAAACATGTTTGGGTATAACCTGGAGTAGTACAGAAGACCCACCTTCTACACCATAAATGCTTATAACTAGATCTATAATGATCTTTCTGCTCTCCTATAAGTGGGTTAGGTCAGCATTCACAGAGGTTATATGTGGTGTTCCCTAACAACCCCTGCTGTTAGACCCAAAAAAAACTCCCCTTGAGAGAGGATCTATGATCTGTAGTCTGATCTATTGTTGCTTCACTCCATTATAAAATTTTGCACTTTAATGGGTCTGATTCTATTCTGGGTTGTTTTTTCCATCCACAAACTCTCTAATCTTCCCAGCCCTATACTGAAGTTGTTTGTGATTCCAAGTGGTTTTTAATCACCTATGTATATCTATTGTCCAATAAAGTAATAATAATTTGCATATTACTATTGGTTTCTGGTGAATTTTGTCCAATATTGGGTCCAATAAACACTCCCCGGTGATCAAAATTAAAAAAACTCTTTTCCTCTATGAAATCTAGTATTAATGAGTTCTTTGACATGTGAAAAATTATGATGTTGTGTTCTCCTATGTTCATTTTAAGAATGTGTAAGTGTGTCTTATACCCACATTGCTATGTGTTTAGCACTCAAAATTTTTTATGCAGGGCTGCCGCTAGGTCTGCCTCCAGTCACGGGCCCGCCCGTCATGTCAGGGGCCAATTACACCATGTCCAGGGGTGAGACAGGCACAGGGGGAGACAGCGTGAAGGGGGAACACAGCACACAGGAAGGAGACAGGTGCACAGCAGGAGACAGGTGCAGGGGAGAGACACAGCATGCAGGGGGGAGACAGGCGCACAGGGGGAGACAGAATGCAGGCATGAGACAGGTGTAGGGAGGGACACAGCACACAGGACGGAGATAGGTGCAGGGGGAGTCACAGTGTACAGAGGGAGACAGGTGAAGAAGAGAGAGACACAGAGCATAGGGGGGACACAGGTGCAGGTGGGACACAGTGCACAGGTTGGAGACAGGCCACAGGAGAGACACAGCATACAGGGGGTGAACAGGCACAGAGGAGGGACAGCAAACAGGAGGGACAGAGACAGTGCACAAGAGAGAGAGACTGAGCAACGGGGGTGACAGACACAAAGAGGGGAGAGACTGAGCACATGGGGGAGAGACATGCACAGAGAGGGGCATTCCCAAGCTGTGACTCAGCCTCTATTGTCCAGACTTCCAGAAAATGGCTGCAGAGGCGTTGCATGTGCAGATTGAGATCCGCAGCCATTTTCTGGAAGCTTGTGACCCCTGGCTCCAGAGCTCAGCTCACCCCCTTAAAGCGAACCTGTCACCCCCCTGGACATCAAAAGCTATAATAGCCACCTTCTGCAGCACTAAGGCTGCATTCAGGGAAGGTGGCTATAAGCTTTTGATGCCCTTTATACTATTAAATATGAACTTATATAAAGGCTTACTCTTAAGAAGACCTAAGACCGGGAGGCGGGGTTTCGCGCTCCTCCGACCCGCCTCCTCTTGTCAGTCATGGTGCTCGCCTGCTGCTGCCTCCCCTCATGAACGCGCGCCTCCGTTCTCGTCTATGGAGCCGCGCATGCGCTGTGCGCCGGGTGTCCAGGAAGTCGTCGGGCTGCGCGCGCAGCCCGACGACTTCCTGGACACCCGGCGCACAGCGCATGCGCGGCTCCATAGACGAGAACGGAGGCGCGCATTCATGAGGGGAGGCAGCAGCAGGCGAGCACCATGACTGACAAGAGGAGGCGGGTCGGAGGAGCGCGAAACCCCGCCTCCCGCTCTTAGGTCTTCTTAAGAGTAAGCCTTTATATAAGTTCATATTTAATAGTATAAAGGGCATCAAAAGCTTATAGCCACCTTCCCTGAATGCAGCCTTAGTGCTGCAGAAGGTGGCTATTATAGCTTTTGATGTCCAGGGGGGTGACAGGTTCGCTTTAACGGGTGGGGGCCCGGGAGAGATCATACATCCCTGTTGCTCCTGCAGATCTCAGCTCACCCCCAGTCTGTGTCCCCCAACCCTCTGCAGTGCTGTATATGCTCTCTTTGTCCTGTATATTGTATATATTGCAGTCTCCTGTGTGATGTATTTGATTTACAAAACTTATTGTCACAGAGTCAACTGTGCTCCATACCAACGCAAACCTGGAAGACCAGATATCACTGAACATCGCAGGACACAGACAAGCAGCTGCAGCCATCAAATTAGGTGAATTAATTAATTAAATGTAGCCAGGTAATTTCGTTGGTGATGTGCAGCCCCTGAATGACGGTAGAAATTTCCAAATGTCCCCCTTGGCAGGAAAAAGGTTCCCCATCCATGTACAGGGAAATGAATAACACCCCCAGTATTATTCTGCATCATGTGGCATTTATTGTTCACATCCCTCCTCAGCTCTGTTAAAGAACAATGTATAGAAGGAGAATAATGTGTGATTGGTGAGGACGTGGTGCAGAAGGTGAGTTTTTCCCATGGAGGGTGGTGAAATTGTGGAGGGTTTGAGGGGTGGAGATGGCGCTTAGGTGGAGGTGGAGCATGTGTGTAGGTGGAGCTTGGTGGAGATGGGGTGGAGTCTCAGGGGGGCCCCAAAATTTTGCCAGTCAGGGGCCCTGAAATTCCTAGTGGCAGCCCTGGCTACACCAGCTAAGTCTCTCTGGGCCAGCATACTGTCTGTTTCCGCATCCTGTCCTCTGAATAAGGCTGGAATAATGAGGCGCTAGTGGCTGCATTCTGAGAGAGTCTACCTGAAAAAATCAAGGACGAACTGGATAGCCAAGATGGGCCTGTCTCCCTAGATGACCTGGAATCCCTGGCTATCTGCATTGATCTCTGATTCCAAGAAGGCTTTCGAGAGGTGAACCGTGAGAAGAAGTCAATGCGCCTGTCTCCTACCTTTCAGAAACCCATCATACCACAGCCCAATACACCTGCAGTTTCCCCAGAACGTATGGAGGTGGACCGTGTGGATGTAAATAAACGTCACCTGGAAGATCGGCGCACCGAAGAAGGGTGCTTCTACTGTGGAAATCTGAAATACAAGATCCGAGTCTGCCTTGTGAAGCCGGAAAATATCCAAGCCTAGGGTCCATAGGATAGGCCTCCTTAAGTGAGAGCAAGTCCTCTCCATTCCTAGTTCTTTCAGTATCCATATACTTTGGATCTGTCTGATTCGCTGAGTAAGCCTTTCTGGCTCTGATTCTGATTCTGGCTCTGCTGGGAACTTTGTGCAACAGGCCATAGTGGGTCAGTATGAGATTCCTTTGCAGCAACTTCAAGTGCCAATCACTATTTCGTCCATGGATGAAAAGCCTCTGTCTGAACCCGTCCAGTTCATCACAGACCAAGTGGAACTTCGGGTGGGCAGGCTGCACTCGGAGAAGATCGCCTTCCACGTGCTTCCTGGCTTCAGATGCTTGAGCCGTGCTTGGACTGGAGATCAGGAGACATACTCCAATGGGGTCAGTCCTGTCATCACAAGTTTCTTGCTGTTGTCTGCCCACCGGTGATGCCAACCAACCTTCTGGGTCTGCCACCCGCTTACTAATCCTACAGTACATGGATATCTTTGACAAGAAGGATGTTGAGACTCTGCCGCCACATGGGCTGTGTAATGCCGATGGGTTTGTAGCTTAGTTCCCCAGCGTTACTGTGCTTTTTCCCAATGCTCCTTCCCCCCTATCCAGCTGGGATACTGTAGTATGTTACCTGCATCGATTCTGCTCAGTTCCCTGCTCTGCTGCGTAGCCATACACTTGTTGGGTCATTGCTCCTCTGCATGACCACCCGCGAATGTGGACCCTGGCTGTCGCTGTGGAAGCTATTCGCGGGTTGTGAGGTCCTCTGCAGCTGGTGCATGACTTTCCACGTGTGTCCAGGCTTGCAACCGCTGCCAGGTGCCCTGGGCCTCATGTCCTGTGCTGGCAATGCTGTACTGTTTCTGACTGTGCTTAGGGTGCGGCCACACCTTCCCCGATTTTATCAGGTGGAGTGTGTGCGCCTCAATTGCTGTCCCCAGCTTATTTCTGTGGGTCAGCTCAGCTGCTATTTAAAGTTCCTTTCATGTTGGGCATTGCCAGAGCTTCTCATTAGGTTTCTGAACTGAACCCTGTGTGTTTGGTACAGCCATGCTGCTCCTGGTCTGCCTGGTCTACAGCTCCTCGTCTGCCTGATACCAGTTCCAGAGTTGTTCGATCGTCTACGGGTTTCCAGAATCTTTTCCAAACTCGATCTCCAAGATGCTTACAATCTTGTCCACATTCACTCTGGTAACAAATGGAAAACCACCTTTAATACCCGCGATGGCGACTATAAGTACTGAATAATACCATTCAGGCTAAGCAATGCTCCAGTTATTTGTGAATGACATCGTCCTTGATCTTCTCTACTTATGTGTGGTTGTGTACCTGGATGACATCCTGTTGTTTTCTTCCGACCTGCTTACACACAGGAGAAATGTCCGCCACATTTTGCAGAGGCTAAGGAAGAATTGCCTTTATGCCAAGTTCGAGAATTGCCACATTAAACAAATTTAACTTTACTACCTAGGGTACATAATCTCCAAAACTGGCCTAAAAATGGATCCTGAGAAGATGTTGGCTGTTCTAAAGTGGCGCCGCCCTGACACTACTACCGCCAATTGATGCCCCACTTCTCTTCCCGGATCCTTCCCATCATGGCCATAACCTACAAGGAGGCGAATCCTAAACTGTGGACTCCAGAAGCAAAGAGTGCTTTTGTTGCCCTAAAGCAAGCATTCTTTTCAGCTCTGGCGCAGCATAGGCAAAAGATCAATAAGTAGTTCTTGTAAGTCGAAGCTTCTTCCTCTGGGGCCAGTGCGGTCCTCACTAAGAACTCTGCTACCAGCCGGATGGTGACCTGCAGCTACATGTCAATGCAAATATTCAATTGGCAACCGAGAATTGTTGCCAATCATGATGGCTCTTAAAGAGTGGCAATACCTCCCAGAAGGAGCAGTCATCCTACTTTTGTCTACACCGACCACAAAAACCTGGCCCAGAAGCTGAATTTGTGCTAAGCACAGTGGTCGCTTCAGAGGTCATTGTTCTTTGCCCAAATCGACTTTGTCCTTCGTTTCTGGAAGGCCAAAAAGAATCTCATGGAGGATGCACTCTCCAGGTCCTTTCAATCGGTTGACCAGGAGGACGAACCCCAACTTACCCTTGAGCCTTCTAAAATGCTCACAGTAGCTCCAGTAAAGTTGACCCAGATGCCACCCGGTGAGACGTTCGAAACAGAGACAGGAAGCGTGTATTGTAGTGGGAACATTACTCTAAGCTATCTGGTCATGCCTGTCAGAAGAAGACAACTCTACTTGTTTCACGACCTTACTGGTAGCCAACTCTGCACAAGGATGTTGTGGACTATGTCTCGGCCTGTCCTTCTTGTGTCGAAGACCCCCAGAAATCTCCCTGCTGGGCACCTATTACCACTTTAGCAACATATCACTATGGATTTCATTACAGATCTGCGACTGTCCTCAGGCTGCTTTGTCATTTTGTGGTAGTGAACAGATTCTCCAAGATGGCTCACTTCATCCCATTGTCCAGTCTTCCTTCTGTGCCAAGCTGGTAGAGCACTTCATCCAACTCATCTTCCGCCTGCTTAGTCTGCTGTTCCATATTGTGTCTAGTAGAGGTGTCCATTTCATGCCCAGATTCCAATGGCCAAGTGGAATGGTGAATTAAATCTTAATAAATTTCCTGCAGCACTTCTTAAACAGACACCACAGCGATTGTGTCAAACTGCTGCCCTAGGCAGAGTTTCTGACATAGCAGAGTTCTCCTATAATAATCATGTTAGTGAGTCCTCTGCTAATTCTCCATTCTTTATAGTATATGAACAGCAGCTTAAATTCCCTTTTTCTGCGGTCATCACTCCTAGCAACCCTGCGGCTGATAACGTTGTCAAAGATTTCTCTGAGATCTGGGAGGAGAAAAGGCATGCAGATAAGAGATGCCTGGATTCTCCTTCATTCCGGCCTGGAGACAAGGTATGGCTCTTTTCCAGATATATTTGCCTCAAGATGCCTTCCTACAAGTTAGGTCCTTGCTCTATCTGTCCCTTCTAGGTGCACCAGAGGATCAGTGATGTGTCCTACAAACTGATGCTCAAGGCCTCCTTGCGTATCCACAGTTCCTTCCATGTGTCTCTCCTCAAGCTGGTCATCCTGAGCCGCTATTTCAGGAATCCTGGTACCCTGCCTTCACCAGTCAATGTTGAAGAGAGGAGGTAGAACCCTCTTTTAGTTGATTTGAAGGGTTTTGGTCCTGCGGAGAGGTCATGGGAGCCTAAGGAGAACAATAATGCCTCTCTTCTCATGAAGAAATTCCTGTTGAGCTTGGAGAAGAGGTGGTGTAAGGGGGGTACTGTAGTTCCCATCGCCAAAGCGCAGGCATCTACCATGGCAAGGAGACCAGCAATCGTGGCGTACTCACCCCTGCAGTGGTCTTGTGGCTTCTGCCTGACCCCTGTCTCCTGCTTCCAGCTCTCAGGGCCTGCGTCTGCAGGCCTTTTGGTAGCGGGCACAGGATGCGCATGGACAGCCCCCTCTTTTTTAAAGGGCCAGTGTGGCTTTCCTATAAGTGCTTCTCAGCCTATGACTGAGAAGCACTGGGAATTTAAGGTGCTTTCTCCCTATGGGAGGTAGCACGCTGCTAATTGTCAGGTCCCCATTACCCCTATTGTTCCCGAGTCCCATGCATTACCTAACTCTGCCTTATCCTTCAAAGTACACATCCAAGCTCTCGCCACCTCCTCGCACTCCAACTCAAAAATATTTCCAGAATCGTCCCTTCCTCAACCCTCAATCTACTAAACTACTAGTGCATGCCCTCATCACCTCTCTCTCGACTACTGCAACCTCCTCATCTGTGGCCTCCCTGCTAACACTCTTGCACCTCTCTAATCTGTCCTTAACTCTGCCGCCCGACTAATTCACCTCTCTCCTCACTATTCCTCCACTTCTCCCCTGTGTAAATCCCTTCACTGTCTCCCAATTCCCCAGCGTATCCAATTCAAATTACTAACATTGACTTACAAAGCCATCTATAATCTCCCCCTCCATATATCCCTGAACTAATCTACCTATATCATCCAACTCGTAATCTTCATCCTCCCAAGATCTCCTTCTTTCCTCCACGCTTGTACGTTCTTCATCTAACCGCCTGCAAGACTTCACCCGGGCATCCCCCATTTTCTGGAATTATGTACCCCAAAACGTCCGACTGTCCCCTACACTCAGAACCTTCAAGCGGAACTTGAAAACCCATCTCTTCAGAACAGCCTGCAGTGACCACGGTGCCACCTCACCACCACTGGACCCAGCACTCCACCACCACCAGAGCAGATCCAACCTACTGTCTCCCTCCCCATTGCCCTGTAGAATGTAAGCCCGCAAGGGCAGGGCCCTCTCTCACCTCTGTATCAGTCTATCACTCTTATGGCCACTTTACACGCAGCTACAAGTAACAGGTTTTCCACAGGTAACTTACTGGCTGCAGTGAAATCATGGAGACATAGTTCCATTTGTACACAGCAACAAGATAGAACCATGTCTCCATGATTTCACTGCAGCCAGTAAGTTACCTAGGAAAACCTGTTACTTGTAGCTGCGTGTAAAGTGGCCATTAGTTTGTTCATTGTATTTTAACTTGTTTCGTATGTAACCCCTTCTCATGTACAGCACCATGGAATCAATGGTGCACTATAAATAAATAAATAATAATAACCTGTGTCTGTTCCTAGTCCCGCTACGTCCACCAGTACCTTCTGTGCCAGCCAGAACCAGCTTGCTATCGTACCATCTCTCCCTGCTTCAACGTACCTTGCTGCCATACCATCATTGCCAGCCTGCAGCTGTATCCCCTGTGCCAATTAGTATCAACCAGCGATCGTGCCTACTGCCCCAGCTGAACCAATCCTGCTGCCGTACCCACTTCACCTGTCTGACCAGCCATCCGGCTGTGCCTGTCTACATCAGGGAATGTCCCTGTTTATAGGAACTTGACCCCTGGAGTCAGCTGTCATAGTACCGAGATCCCCTGGAGTTGACCATATTTTTAAAATTTTTAAAAACTTTTCACATTTTATTTTTTATGTTACACTGCTACTTAGCAGTGCTACCATGCCTGATGAAGAGACCTGAGTCGTCTCGAAAGCTCGCCTTATAACAACATTTATTTTATTTTTGTTAGCCATTAAAAGGTATCACAACTACAAGATTTGTATCTTGTTTCTCACACTGAGAGCAATCAACATTTTCTCAACTGGCTAACACGGTACCAAACCTTTTACTGCTACTTAGGGCGCCTTATCACTACACTGTCCGATCACTTCTTCTGTTCACAAGGGTGCTGATGCACAGAGGACCCCAAAGGACCCCAAGGTCATGGGAATGCATTGAGGTCATGATTTAATACGGACCTCTGATGCCAGGTTGCGCAGTGATATCAGCTGGGGGGGCACAATGAGCCTCAAAACGCTGAGGATACCAGGCTAAAGCTGCCTGGTTTTAAGTTTGGGTGGCAATGAAAAATTTGGCGAAGCCCATGCATTTTTTTTTATCTAATTGTTTAAATAATTTAAAGAAAAATAATGGGCTCCCCTGTATTTTTGATTTCCAACCAAGGTAAAACTGGGCAGCTGAGGGTGGCAGTCCATAGCTGGCTGCTTTATCTGTGCCACGAATCAAAAATTCAGCGTTGTTGTCATCGCAACAAATCACAACCCGCAAATGGGTGGTGGCAACAACACACCCGCCAATCACAGACGCTGTCACAGAGAGTGAGCTTCTGTGATTGGCTGTTGAAGGCAGAGTCCAGTGAATAAATGGGAGGTTAATGAGCAGACTCAGAAGTGGTGTTACAACAAGCGTGTGGGCCTTGATAAGTATAATGCTGCTGATTTAAGCAATGTTTTGCTTTCTATTACAGCCCGCATGCCCCCCTAGCCACCATTTTAGAACTGTAAAGTCTGGGTTTAAAAAAAAAAAAAAAGTCCAGCCCGATTACCCAAACATCTGCGGGTTCGTCCATCTCTATTGTTGACATGTGGATTTGGAGCAGACTTTCCATCAGGATTTAAAGATTACGGTAGAGGAGCAGAGGATGCAGACCCAGGAGAGGTGAGCTGGGGAGCAGTGCCAGGGGACCTAACAATATTGCACGAAAACGTAAGCGTGATCATCGTACTGTGAAGAGATATGTGACTGATTCTGAGCACAGACGTGTTTGTGCAGATAAAGGCAGAATGAGGAAGGTTTCTGCCAGGCAAGTTCATCGGATTAAGAGAGCAGCTGCTAACAAGGCCTTACAAACCAGCAAACAGATATTAAGCTGCTGGTGCCTCTGGAGTCCCTCGAACCTCAAGGTGTAGGATCCTTCAAAGGCTTGCTGTGGTGCATAAACCTATTATTCGACCACCCCTAAACAGTGCTCACAAGCAGACATGGTTGCAGTGGGCCAAGACATACATGAAGACTAATTTTCAAACAGTCTTGTTTACTGATGAGTGCCGAGCAACCCTGGATGGTCCAGATGGATGGAGTAGTGGATGGTTGGGGGATGGCCACAATGTCACAACAAGGCTGCGACGTCAGCAAGGCGGTGGAGGAGTCATGTTTTGGGCTGGAATCATTGGGAAACAGCTGGTAGGTTAAGGTTCCTGAAGGTGTAAAAATGCCACTGCAAAGTATATAGAGTTTCTAACTGAGAACTTTCTTCCATGGTACAAAAAGCAAAAATGTGCTTTCAGGAGCAAAATCATCTTCATGCATGTCAATGCACCATCTCATGCTGCAAAGAATACCTCTGTGTCATTGGCTGCTATGGGCATAAAAGGAGATAAACTCATGGTGTGGGCCACCATCTTCCCCTGATCTTAACCCTATAGAGAACCTTAGGAGTATAATCAAGCAAAAGATCTATGAGGGTGGGAGGCAGTTTACAGCTATCATGGTATCGTTTTATTCCGCTTCCTATGACCTGCATGCCCATATAGATATCTAAGGAGGGTTGATCCTACTTACTGATTTCCTTTAAAAGTAACATGCCATCTAAAAAAAGCAATTAACTTTCAGATATGAGGTTAATCTGCAGGTTAATAGCATTCTTAAGCTGCCCAAAACCCACACTGAGAGACTCGTACCCGTGTGGAGATGAAAGAGGTTGTCCACTACTAAGACAACCTTTTTTCATTCCACATGTTTCTCCCAGGTTAATATAAAAAAACCTATACTCACCTCTTGTGGCGGTGTCGTGACTTGCGTTCCCGATGCTCACGTGATGTCACCCAAGCCCTGTGTCCAATCACCGATGGCTTCTCTTTATCCACCTTTTGGATGGAGGAGTAATCAGCAGGAGGTGAGTTACGGCCACAGCACTCACTTCATGTTAATTAACTCATTTATCTACATGCAAAATAAGAGAAGCCGGTGGTAATTGGATGCAGGGCTTGTGTGAGGTCACATCATCATATGAGCCCCAAGAATGTGAGCAACAACGGTGCTGGAACGGTGCTGACACGGGAGGTGACTATAGGCTTTTTTAATTTTACCTGGCAAAAACTTAAAGTGATCCTAAACCCAGAAGACAACCCCACATCCCCTTCATACCTATCCATGCAGCTTGTGAACCAGCTGCCATCCATCCCTGTATCTTCCAAAACCGCTGTGGCATTCTTCATAAATCATACTTTTATAATCTCATTTCTGGGCGTTTCACTGCAATTATAAAGCCGGAGCAGGCGGGCCTGTGTGCCGCTCTCCCCCTCCTTGTCCGTAATTATGCACGCCGCCATGGGCGTGCTAAACAACAGAGAGGCGGCTCGCCTCATAGTATGGGCGTTGAAACCGGTATGACGCGTATTACGTCATACCGGTTTCAACGCCCATACTATGAGGCGAGCCGCCTCTCTGTTGTTTAGCACGCCCATGGCGGCGTGTATAATAACGGACAAGGAGGGGGAGAGCGGCACACAGGCCCGCCTGCTGCGGCTTTATAATTGCAGTGAAACGCCCAGAAATGAGATTATAAAAGTATGATTTATGAAGAATGCCACAGCGGTTTTGGAAGATACAGGGATGGATCGCAGCAGGTTCACAAGCTGCATGGATAGGTATGAAGGGGATGTGGGGTTGTCTTCTGGGTTTAGGATCACTTTAAGGAATCGGTAGTGAACAGCCCTTTGAATGTTATCATCCTGGCAGCCTTGGGCTTTTAGTCACAAAACTGGCGCCAGCGCAGCTTCAGTCACCGCTGTTTGTATAGTGAGTGGTCTAATGCTGAGCTGGATTTGCAGCTTCCCTTCTCTGTTGACTTGAGTTTAATAGTGTTTTTTCATATGGCAAGTTGCCTTTAAATGAAATCTGTCATTAGGACTTCACTCCCCAAACTATTTATATGGGCATGAAGCTCCTTCAAAGACAAGTCCAGCAATACCATTACATAGCCAGTCTATTCTTTTTTTATTGATAAGTCAGCCTTTGTATTGATATGCAAATGAGACTGAAGAAGTATTAGTAGATCAAAATCCTTTGTCACTCCATCTCTATTCCCTGCCGAGCATTGCCTCCTCCTTCTTGACGGTTAGCTTAGGCTGGAGACACACTGGCGAGAGTAATACGAGAGACTTGTGCGAGTCTTTCCTCCCATCACCCGGCACAGCCGTCTGCCCTCTGGAGAGGAGTGTGTAGGTGTATTGAAATACTTACGGCTGCACACTCCTTGTCAGGAGAGTGGGTGGCCGTGTTGGATGATGCGCTAAGAGACTCGCCCAAGTCTCTCGTATTAACCTCACCAGTGTCTCTTCAGCCTTACTTGAAGCCACACAGCAGAGAGGCTGTCAGTCAAGCAGGAGGGAATAGAGCTGGAGTGACAGACGCTTACGATCTACAAATAGCTCTTCATCCTTATTTGCATATCAGTCAAAAACTGATTTCTCAGTATCGGCGTAAAGGACTGACCAAGTAATGGTATTGCTGGATTTGTCATTGAAAGAGCCACATGCACATATAAATAATCCTCTATATTCAGGAGCTCTGTATAGCCCCGCACCCACCACTGATTAACAGGATTCTGCCAGTGTACACAAAGCTGCCAATCAAAGGTTTGGGCAGGGTTATACAGAGCTCTGCATTCAGAGAACTGCTAGATCTACAACAGACAAAACTGCAGAAAACAGCCAAGTAAGAGACACATCGCTGGAATCTCTGCTATTACATCATGCTGCTGTTAGGTGGGGGTAGCAAAAACATGGGGACATATTGAATTTAATCTTGTATATTCTTCAAATTATACAGGTGCATTTCAAAACTTTAATTTTCTGAAATAATGACCTTTGGGTTTTAATTGGCTGTAAGCCATAATCATCAACATTAACAGAGAAAAACACTTGAAATAGATCACTCTGTGTGTAATGACTATATAATATATGCATTCACTTTGCGCATTGAATTACTGAAATAAATTAACTTTTTGATGATATTCTAATTCATCGAGATGCTCCTGTATATGCTAATATTACCGATGTTTTAAATACAATGATTAAAATGTTGCTTTACAATATTAATGAAAAGTGCTGTATCACTGATGGCTGCTGGGCTGCAGCTTGTGCTCGGGTTATTTCAGCTGTCCCCTATATCACAGCTATGCCGCGTCTCACCAGTAGGAGGGGCTTTTCCAGCAGCTGCTTCATGACTTCTGCTATAAATATCAACGAGCCAATGACTGCGGCCACAGGCTATGTGTGCTGCCATTGAGTTTGATAGGGTTATAATCAAACTCTTTATTTCGGTGACTGTCTCACTAGGCATCTACCTCTTCTTCACCTTTTTTCAGCTCAACAAAAGAAGGAAGAATTGTTCTGGTTAGTAGATTTCATGTGTGTAATATTGGCATGATGTTTGATAATGTGGCTGCATGTATGTAAATGACACGTCACACTTGTTACATTATATTCTCTTACAAACACTCCTGGGCTGGTTTAGTTCTATATAACGTGTTAGAGAATTCCGGGCACTAGAAATATTGCGGGTTTTAGTATAAAGACAGGTTACCAGCTGTGGATTTATAGTCTGGTGTTGCACGGTCCAAAAGCTGGTAGAGATGAATGCATATTGTTAGAAAAAGGATGGCACTCACCAGAACCATCTTCAAGTGTGCATCAAACTTTATTCCATTTTCCGGAAGAAGGTGTTACCAGCGGTGCAGGGAGGGAGGGAGTGCAGGGTGGACTCCCTACACTCCCTCCCTGCACCGGAATAAGGGGTTACAAGCGGTGCAGGGAGGGAGGAAGTGCAGGGTGGACTCCCTACACTCCCTCCCTGCACCGGAATAAGGGGTTACAAGCGGTGCAGGGTGGGAGGGAGTGCAGGGTGGACTCCCTACACTCCTCTCCCTGCACCGGAATAAGGGGTTACAAGCGGTGCAGGGAGGGAGGAAGTGCAGGGTGGACTCCCTACACTCCCTCCCTCCCTGCACCGGAATAAGGGGCTACAAGCGGTGCAGGGAGGGAGGGAGTGCAGGTGGACTCCCTACACTCCCTCCCTCCCTGCACCGGAATAAGGGGTTACAAGCAGTGCAGGAGGGAGGAATGTGCAGGTGGTACTCCTACATCTCTCCCTCCCTGCAACGGAATAAGGGGTTACAAGCGGTGCAGGGTGGGAGGAGTGCAGGGTGGACTCCCTGCACTCCTTCCCTCCCTGCACCGCTTGTAACCCCTTTTTCCGGAAAATGGAATAAAGTATGATGCACACTTGAAGACGTTTCTGGTGAGTGCCAGACTTTGTCTAACAATATGCTGTTTTAGTTCTGTTTTTACAATCTGATTGGATAGTTACATCTACAGAATTGATTTAAATGTGTTTTTGTTTACTTTCTAAATTGTGATCAGTTTGCATTTGTCCCGATTTTTTTTTTTTTTTTTTGGGACGGACCAAAATGTACTTTAAATGATATTTTTTTGTCCACCCCAAAAACAGATAGAAAACCGAATGGACACTTGCGGCTTTCTTTTTTTTTGTAATTTAAATTTAAAGTCTGTTTTCTTATCCTCCGTTATGTCATCTAGTTAACATATTCTATTTCAATCCTTCTGTATGCCCAAAAAATGATAAGCGCTTTATCCCTAGTGAAAAAAGGTCTGTTTACACATCCATTTTTAATTAAATCTATCAATGAATCCATTTAAGAATGGAACGTTTTGGTATGGGTCTGCATCCGTTATTTACGGTAACCTTTTTTTTGTTTTTATTGTACTGCATCCGATACAAATGGATAGTAAACGTACAAATATACTGTAATCATTAACCTAGAAAGCACATTTAATAAGACAATTTTACTTTTCTCTATACTTTTGTCCTTTTTTTTTGCTTATTTTCTACTTGCAGATTTGCATCAGATTGATTCAGATCGACAACATGTCGATTTTTGCAGCAGATTTCAACCATTCTAATGAGGAGAAATAGGCAACAAAACCACATGTAAATAAAAAAATAAAAAAACATATTTTATGCAGCATTTTTCCTGCCAACACATCAGGATTTGCAGCAGAATTTTGTTTAACAAGGTGCATTGTTAGGCCACGTGCACAAGTTGGGTATTTTGAGTTTTTGGGCAGAGACACTCTTATACTTTCCCTCTGATTGTTCCACTACTGTTTTTGGCTTAAAAATACTGAGATATAGGGCAGAGACACACTATGCAAGATGCACGTGAGATACTTGCATGAGTTTCACATGAGTCACCCATAACAGCCACCGTCTCTCTGAACGGAGCGTGTCAGCTGCTTGTGCTTCTGTGCAGCTCCACGCTCCAGTCCAGAGAGTCAGGGACCTTTCTGGACGAGTCATGTGAGACTCATGTGACTATCTCACATGCATATTGCATAATGTGTCCCTGCCCTATATCCCAGTATTTTTAAGCCAAAACCAGGAGTGGAACAATCAGAGGAAAAGTATAGAAATAGAATAGAAACACGTCACCACTTCTTTATTTATCATCCACTCTGGTTTGGGCTTACAAATACTGAGATAAAATAGCTCACCAAATACTCAATGTGTGCGCGTGGCCTCACGATCCATTTACACTGAAAATTTAGGAACAAACATTTTTAGGAGCGCTGGTTTCACAATAATTGTGCAGTCTAAACAGGTAAGGCCCTTCACAATGCATGATTTCACTGAAGCTTGCAGAGGAAAACTAGAATTGAAAGATTGACACTTTTCTGGGTTTTAGAGACACTCCTGGTTTTGGCACCCAAACACTGATGGACACTGATCAGTCAAATCATGCAGTGTGAAGGGGGCCTTAGGCTGGCTCCACACCACGGTATTTACACCTGACAGCCCCGGACCGGTTTTTTGGCCCCATAGTAGCCTATGGGGCCGGATGACAGCTCTCTGCCGTCCGGTTTCATCACTGCGGTGGAATTCGGGAGAATACGGATTATTCTCTCCGGACATAAAAATGTTGCTTGCAACATTTTTTTGTCCGGGGAGAAAAATCTCCCCAATTTGCCGGATCCCGGATTCGCCCGGATTCTCCCGGATCCGGGGCAATCCGGCGCTCCCTAACATGGGAGCCTATGGGACCGGATTGCCCTGGACCGGGAGGATCCGGGTACCTGACACTGGTGGCTGCACGCCGCTGTTCTTTAGGTCCACGGCTAGCTCCCTGCCAGCCGCGGTCCTGAATCATTAGCAACTGCAGCTGCATCCAGCTGCACACAGGACTGGAGGGCACATTTGGCCCTCTGGTTCTGTGTGCTGATCTGGTTCGAGGCTGTCAGGGTCATCTCGGACAGCCCCGGACCGGATCACACCGTGGTGTGAAGCCAGCCTTACTGATCATATAATAAACGAGAAAAAACGCTCATTGCTTTGATGGCATAATCTTCTATGCTGCACAAAACATCATTGTTCTCAGCAGACATCACCCCGTGTGAGGCTGGCTTCACACTGCGGTTAGGTCCGGGTCCAGGGGTGTCTGGTGTAAACCGGATAGCCCTGGACCGATTTTCACCCCATGCAACCCTAAGGGGCCAGATGGAGCCGGATGGCAACTCTCTGCAATCCCTTTTGCATGTGTCCGGGAGAATCCGTGAGGAATCGGATTTTTCTCCCCGACACAAAATCGGAGCATGCTTCATTTTTGTGTCCGAGGAGAAAAATCTCCCCACATCGGATCCTCCTGGATTCTCCCAAATCCTTCCGGATCCAGGGCAATCCGGCGCTCCCTAACATGGGAGTCTAAGGGGCTGGATTGCCCAATCCGGGAACCGGACACCTGCGGCTGAAGTTCAGCGTGAGCTACACTGAACTTCAGCACCAGGGAAGCTGTCTCATGTGAAGCGGTTCAGCACCGCTTCGCAGGGGACAGCTGAGCTCTGCAGCATCCGCTGCACACCGACCAGAGGGCATATTTGCCCTCCAGTTCTGTGTCCAGATCTGGTCCGGGGCTGTCAGGTTCACAGCCTAAACAGGACAGCTATATAACCATCGAATAGCAAATAAGCAGTTGATTGCTGATCAGTTAGTGCTCCAGATTGCCTGTGTAATTTGAGCTATACTTAAAGGGGTTGTCCAGTCTAAAATGAAAATTCTGCAGTCACTT
The DNA here is from genome assembly GCA_033576535.1 of Allobates femoralis. Lineage (NCBI taxonomy): Eukaryota > Metazoa > Chordata > Amphibia > Anura > Aromobatidae > Allobates > Allobates femoralis. The sequence goes on along the minus strand of JARQOC010000002.1, from coordinate 636,431,337 downwards.
TATTTGATTGAGACTTATCAATCCTCCGAGCACCCGCACTGTGCAATGTGAGGATTCGGCACCTCTAAGCTGGGAACGGATGCATGTTCCTGACCCGAACCCAACTAATTGGTGCTGCCTCACTTAATTCAAGTGTATAGAGCAGGACTGCAGTTACTAGTTGGACACGCCCATCCATACACTTGTAGTGAGCAAGGCCGCACCCATTAATCGGGGTCTGGCCGGGAACATACATACTAATCTGGTCCTGGCTTAGAAACCGGCGAATTGTACGTGCTCTGGGAAGATTGATAAGTGCAATCACATAGAGTGACTGCAGAATTATTATTTTAGACCAGACAACTCTTAGGCTACGGTCACACATTGCGCATTTTGCTGCATTTTGCGCTTTTTACTGTGTTTTTCTGCCTTTTGCTGAGCTTTTTTGCAGTGAAACACAATTCTGGATACGCAGCCCAGCAAAACCTATGGGTATTGCCAATATCTATTCACTAAAGGTGGCTTCACACTTGCGTTCACCTGCACTCCGCATTGCGGTGGGCGAACGCATGTCGAGCGCAAGCACCGCCCATCCCTATGTTTAACATGGGGAAGCACGGTGTATGCGCTCGGGTGCAGATGGCCGTGCGCACTCATTGCTCCCCATGTGTGATTTGTATGCATGCGGATGCTTGCGTACAAATCATACATTCTCATCCGCACCATGAATGCATGTTGTGTTCACGGTGCGGACGAGAATGTATGATTTGTATGCAAGCCTCTGCATGCATACAAGTCACACATGGGGGGCAATGAGTGCGCACGGCCATCTGCACCCGAGCACATACACCGTGCTTCCCCATGTTAAACATAGGGATGGGCGGTGCTTACGCTCGGCATGCGTTCCCCACCGCAATGCGGAGTGCAGGGCAATGCAAGTGTGAAGCCACCCTTACTGCATATTCCTGCTTTTTTTTTATGCACGTGCTTTCACTGCAAAAACCTGGCGTAAAAAGAATAGGCATGTCACTTCTTTCTGTGTATTTTCCTTGCGCTTTCCCATTGCCCACATGATAAAATGGGCTCTGGAAAAGCGTAGAGAAAAACAGTGTTTGTTTTTTTTTTCATTTTGATTCCAGTATTTTTGTTAATTGCAGCATGTTCTACATTTTTTCAGATCTTTCCCTTCTTTTGGGAGAGATTATAACATAAGAAAATAGTTTGTTACTATCCATTTATATTTGCTGGGCTATATATATAGTTATTGTCAGACGTATGTCCAAAAACTATGCTTTGCTTTATAAATGTGCAAAAAAAATACCAGATATTTCCAACATGTTTTTCACTGCAATAACTGAGCTGCCATTATGCATGTGCCCTACTTCTAGTAATATATTTTTCATTCAATAAAGTACTGTGGTGACCTTTTTTATATACCGTAAGCAAAATGTATCTAGATCTTGTGTTGGGGTATGTGCACACAACATGTTTTACATGTGGGCATGTTTTGTAACCTGACTGAAAATGCACTACATAAATGCTCAAAGAAATTAACATATTCGCTGCAATGTAAAAATAACTTTGTGCATATGTTCAATCTTTTAAATGTCTTTTAACCGCTTCAGATTGTCAAAGAATCAAAACGGTTATGTTACGGAGTGCATAAGTGGGGTAGAAACAGCAAGGCAAAGATGGCCTGAGGGAATCAGGAGAGCAAGGCTGACCCTGTAGACTGGGGTTCCCTAACTGGCACCTGATCTCAGAGTTACCCATAAAGGTGGAGATGTCTGGCCCACCAACCTTGCCCTTGGTCCTATCCAGCCCTGGGCTAACACCTCCTCACCTCCACCCAGGGAATGAAACAGCACTTTCCAGCAGATGAATCTCTCAAAGCGGTTTGCTTCAAGAAAGCTTCTGATAGTAAGCACTATGTCTTCACAACTCAAGGTCAAAGCAAAGACTAAACTATCAGTGACACTAGCAGTTGATCAATGAGAACATTTAAAGACTGGGAGAGTGGACAACTACGTCACCAGACACACCCAGCAGCAGCAGCGTACCTGCACATGCAGAGCCACAGAATGTAACCCTTAATAGGCTAAAAGAATTAACTCCATTTAAACTACAGCAGAGCAGTTCACAGAGACTGCAAAGCAGTCAACACAGGACAGGTTACAGACAAGTGTCCTGAGATTTTTTCTGGAAGTCACTAACTAGTTAATAAAAAACCAGAGGCAAAGACAAAACAAAAACTGGTCAGAAAACACCAAAAGATGCCAAAAAAAACACTTTATGAATAAAAATGTAGGAGATTTCTGAATTGTGTTCTCTGTAAAAAAGAAAAACTCAGTGGGTCCACAGTCACATGCATCTAAGGCTGCCTTCACACTACGGATTTTTAAAATCCGATGCTGTCCGATAAAAATCGGATCCGAATTTGGCCCCATGCAGCCCTATTGGGCATCGGACCGAATCGGATGTGCACTAAATGCCATCCGATTTGGTCCGATACGATTCTGTCCGATATTTTTATCGGTGCAAAAATCGGAGCATGCAGGGGTTAAAAAAAATAAAAAAGTTTATGCTCACCTCTCCCCGAGCCCCCGCCGTCTCCAGCCGTCTTCCTGCAGGCTCCGGTGGCTCCCGCAGGCTCCTGGTGTCTGCTGTCACGTGACTGTGACATCACCGCAGGTCCTGTACACATGAAGACGACCTCTGTAGACACCCGGAGCCTGCGGGAGCCACCGGAGCCTGCAGGGAGACGGCGGGGGCTCGGGGAGAGGTGAGCATATATATATATTTTTTTTTTGCCCGGAGGCTACGATTTAATGCCGGAATCGGATGCCTATTTGGCATCCGATTCCAGGCATCAGAAGGGAGCCGATGCTGTCCGAATTTATCGGACAGCATCGGCTCCCTCATAAATCGTTATGTGAAAGTAGCCTAAGGCTGGTTTCACATTACTATTTTGTTAAATCCGATGCTGTCCGATGAAAATGATCAGTCCATGATCCCAACTCCATTACCTCCCCCTTAGAGCAGCCACCATACCTCTCATATCTTCCTGAAGAGAGGATCTTAACGCAGCCAGGAGCTCTTTCATTGCTCCCTGTGTCAGAGGTGCTTCTTGTGAGGATGGGATCCCCGAGGTCACTGAAGCCAGCAATACTGCAGAGCCACGGCGGGAAGCACAAGTGGAGTAGGGGAGGGAGGAGGCAGCACCATCTTGGGAGTGAGAGAGGCTGAGGAGTGGTTACCAGAGAAAAAGTCCGAGACACGATGAGGTGAAAAGCGCTTCACGGTTTTCACCCATCCCATCTGGCTCCTGGATGTTTCGGAGGTGGTGGGGTGGTTGGATGGAGTCGATATTGCAGCGGTAAGCGCTGTAATGCCGCTATTTGAGAGGCATAAATTCGGGGCACTGAACACTTAAGATCCAAAGTAGCGGTATCAGCAGTGTCAACTGCAGCAGGGCCAGGGGTGCACAGTCTTATAACAGCCTGAGAGATAAAGTCACATTGAGAAAGAGGCACTCACCCGGTGGTAGTTGTTCCTGAATGGACGACTTTAATCAGCATTAAGGTACAGGGTGCTGGGGAGGGGTGTCTGAGGTGCAGACGACGGCAGCGTTTCGGATCAACTGATCCTTCGGCTGGTCTTGGCTCCGCCAATCAGCAACCAATCAGAAAAGTACTGCGGCTTGACGCGCGGTTTGAGTGCCGCGAAGGGCACCACCGCTGCGAGCGGCCAGGAGATGACCGGCTAAAGCCGGTCATCTTTCGGCTGGCTCGCGCACGCTGCGGCCACCGTCGTCCGGACCTGTGTATCCCGGGGGCAGCGGCGCTTATGCGCTGCTATCGCCAGGCTGCAAGTTGGCGTGAAATTCGAACTTTTAATTCTCGCACCTATTTGCATAGTCTGCGCTCATTGGTGGCTGCCTCCAGCGGGTACCAATGAGCGCCCTCTGTCTGGCGCGCGATTTCTGTGACCGACAGACGCCTTAGACAATTATATAGTAGATTAAATCGTTTTTCTAAAGTGCAGTTTTATCTCAGAGATGGTTAGGGGTGAGCTAGCAAAGTGCAGGGACAGATAGTGGTAGGATAGGGGAGAGTAAAACAAGCTGATGGGTTCCCTTTAAGTATTTCTAATTTATTGTAATTAGTAGGAGTTGATGATGTGAATACCATAATTTACTTTTTGTCTGGCTGCTTTCTCTCTGGACCTGACCAGATTACTGAGCGCTGCTTTCTTTGTCTATTCTGCCAGCCATGAACTTTCTTGCACATTTATTGCCAAGAACGTTTGCTTATGTGGAGTTCCTATCTTCCAGTGTAGTGAGAAGTAGAATGGTAATAAAATAAGACTTTCTGTAGGAGAATATACCCCGACTGTGAACATCTGTGCTTCTTTTATCAGATAACCTAGAGGACGAGGTCTTCACCACTGAAAACCACCCTAGGGAGACTGGAACTGGTAAGACTGATGTTTTTTTTTCCTATTAGACTACTTATTGTTCATTTTTAGTTTTACACCAGGCATGTACAACTCCAGTCCTCAAGACCCACCACCAGTGTATGTTACAGGATTACCTTAGAATTATACAGGTGATAAATTAAAGGGAATCTGTCACCAAGTTTTTGCCACCTAATCTGAGAGTAGCACAATGTAGTGCCAGAGATCTTAATTCCAGTGATGTGTCACTTACTGGGCTTCTTACTGTAGTTTTGATAAAATCACTGTTTAATAAGTTAGAGATTACCATTAGAGGACTTGGCCTGCTGCCAGGTAGTCCAGTATGTTCATGAACTGCTAAATCTACAGCGGAGAAAACATGTAATTTTAGCAAATGACAGCAAATAGATCAGTAAGGTACTTTACACACGGCACATTGTAGCTTGTCACCAGGTAACTTACGGGTTGCATTGAAATCATGGATACATGGTTCTATCTTGTTGCTGTGTACAAATGGAATCATGTATCCATGATTTCACTGCAACCAGTAAGTTACCTGGTGACAAGCTACAAATGTAGCCGTGTGTAAAGGTACCCTAAGTGATACATTGCTAGAATCAGGGTCTCTATCTCTACAGTATGCTGCTCTCCGACTGGATGACAAACACCTAGTAACAGATTCCCTTTAATTTTTCTGCACAGGTGATGATCCATCCCCTGTGCATTACAAAGGCAATTCTGAAAACCTGCACTGTTGGTGGCTCTTGAGGACTGACTCCTGTTTTACAGTAAACATTCTTAAGACCTCTAGTTTGAAGAGATGCAGGTTATATCAGTAATGATAATTTCACACATGCATACTTACCAGAATCTGCTTCCTTCTTATGCTGTTTGATAGAGCTACTTCCTGCATCAAGTGACAACAGCCAGTAAAAAGCAGCTAGTGTAATTTTCTGCATTACAGATGGAAGAGGAAGGCAGGACTTCAGAAGTTTCCATCCTTCTCCCCTCCCATAGTTTTGCAAATATCTTCCCAGAATTAAAGAGACTCTGTCAGGTCAAAAATCCATATGTAACTGATGTCATTTTGCAATTCCTCTGGTGAAGCTCCTTCTATCCATGTATTTCTTTTATTTATACTCACCCTCTATCCTCTGTAAACTGCAAAATAGAGATTAATTCCATCTGTCAATCACAGTGAGTGATCACTTACTTCTCTGCTGCCCACTCCACAGGGAATGATTATTCATGTAGTGACATCACTGCACTGCCTGGTCTGCAAGCATATAACCAAAGGGCTCTGTATGCCTCTGTCTGTGCTAGGCACTCGGTCACTATGGAAGATGTGTACTCTTAGCTGCAGCTCTGACATCTTCATTTCCCTCCAGCATGAAGCAGTGTCATTGTGTGTATCTGAGGCATATGTTTAGTGTGTGCTGTCTGAGATATTTCTATGTAATTATATGAACATTTGATCATTTCCTTAGCAGATACACACATTACATGTATGCAGGAAAATAAATCTTCTAATAAGTTGTGGAGCCCACTGGGAAGGGGTACTCGGTACCGGACCGGGGTATCACGGGGGTTATCACGGCGGTCTTGGTCCGGACTATGTACCGAGCCCACAAGTAAATGTTGGGGGTTATTTACAGGGGATAAAGTCGTGACGCCACCCATGGTATGTGGTCAGGGTGACCACCGCTGCTGCAGAACCTCCGGGGATGATGGATGGCAGCCTGTGATGTGACGGCTCTCCACGGTCAGAGCCTGGTCCCTGGGGCAGTAGGGATGAAAACAGTTTGTGAGGGAGGGCGGGGCTCAAGCGCAAGAATTACACAGACTCACGGTTTAGTAGTTTTCCAGGTCTTTTACTGGGATGGTAATTCAGCTGAGTACTGTCCACGAAGTCTTTACAGGGGACGGGTTGCTCCCACCTTGGCCAGGTCCTTTGGCTCCCTGTTTCTGCGGTGTGTGAGTGGCCCTGCTGCCGCTTTAGCTAAGCTGACGGCCCTGTCTCCCCTCACGGGTACCAACTTGCTAGGAAACATGAGCCTTGTCCTGCTCTCCTGACCCCGCTGTGTTGCTTCGCTGTGGTACAGTGAAGATGTGGGACCTTCATTAATCCGGTGTTCACTGTGCTGTTTGTGTCAGGCACAATCTCGGATCCGGTATCCGTTCTGTGTGCTCCTCTGGGGTGAGTTTCAGGGTAACTCGGTATCCCAGGTGTGTTCCTCTGCGTCTCCTGTCTCCTTTCCTCAGACCCTGGCTTGGCCTGGAACTGGACAGCGGACCGTGGGGTGAGCCTAACACAGCTCTTTTACACCCAGGTCCTTCTTCCTCAGTCCTCCTAGGAACTGAACTGCCCACTTCCTCTCCACACCAGAATATATAGGGAAACAGCTTTTGCTCCCCCTTCTGGCCTGGGGGCGCTAGTGTAGTGTTGTGGGTTGTGTGGGGAGTTAACCCTTTCTGGTGTTACTGTGGCACATGAACCCTGGGTGCCACACATAAAGCTGAGTGTATGTAAGTATGTCCATGAAAGGAATTTGCACTGTTGCATCCACAGTAACAAATTTTTGCACACACACCACATTTGACTTAGGAAACGTCTATCACTATGTTTTGAGGAGATATTTTAACACCTCCAACTCCCCCCAAAAAAGGCCTATTTATGTATGTATGCATGTCTACTATACGCCCATATGTGGTCATATCACTCATATATGATAATGCCCATATATGGTTATAGCGTTATATCACCATATATGGTAATGCCCATATGTGGTAATAGCGCCCATATATGATAATAATATTATTATTAATAGGACTGTGTCCCAAGCAGGCAATACCAGTATACTGCAGAAGGTCACACAAGCCCCCAGTATATGCGGGTTTTGGGGGGGGGGGGCATTTTTTTGGGATGGGACTGGGGAGCGAGTTGGGCATTTTTTTGGTGGGGGCAGGTTTGTGGGGGAGGGTTCATATTTGTAGGGACAAGTTTTCGGGGTGGTGCGCCAAGTTTGTACGGTGCAGTATAGTTTTTTTGGGGGGATATGTGTGCTGGTTTGGTGGGGCAGGTTTTTTTTGCCGTAGCGCAGGAGTGGGTTTGATGGGGGCTGGGTTTTGGGGGAGATAGGGATGGCGGTGAGGGTTTAGAGAGGGTGTAGGGTGTGAGTATAGGGGAGATAGGGGTGGACGTGGAGATTTAGGGAGCATTGGGGGTGTGGGTTTGGGGGGGAGGGGAAGTTTTGAGGTGGGGGCATGGAGGTGTGGGGTAGGTTTGGAGGGGGAGGGAACGGATGGGTGGGGCAGGTTTGGGTTGGAGGGAGGTGTGTGGGGGACAGGTTTGATTCGTATAGTGGACATATATACACACATATACACTCAGAACAGTTGGTTACCATGCCCGGACAACACTGGGCTCTACAGCTAGTGTTCATATAAACACAAAGAAATCTCTCATAAGCGGCCGTCACACGCTTCCATATCTTAAACGATATTGTAAGCGATCACGTGCACGCGCGATCGCTTACAATATCGCTCACATCGCTGGTGAGATGTCACACAGACAGACTCACCAGCGATGTTGGCCAGCGAGCTCGCTGGTAACTATGGTACACATCGGGTTACTAGGCGCCGCGCGGTGCTTAGTAACCCGACGTGTACCATAGTTACCATCTCCCAGCATAGGCTCTGCCGCTGGGAGATCGTTCATCGTGGTGTCATACACCACGATGAAGCAGATTGCTACATCGTTCATCGCTAGATATGAGCTCCTGCTCTCATATCTGCGATGTCACGATCAAGCGATTTTACATTGTAAAATAGCTTGATTACACGCAGCGATGCACAAACGATATCGCTTAAGCGATCAAAAAGCAGATCGCTTAAACGATATCGTTCAAGATATTGCAGCGTGTGACGGCCGCTATAGACAAATCAGACTGCAGTACAAACACCTTCCCTCAGGAGCAGCTTGCACAAGATTTCAGTGACTGACTTCAGCACAGGCGTGGATATTTAAGTGACATTTACATATGATGGACTATTTGGCAGTGAAAGTTATGAACTGGACTAGTACACCAGCTGCCTGCAGGATGTAAAGATGCTTATAGCAAGAAAACTACAGAGGGTATTGTAATGATTTTTGCAATAAATCCCAGGCTCTATTCAAGTGTAATATTAGTATCATACTGAAAAATGACCTGACAGAGTCCCTTTAAAAGTTCATGTAACAAAACAAAATTCTGCATTTTCCACAGACTGTTGTAAGTTAAAGTACCGTCACACGCGGCAATATTGCTAGGCAATTTCACTGGCAATTTGCTGGTTGCAGTGAAATCATGGACAGTGTACAGTCTAATCTCTAGTCATAGTCCGTAACAGGGGACTTGGGGGACAGATGTAATGGAGCAGCACATGACTTCAGGATAGGAATACATAGGATTCTTCCGAGTCAGTAACCATGGAGACGCATAAATCTGCACAGGAGGGAACCGGTGATTGGGTTTGTTGGATTTCAACATGTCAGATCCTTTGTTTCCCGGAAGAGACGTGCAGCCAGACGGAAATCGTTGCGTATTTCCTATCCCTATGTCAGTGAACATGCGTGCTTGGCTGATCTAATTGCTGGCAATTATCTCAGATCTGCTGTCGAGTAAAATATTGGTCTGACAGGTCGGATTTTTTCTTTTATTTTTTTAATTTTTTCCCATTCTAGCACATTTAGGAGCAATGACGGCGTTGATTTTCGACTGCAGTGCCTAGTCACTGAGGACCAGACGAGCATGTCTGGGATGTGTACGGGCCATGTTCTGGTAGCCGTATATTAGCTCCTTCCACAGCATCATTTGTATTTGTTTATTTGGCCCTTACCAGCTGGGCGGATTATATTTGGCTGACTCCACAGAGAAGGTAACCTGTAGTGACATTTTGACTTGTCATTCTGAGGGATAGTGTGACCTACAAAACGCCGCAGCGCTCCTCGCTCTGCCTCACTCTGCGAGCAGCTTGTAAGGAGGACGCTGTGGGCAGCCGGATTCATGCAAGAATTTGTGTTCTGCAGATAAGAAAATGTTGCCAGGATCTCATCACCATGAAGCCCAGACTCTGGGAGTTGGCAAAGCTATTGCAGTCCTGACATCGGGAGGAGATGCCCAAGGTAATTTGTCTTATTGTTCATATTGCTTTACATTACAATGATTTCTCGGCTTCATTGATTTTTGGTTCTGTATGGTACACTCTACCCTTCCTCGCGTTTCACATTAGTGCTGCCTTTACTGAATTAGCATTTTACACGGATGGTGAATTTGCATCTTATTCCCGAAGCTCTTCCTTTCCCCCCCCCTCTTCCCCCCCACATTGCAGAGTACAAGATCACAGCTCCAAATGAATAGATCGGTGGGGGTCCTACCCTTCACAATCAGCAAATCCTGACTCAAATTTGTAAGACCACGTGCACACGTTCAGTATTTGATGAGTTTTTTACCTCAGGATTTGTAGACAAAACCAGGAGTGGAGCAATCAGAGGAAAAGTCTAATAGAAACACCTGCACCACTTCTGTATTTAATTATCCACTTCTGGTTTTGGCTACAAATCCTGAGGTAAAAAACTCATCTAATAATCAGCGTGTGCACGTGGCCTAAGAAAACAAACAAGCAGTCTCTTACGGCCTTCCTCAATTCATGACATTTCATATTACTGAGGAATCTTTCCATGTTTGAGTCTATCTGATCATTGCTTCATGTTGGGCTTTCACTTGGAATGACCTATAAGACGCGTCATGTGTCTGCGAGTCCATACTCAACATAATCACATAAATAGGATATTTCTGACTGATTAATGGAAATCTTCTCTCGCTACAGAAATTAAAATGAATAAATCTAATGCATTTTAATAAACACGTGAGAAATTAATCCATATTAAACATATAGGCTTTGTGTGGGGGGAGGGGGCGGGGGAGTTAAATTACTTTTCTTTTTTTGTACTTTTAAGGTATTCACTGACTTTTCTTGCACTGTATTCCTTAAGAGTGGAAATAAAAATGCTTCTTTTCTGCGAGTAACTATTTTTTGCTCTAAGTGTCGCATCTTTTTTAAAATGTTGAAAATATGCAACTTTAAAACTACACCAAAGGGTGACTGGAGTCGAGCTGCACCAAATTTTGCAACTTTCTAAAGCCAGGGGTAGGGAACTCCAGGCCTCAAGAGCCGCACACTGTGCAGGTTTTCAGGATTTCCTTAGCATTGCACAGGTGGTAATTTAATCACCTGCATTGGTGATGAGTCCAACCCCTGCACAATGCTAAGGAAATCCTGAAAGCCTGCACTGTGTGCGGCTCAAGAGGCCTGGAGTTTCCCCACCCCTGTTCTAAATAGTCACAATTGATGAATCAGTCAGATACATCTGAAAACATTCCACTCCAGGTTTTTTTATTATCACCGCTGGAGTGTTGCTTTAAATGTCAGTCCCCTGACCCTCTGTCTTATACTCGCCTTCTGGCGTCTACATCTTTTTCCACCATTGCTCCTGTCGGTCTCCAGTGATTTGTGACCTGTCACCTGCTCCAGTGTTTCATGAAGTGTGCTGAAGGTCACAAATCAATACATCTCTATGGGAGCTTCATTCTGGTTGCCATAGAGTTAAAGTGAGCGCTTGTGCCGTAACTTCTGACTTTCGGCAAGATGGTGCCATAAAAAACAAAATGCCAGAGTGATGCTTTAAGACAAATCTTCCGGACAAAGTACCTTTAAGTCCGTGCTGCTGCCAAAAAGATGTTGAAACACCAAAGACACTAGACGTCTGGGTACGGTGATATAGGTTTATTTTCCGACACATTTCAGAGCCACATACCGAGCTCCTTCCTCAGGATTAGATGCTTTAAACTTTGCCCACGAAGCAGAAAACAAACAAAAAAAAGATGATCACTGATACTGTATAAAATAGAAGAAAGGTGCAAATACAATTATGAACTGGGTGCAAACAAATAGATGGTGCAAAACACATAAGGGTAGTCCTAAACAGAACCAAAGGTAATGATTAATTGGGGCCATAAAAATCTCTTTCTGGATATGTCTTTAAAGGGAACCAACCACCAAGATTAACCACCTGTAAATCATTGCAGCTGGTGATTGATTGATGTGTGCAGCATGACATCACTATTTGGGTTTTATTTATTCTTCCCTTGTGGGTTTGTCTTTCTGCTGGATGAGAGGGAGGGGGAAGGGGGTTCGGTTTACAGCAGAAAGACAAGCTCATAAGGGAAGAATGAAAAAAAAAAACAATTAGTGATGTCATGCTGCACACATCAATCACCTGCTGCACTGATTTACAGGTGGTTAATCCTGGTGTTGGTTCCCTTTAAAAACATACCCGTGACACAGGGATGTCAAACTTATACACACAGCATGCCAAAGTTAACAACTTGGGAAAAGGTGCAGGCCAATTTTGATATTTATTAAAAAAATGGAGACTAACTTAAAGGGTATCTGTCAGCAGGTTTTTGCTATGTAATCTGAAGACAGAAGAAGATAGATGCTGACACACAGAGATAACAATGTGTCATCTATTGCCTGAGTGGTGTTTTTTACTACGAGTGAAGGTTTTATCAACTGGGATTAACATTGACGACCATTCCCCCTCCCCCTCTGATTAGAATCTCTCTGTCTATAGACTTGGTACATATGGAGCCTGGTTTAGGTGGGTTAACTTTCTGAGCTCTGCTGCATTGTTAAATCTGAACACACTGATTTTGTTAGAACGGCTGCACCCAGTAATCTATGCGATACATCGTTGGATTCAGGGTCTCTTTGCCTACTTCATACTGCTCTCAGATGAGGTAGCATAATCCTGCTCACAGATTCCCTTTTAAAAGGGGTTGTCCTACGAATAAAGTTCATTTTAATTAATAGATGTTAGTATGAAATAGGTTTCAAAGTTGGATGTGTTAAAAAAGAAAGTTCCATTGCTGAGATCTTATAAATGTGTCTCTGGGTAATGGATATGTCTGACCATGCAGCAACATGGTCGGATATACCATAGCTTCTGGGCAGGGGAGGAGTCGAAAAGTGAAAATAAGCCGCAAAAAACGTAACAACATTTGTTGCTGCTTTTTAGGCGAAAAATATAACTTTATTAAACAGGTGACAAAGCACACAAAATAGACACCTAAAAATACTGTACAAAAAGAGATCAAGTCTAAATGATTCATGAGCCAGTGGTTTAGACAACTAGAGTCTTGGATGAGGTTCAGTTAAGGAGCATTTTATATATAAAACATAAGGATTATATAACTTTTATCCAAAGAATTAAAAACCGGGCACCACGGGAAACAGTGGGGGCTACTTTAACTGATTAATACCTGCTGTGCTGTATGGTGTCTGAAAACCGGTGTTGCACGTCTAAAAAAGACTTGTGTTCAATCCAAAGTATTGAGAAAAAAGGCAGACGGCACTGATCGGGTAGGTTGTAATCCTTTTATTCGTGCAGCCCTACACACATCAATACGGGTATGTCACAGCGGAGAGAGGGAGTAGGGGGTCGGCGGACGACGGTTTCGTGGATTTACCGCTTCGTGGATTTACCGCTTCGACGGGTCCAGCTGATGAGCTGGACCCGTCAAAGCGGTAAATCCGCAAAACAGCGAGCTGTCGTCCACCGACCCCCCTACTTCCTCTCCCTGCTGTGACATACCCGCATTGATGTGTGCAGGGCTGCACGAATAAAAGGATTACAACCTACCCGATCAGTATCGTCTGCCTTTTTTCTCAATACTTTGGATTATATAACTTTACACACTTGAATTATATATGTATAATGTGCCCTTAATATTTAAACGGAAACTGACAGCTAGTGATGAGCGAGCATGCTTGGCGCTACTCGTTATTCGCACGAGTATCCCGGTACTCAGGATGCTCGGCGAGCACCGAGTACCGCCGAGATGCTTGGACTCTTCACTAATAATTATCACTCTGACACAAATACACCGCTCCCTTCAGTGCACACAGTGAGCTGGCACCTCACAGAGAGCAGATTGATTGTTAGGGTCCCTCTGCGGGGCACAGCAAGGTGTTGTATGCTGCGATGATTTGAAAAAGCCCCCCCTCCCGCCCTTTCCCAGAAACACTCGTTTTATAGCCGGAAGTCAGTGGGCGGAGCATGTCACTAATTGACTTACATTGGGCTCGGTCGAGCACCAGAGCATCTCGAGATGCTCGACCCGAGCATTGAGCACCCGAGCATTTTAGTGCTCGCTCATCACTACTGACAGCAGGTTTTTACTACCTCGTTTTGTTATGGATTAATATTTTATAATATCAACAAGGTGCCTTCTCCTGACCAAATAGATATAGACCAAGTACCGGCGTGAAAAGTATGACACCAGACACACAGAGTCAAATGTCACTCATCCTTGGTCAGCCCAAAGGGCAATCCCAAGTGACCTTTATTTTTAAGAGGCATTAGGTATTCCTCAGTAAGGGGCTCGGCCAGCCCTACTTAGATGTATTCATTGGTCAGTGGGTTGGATAATGGGTGGAATCATGAAGTCATCAGGGGGTGTGGTCTTGATCGAGATGTCCAGATGATGTGTCTATTCTGTGATTGGTCAGTCCTTCAATGGAATTCAGCTTCTTCCAGGAACTTCCTTATTGAACAGGATGTAGTCATAGATCCAGTCACCATCTTACATATCAGGGCATGGTGTGATGAAACAGAAAATGGCAGCCATGTTTAAGTCACAATTAAGTTTATGCAATGTAAAATATTACACTTTATGGATCGTTTCTCCCATGCCCTTATGTCTTAAGGTTAATTAAGTATTTGATCCTATGGCTCTCCTCAACAGTTTGATTGCATCAAATCATGTAGGTAAACAAGCCCTGAATCGAGTAATGTATTGCTTAGTTTACTGTGCAGTGGTTCTAACACAGAGTTTTTAGATCTAGCCATTCAGCAGAGCTGAGAAAGCTAACCTTGCCTACACCCAGCTCTCAATATACAATGTGTGTAGAAGAGAGCTGCTTATTACAGTAGGAGGTATGCTTGACACTGATGTAGTCTGAGAAATTATAAGGTTCTGGCGCTAAATTAATCATTGCAAGTAAACAACAGCAGACAGCTTGTTAAGAGATGCACCGCTTAAATCTGTGTTTTAAACCCTACGACATGATGTCTTCAGATCACATAGCAGAAACCTGCTTACAGATTCCTTTACGATTGGTGTATCCTCACAGTAGTGACAGGAGGTGACCCTATCAGAGATTACAAGTGATTACAGCGATTTAGTGACTGTTTTCAGAGCTTCGGTGCTGTGGCTGTGTGCAGCTGACAAACCTGATCCTGCACAATCAGCCCAGAGCTCTCATTGCTCCTAATCACTAAATATAACAGAAATTCTGGCCTTGGCTCACCTGCTCTTGCAATAGCAGAGTCTAACCTGCAAGAGCCTGACAGATGGTGGAGCTCCGGGTACACCGCGTCCTGGCCGGGAGGAGCAGATCAAAACGTGCATGTATGGACAGTGAACAGGAAATATTCAAATAGAAAAAAAGTTTATTAAAAAATGCTGTCCAAGAGATCCAGGGCAGTGTGGACCAAATATATAAATACTGCGGACCAGGTTTGGCCCATGGTCCAGAGATTGGCATGTATTCCATTACAGATAATAGACATTTCATCCAAGATCCATGTTGATTGCTCTCAGTGGGAGAAACAAAATAATAATATTGTAGTTATGATACCTAACCAAATCCAAGATCCATAGAATACCAACAACTGATTTGATGAAGTCCCCTTTTAAATTAGTAATATTTTTAATATTTCGGTGTAATTTATTTAGACAGCCCCAGTGCTGATCAAGTCTAGAAAACGTTGTCATAAAGTACCGTTACACGGTACAACATTGCTTGCAACTTCACTGGCGATTTGCTGAGTCAGTGAAGTTGCAGGCAACATCGCAGTGCATTGTGCTGTGTAACAGCACGATGCAACTGCAATAAGTTGCTGGTGCAACATTACCAGGTTGGAGTGCACGCATTTAAACCTGGCGATGTTGCTCCAGCAATAAGGCTGGATCGTGCTGTGTAAGATCGCAATAGCGATGTTATCGGCAATCCAGCCTATACCACCATTGGTGCGGATCGCTTGCTGGGTTGTTCCTAGCCCAGCGGGCGATGGCTCCGCCTGCATCGCCGCGGTGTCACCGGCAATCTTGCCGTGTGACAGCCAGCCTGCGATATCGGAAGCAACCGCGCTCCCGCGGAATTGCATCCGACACCGCAGGCAATGTTGTACCGTGTAACGGTACCTATAGATTCGATGATGTCATGTTATTACTTATAGTCATTTATAGAACACAGTACGGAGTATATACTGTGCTGTTTGAACGTCCGTACGGTTTTGTCAAGATTAATCAATTTGAAGATCAATTATGTTTGTCTCTTATGGTACCAGCCGGGCACTGGGGACAATTGTGCCTGTTGCCATGAAATCACTACGAAATGGCAGCGTGTAAATCGGAAAATTCCTCTCTGCGCCTTGCAGTTCCTTCGAATACCTGTTGCTGAGCCGTGCTCAAAAACAGGAAGGCACAATACCTATGGTGGTGGAGTGTAATCGGGGCACAGACAAGGTATTTGCATGGCCTACTGAATTCCCAGGGGCGTGACACAGCCTCATGGATACCGCACCCCATCAGCGATCATTGGTGGAGGCTCCTGCGTTACGATTGGCTCTCCCTTCACAGGGCACCATATTTAAAGAGCTATCCATTCACAGTCCACAACTGCAATGGCGTCATGTATTAGCCAGCCGTCCTGCGCAGGCTGGCCAATCATGACTCTATTGCGTTGTCCAATCATCATCACGGAATACACAACTCTGTCACGCCTATGTACTTACGGCGCGAAATATGTACGCCCATATTCCTTTGTGGTAGCGGCGTGTGAAGTAGCGAAGGTATTCCACAGGAAGTAAGCCGCAGCACCCGTCGGCACTTCCGGGGAACAAAGATGCCTTCAGTGGAGCACGTTGTGGCGGCGTGTATATGCGGCATCGGCGATTGGTATCCACCGTTAAAAACGTGCGCGTGCACGTGCGATGGATACCTGTTGCTACCCTCAGTGGCGGCGTGTAAAGGTACCTTAAGGTTAAAAGATGTAATGTTACATAGGAGTTTCACACTCATAGTAAGTACTGCTTGGGATGGTCTTGTAGTGGTTAATAGAGCTGGTGTTTGGGAGAGAAAGGTGTAGGCTCCATTCACACTGTGCGTTTTTGTTCTGTTTTTGCTCATCAGTTTTTGTAGCCATAACCTGGAGTGGAACAATCAGAGGAAAAGTATAATAGAAGCAACTCACCACTTCTGTATTTATCACCCACTCCTGGTTTTGGATACAAAAACCGATGAGCAAAAACGCACGGTGTGAATGGAGCCTTAATCACTTCTGTCCCAAGTTGTCACTTTTTAGTCTCATACCATTAATCAAAAAAGGCAGGTTCTTAACTACCAAGAATCTACCGTAAATAGGAAGTTTACTTTTTGATGACTTAAAGCTGGCCATGAGCCTAATGTAAATGTTGGCATACCCCACCTACGTGGACCAACTGGCCATCTAATTTGTGTAGGATCTTCCCAACTCCACAGCAGCAAACAATAGAAGAAAAGTTATTGCACTCCAAGTGGATGGTGGTGCTCAGGGGTAGGAGGAACATGTAGATAATAATTTACCATGGTAATTTTTAGTTGCAGTGAAGAACATTCTATTGATTTGTCTGCTTTGTGAGCACGTTATGTTCATGGGTATCGCACTTTACAAACTGGCCAACATTTCTGTCCGCCCAGATCTTGATCACAGCCTGTAGGAGCATCATGGTGGACATTCAATGGAGAGGCTGACCATAAACTCTGACAGAGAAGGTTAGGAGAAAGCAGGATGATACATCTTGAATTTTAACACCAAATGGTAATTTTCTGGGCAGTGATAAGCCTCCACCAGATGTTTACAGCTGTTTTCTCTCCCCTCCAGTTCAGAAACATGCTCTCTTGAGCCAATCATGTATGTGTATGGAGGGTTCAGGAGAAACAGCTGCCAGCCAAACAAACATTCAGTTGATAGCTATAAGACTTGTATGGCCAGTTTAAGATTCGTGTTCATTAGTAAGAGGTTTCAAATATGCTGACCATGTTTTAAAAGACCAAGACAAGAAGACTGGACCTTGATTACAACATTTTTCAATGAAAATTCTAAAGTTATTTCTTTCGTGGCACATTGAACCATTTGTTATATATTTTCTCAGATGACAACTGCAGTCTCTCTTTCCTTTCACTGTCTTTTCTCTGTTTTAGGGTGGAGGCACACTGGCGTGAGACTCGCGTGAGTGCAATGCGTTAAAAAACGCATTGCACTCAGGCCAGTGTTGCCCTATCAGGCAGGGCACACTGGTGCGAGTCCCCCGCACCTAACTCGCACTGCGAGTCAGAAGCGAGTGCAATCGCAGCATGCTGCGATTGCACGCGATTCTGATGCGCGTGAGGGCAATGCAAGTGTATGGGGGCGAGAAAATCTCGCCCCCATACAGCACTCTGTGCGAGTGTGCAGCCAAAAACGCTTTAAACTCGCCGGCTGTCAAAGCCGGCAAGTTTAAACTTCCCGCTGTGCTGTACAGTAAGCTATCATCTTGTACCACTGTGACAGCAGCGGTACAAGATGTTTAGCTAAGACAATGCTGATTGTAGTAAAATAATGTAGTCTGGGGTTAATTTACTGATTAACCCCTTCAGCATGCTCTGGACCGCATGTGTGCACAGAGGATGCTGAGAGGCTGTAAACACAGTGCTGAAGGGGTTAATATGCAGCTGGTGTAGTGACACCATGTATGTGGAGAGTGTCCTCACTCTCTGCAGACATGGTTTCATTACACCATGTGTGTGAAGGGGTTAATTTTTATGTATAATATGTTTAAAGAACTGTCGGGAAAGCCGGCTTATGTTACTGTCTATGGGGAGCTGTCCCCTCTCATGGTGCTGAAGCCAGAGCTCCCCATAGACAGTAACATAAGCCGGCTTTCCCGACAGTTCTTTAAACACATTATACATAAAAATTAACCCCTTCACACACATGATGTAATGACACCATGTCTGCAGAGAGTGAGGACACTCTCCACATACATGGTGTCACTACACCAGCTGCATATTAACCCCTTCAGCACTGGGTTTACAGCCTCTCAGCATCCTCTGTGCACACATGCGGTCCAGAGGATGCTGAAGGGGTTAATCAGTAAATTAACCC
Source organism: Allobates femoralis (assembly GCA_033576535.1). Lineage (NCBI taxonomy): Eukaryota > Metazoa > Chordata > Amphibia > Anura > Aromobatidae > Allobates > Allobates femoralis. The sequence continues at coordinate 636,412,611 of JARQOC010000002.1, read as the reverse complement.
CAGACTACATTATTTTACTACAATCAGCATTGTCTTAGCTAAACATCTTGTACCGCTACTGTCACAGTGGTACAAGATGATAGCTTACTGTACAGCACAGCGGGAAATTTAAACTTGCCGGCTTTGACAGCCAGCGAGTTTCTATTCCCGACAAATGCTGCCCGCGGTCCTTCAGGACCACAGACAGCATCACAATCACGCAGCACACACGCACTCACACCTCACAATCACAGCACACTAACATACATACAGCCAGCCACACTCACCACACGCACCATACTCGCACCATACACACCCACAAACACGCACAGCACTCGCATCACTGTCACGCATCAAAAACGCAGCGTTTTTGATGCATGATAGTGTGCCTCCACCCTTAATTGGACACTCCTTTTTTTTTTCTTTGTTTCTCTCTGACTTTTTCACTCTTTTCTTTTTTGTTTCTTATTGACTTTCTCTCTTTCTTTGCCTCTTGCACACTCACACTATCTTGTTCTGTCTCTCACTCATTCTCTCTTTTCTCTCTCTGACGCTTAAAGCCCCGTTACACTTAGCAACGCACCAGCAATCCCGACAATGATCAGACCTGTCTGGGATCGCTGGTGCATCGTTACGTGGTCGCTGGTGAGCTGTCAGACAGGCAGACTTACCAGCGATGACCCAGCAATGCGCCGACACTCGACGGTCGTTGGGATCCGTCAGGTTCTCAGCTGGAGAATGTGGATCGCTGGTCGTTGCCCATGTCACACACAGCGATCCAGCATGCCCAGCGGGAGATCGCCAATCAAAAAATGGTCCAGGCACATAGGACTCTTTTCATTATGATATAAGTAACAGATCCCCCTCCTCTTCCCCCTTCCTCTCCTCCCCCTTCACCCCTTTGTTCTCTTTTTCTCTCTATCTCTTTCACTTAAGAACTCTTCTCTATTTTTTCTTTTTACTTCTTATTTCTATAACGTTTTCCAAATTGGTTGGATATAATCAACAAAAACTGTTAAGCATTGTATTTTCCTTGAGCTTAGATATACCTATTATTATGGATACATACTCCTATGTAATAACTACTTGATTCTTATATTTGTATTTCTACCTTAATGGATATAGCTCCTTGTGATTGTGACTGTTATTGTTACTTTTTTCTAATAAACATATTTTCGAAAGAAAAAAAAAAATGGTCCAGGCCATTCATTAATGATCAGTGATCTCCCAGCGGGGGGGCTGATCGATGCTAAGTGTCACACACAGTGATATCAATGGCAAGGTCGCCGCAACGTCACAAAACCTATTGCGGCGATGTTGTTAGCGATATCGCTATGTGTAATGGGGTCTTTACTGTTTGGCTGGGAAAACATTGTCTGAGTGACATGTGAGTCACTCGGACGAGTCTCGGATGACTAACTCGGAATGGCCTCCCCCTCTCTGGATGGGAGTATCAGCTGCTTGTGTTTCTAAGCAGCTCCACACTCCCATCCTGACAGGGGAGAGTCCATTGCGAGTTAGTCATCCGAGACTCGTCCGAGTGACTCACATGTCACTCAGACAATGTGTTTTCAGCCCTTCTTTGTCTCACTGACACAGTTTCCTGGTTTCACTGTTTCATAGACACATTCACTCATTCATTATTTCTTTTTATTATTTGACTTACTATCTTTGTCTGTCTGCTTTTCTATTTAATTTTTGGATATTTTAAAGTCCACTTTAATAGTGATCAATGACAACTCCGAGAGTTTATTATTAAATGGTCTGTGCTAAAATGAATGACAAGCCCATTAATATAGATGTATATCTATACCCTTACACAAGGTTAAATATATCTATTAAAAATAACATCAAAACCAACAATAACAGCCACAAAAAATGTATGTGTCATGTTAACATGCCTACAATCTTCATCCTGTACCGTGAATGTGTTTTGGTACATTTTTTGCACCACCAGCTCCTCCCCACTATGCTCTGCTATTGGTCTTAATGGGAATCTGTCACCAGGTTTTTGCCATCCCATCTGAGAGCAGCATAATGTAGAAAAAGAGACCCTGATTCCAGCGATGTGTCATTTACTGAGCTGCTTGCTGTCATTTTGATCAAATAAATGTTTTCTCTGTTGCAGATTTAGCAGTCTGTGAATATGCCGGACTACCTGGCAGCAGGCCAAGTAGACTGCTAATGATAATCTCCAGCTGATTAAACAGTGATTTTATCAAAACTACACTGAGCAGCCCAGTAAGTGACACATCGCTGGAATCAGGATCTGGGGTCCTATATTACGCTATCCTCAGATTAGGTTGCAAAAACCTGGTGACAGGTTTCCTTTAAGCTACATTCACACACAGCATGTTTGCTGCGTTATTTGAGAATCCGTTTTTGCTGAGCTTACAGCAGCAAAACTGGACCAGTTTTTTAAAATACAGGTGTAACAAAAAAACATTGCGTTTGTGATCCATTTTTGATGCATTTTTTGAGACATTGTGCACTTTAAAAGACATTGATAAAGATAGTTGAGAAAAAAGGTCCTTAATGTCATTTCCTCTTATTCTCAGGGGAGACTTTTTTCCTGGTATTTAAAAAAAAATGAATAAAAAAAAATTATCGTGGGCTTCTCTGTATTTTCTCTTGTTAGCTAAGGGTAACCCAAGCAGCTACTGGCTGCTATCCCCCACTGCCTGGTTTTACCTTCGCTGGCAATGAAAAATACAGGTAAGCCCTATTTTTTTATTTACAGTAGTTATTTAAATAAATACCGTATTTTTCGGACTATAAGACGCACCGGACCATAAGACGCACCCAGGTTTTAGAAGGGGAAAATAGGGAAAAAAAGAGGGTAAGATGGCACCACGGGACCTGAGCGTTGTCGGTAAAGTAAGCGCCTCCAGGTGAGCATAAGAAATGGGGGAGGGGGCGTAAGCGCCACTTCAGTCCTGAAGAGGAAACACTGGAGTGCTGCTTTAAGAGCTCATGGGGCAATTCATATCAAGGGAGAACTATAACTCCCAGCATGACAAAGGATCTGCAGGACATGCTGGGAATTATAGTACTCCCTTGATAGGAATTGAACTTTCTTAAATACACACCAATTCCTTCCAACATAATCTAGCATCCAGCGATGAGTCCAAACCGGTCCCAGGATCAGCTGACAGAATCCAGCAGTGGAGATTCTGTCAGCTGACTGGCAAACAGATCAGCTGATGTGCCCACTGGTCAGCTGACTGAGTCAGCTGATCAGTTCTATGCCCCTGGATTCTGTCAGCTGATCTTGGGATCGAACTTCACCTCTCGCATCCGGAGACACTTGAGGATAGGTGTATGTTTTTTTTTTTTATTCTACATCCCAAACACATGCATCCACTCTGCCGATGTAAGCACTACAAGCTCGGATCATAGACATGGCGCCTCACATTTCTTTAGGAATTTAGCTGATGAGGGTAGTAGTACTCTTGTAGGAATCAGTCACATTGCCAATTTTCATCTCTGCAGTCAACAATTGATGGAACTTCACGGTATTGTTTTAAAGCAGGTGTCCAGTTAGTCTACAGGTTCTGCTGTACGTCCATGAGACTGCTGCAGCCAATCAGTGGCCATAATAGCATAAGGCAAATAACACTAGTGATTGGCTGCATGACCACATAGACTGGGGGCCTTCATGAGGTCTTGGCACCTGAGATCAGATGAGGGAAGAAAAGAGGGCATAGACCTCTGAAGTGCTGCAATCGCAAAAAATTAAGGTAGGGAGGTTTAAGGGTTAAAAACCGCGCTGAGGTATTCCACAAGACATAAAAGGGTGAATATAATATTGATTTATTTGTCAACGTGTTTCAGGGCTCCCAGAAACACCCTGAAACATTGCAATATCACATTGATTTTTGATGATATTCTAATTTATTGAGATGCACTAGTAATTCCTGTAAAATGGTATCAGTAATGGCCCCTTTACACGCAGCTACAGGTGACAGGTTTTCCACAGGTAACTTACTGGCTGCAGTGAAATCATGGAGACATAGTTCCATTTGTACACAGCACCAAGATAGAACCATGTCTCCATGATTTCACTGCAGCCAGTAAGTTACCTGTGGAAAACCTGTCACCTGTAGCTGCGTGTAAAGGGGCCATCAAGGCTAGGGGATTGCAAAGGGAAGCGAAATGGGGATTAAAGCAAACAATTATACATACTGTGCTTTCCAGAAGATGGGATAGCAGGCAGACTCTTTCGTTGCTCACATTAGATGCACCAAATCTGGCGCTTTACCCAACTCTTCCCAATTGCCTTGGTACGGTGGCAATCGGGGTAATATATAGGGTTAATGATAGTTGTGATTTGTCAAAAATCATAGCTGCCACCAAGCCCTGAGTTAGTAAGGAAGAACTGTCTATGAGACACCCTCATTAACACAGACACAGAAAAATCCTCTATTTTAAATAAAAAACACAGACACTCTTGTTCACCAATTTATTAACCCCCAAAACACCCCAGTAGTTCTAAAGTGAGCCCCGTTGAACTGGCTGCCGGCCTGCTCTGCTGCCGTATCACACAGTTCGGCAATCCTTGTGACCCGTCGGAATCGCATGAGCTTGTCGGACTGCCGGACAAGGTGGCAGAGCAGTCTGGTAGTGAATTCACCGATAGTCACAGGGTGCATCGTGAGAACCTCTAGCTATTAACTCCGGTGACCTCACTGAAGTCAACCCTTCTCACAGCCGTGGCTCCCACACAGCCAGCCATGTGTTCCAGAGGTCGCAGTAAGCGGTCAAGTTTCTAATGTCACATCTTGCCGCAGCCTCTGGATGTAACAAATCTGAGGATTGTCTAGGGACATCAGGTGGATTACGTCGGAGCTGCCTACAAGGGTGCTTGGGGGGGTTAATAAATGGGTGAAAGAGGGTGTCTGTGTTTTTATTTCAAATAAAGGATTTTTCTGTGTTTATTTCTTTTGACTTATTGGGCTAGCTTGGTTCACACAGCCTTACACAAATACCCCTGTTTATTACAAAGAAGGCTGGACCATGCACAACAATCACATTTTACCTTTTGTGTCTCCCCCTATAGATGGTAAGCTCTTCCAAGCAGGGCTCTTACTCCTCTTGTTTGATTTGTTTGTTCATGAACTCTTAATATCCATACCCCGTGAACAGTTTCACATTTTTCATGTTACACCCATTTACTTAAATGTATTTTATTGCAATTTTATGTGATGAACTAACACTAAGTAGCAAGTATTTGAAGTGTAAAGGAAATGATACATGGCTTTCTAAATATCTTAAAACTAAAAATCTGAAAATTTTGAGGTGCATTTGTATTCAGTCCCCCTAAGTCGATACTTTGTAGGACCACATTTTTGCTGCAAATACTGCTGCAAGTATTTTGGGGTATGTCTCTAGCTTTGCACATCTATAGGCTGAAATTGTTTGCCCATTTTTCTTTGCGAAATAGCCCTAGCTCAGGAAAATTCCAGACTTCTGTGAAAAGCAATTTTCGAGTCTAGCCACTTTTCAATGAGATTTAGGTCTGGACTTTGGCCAAGAAAAGCCTCCCCACAGCACGATGCTGCTACCACCATGTTTGACGGTGCAGGTGGTGTTTTTAAGGAGTGTGCAGTGTTGTTTTACAGCCAAACATAACGTTTTGCATTTAGCCCAAAAAGTTCTTCCACATGCTCGCTGTTTCCCCTTCCTGGCTATTTGCAAACTATAAACAGGACTTCTTTCAAAAATGGCTTACCGTATATACTCGCGTATAAGCCGAGTTTTTCAGCCCAAAAATTGGGCTGAAAAGTCCCCCCCTCGGCTTATACGCGAGTCACTGTATACCTGTATACAATGTATACAGGTATACAGTGCCCCCATCTATATACAGCCCCCCGCCGCAATCCTGTAAAGGAATAGATTAGTATACTTATCCATCCGCTACAGCTGTCCCGCCGCCATCGCGATTCAGCATCTTCCGACTTCCAGCGTCTCGCGTCTCCTTCCGATGGTCGCAGGCAATGACGTCATTGCCTGTGCGACCGAGGAGGAACCCGGAAGAAGACGCGAGACGCTGGAAGTCGGAAGATGCTGAATCGCGATGGCGGCGGGACAGCTGCAGCGGATGGATAAGTATACTAACCTATTCCTTTACAGGATTGCGGCGGGGGCTGTATATAGATGGGGGGGCCTGTATATACCTCTGGGGCATATATATGTGGGGCTGCTGTATACTACCACTGGGGCTATATTTACATGTGGGGCTGCTGTATACTACCACTGGGGCTCTATATACCTGTGGGGCTGCTGTATACTACCACTGGGGCTATATTTACCTGTGGGGCTGCTGTATACTACCATTGGGGCTCTATATACTTGTGGGGCTGCTGTATACTACCACTGGGGCTATATTTACCTGTGGGGCTGCTGTATACTACCACTGGGGCTCTATTTACCTGTGGGGCTGCTGTATACTACCACTGGGGCTATATTTACATGTGGGGCTGCTGTATACTACCACTGGGGCTCTATATACCTGTGGGGCTGCTGTATACTACCACTGGGGCTATATTTACCTGTGGGGCTGCTGTATACTACCACTGGGGCTCTATATACTTGTGGGGCTGCTGTATACTACCACTGGGGCTATATTTACCTGTGGGGCTGCTGTATACTACCACTGGGGCTCTATTTACCTGTGGGGCTGCTGTATACTACCACTGGGGCTATATTTACATGTGGGGCTGCTGTATACTACCACTGGGGCTCTATATACCTGTGGGGCTGCTGTATACTACCACTGGGGCTATATTTACCTGTGGGGCTGCTGTATACTACCACTGGGGCTCTATATACTTGTGGGGCTGCTGTATACTACCACTGGGGCTATATTTACCTGTGGGGCTGCTGTATACTACCACTGGGGCTCTATATACTTGTGGGGCTGCTGTATACTACACTGGGGCTGTATATACCTCTGGGGCTGCTGTATACTACCACTGGGGCTGTATATACCTCTGGGGCTGCTGGATACTATCACTGGGGCTGCTGTATACTACCACTGGGGCTGCTGTATATACCTCTGGGGCTGCTGTATACCACACTGTTGAGGGCTGTATACCTGTGCTGGGGTCCACCCTCGGCTTATACACGAGTCAATAGGTTTTTCCAGATTTTTGGGGCAAAAGTAGGGGGGTCGGCTTATACACGGGTCGGCTTATACACGAGTATATACGGTACTTATTGCAATTTGTCCATAAAGTCCAGATTTGTGGAGTATCTACTTACATAAAAGCCTTAGTCTGTCTGTAAGTTTGTCCCTGTAATAGCGCCACCTTGAAGACACTGGCCACAGCGCAGGCAGACCCAGCTATCTACTGATTGGCCAGATTGTAAAATAATAACATCTTTCTATGCTCATGCACAGTAACAGACACGGCCGCCATCTTTGTATACCTGGTCATGAGCAGTAGCAGACCGGGTGTAGCAGTGGCCATATTGCTACCATCGGTTGTTACTTTAGTTAAAGACGTTGACCACAGAGTTTGTTAGAATTGTAGCAGGGGTCTGGGAGTAAGGCTAGGGTCACACTTAAAAGGCACAATCCGTTAACCGCATTCATTACCGGATGCTGTTTTACCGTGTGCCTTCATACTATCATTTGATAGTAAAATTGCAACTCTCATTCCGGATCTGGATGCATTAATGCATCCGGTTTAGGAATGTGGGTTTTTGCAATTTAAAAAAAACGCATCCGGATCTGGTACCACAAGGTACATTTATGTACCTTGCGGTACCGGATCTGGTTCCCATTGACTTCCATTATTATAAAAGAAAACGGATCCAGTTTTGGAACTGACGCGATAGATGCAGCCTGCATGATTTTTCCCGCAGGCTCCAAAACCGGATCCGGTAACCGGATTGCAAATAGTGCAATCCGGTTTTTCTATTGCAGCCTATGGGCTGCGGATCCTGATTTGGTTTTGAGCATTTTAAATGCTCAAAACCGGATCCGGATCTGCAAATAGGCTAGGGTCACAGACCCACACGTGGGGGGTGGAGGGGAGCAAAGACTCCCATTGCATAGGCTACACTGCTACACCCACCAACCAACACGGTCACACCCACTTTTAAGCCCACCATACATTCAGTAGGCATGACCAGCTTCATTGGTGGGCGTGAATGGCTTCTTTGGTGGACGTTGTGACAACCTCTCCTGTCCACTAGAAGCATGCAAGTGCAGTCTTCGACCTCCCTTGAACCACACCCCTATCACGTGATGCAGGTCACGTCAAACCAAAAAGGAGCACATACAGTCTAGCATCTACGATCAGATCATAGCTAACCTACCCACCATATTACTACACCCGCTGATATAACCCAATTCACACAGGTAGTACAACTAATAATTGTCTTGTGTAGAGATTCTCCCACTTGAGCTTTGGATCTCTGCAAAGTGCCTCGTGCATACGACTATAGTCACTTTACGTCTGCACTTTGTCTCCTCCCACGGCAATCTGTTAATTCTGATGAAGGTCTGGAATGTGGGACCGAAACTACTTAAATTATTGTAATTTGATTACCATATTAAACTTTCAAGTTAGTTTACTCTAGTGAGAGACTGCAGTAAAGCCCCCGTCACACGGGGCCACATCGCCGCCGATTACATAGGCCATGCCCCCACGTTGCCTATCAGTGGCGACATCGCCCCTACGTCGCCTCATGTAAAGGGGCGATGTCGGTGGTACCGGGTGGTCGCCTGGTTTCAGAGCAGTGTTCTGAAACCAGGCGACCATCATGGGGCGATGTGCACACATCGCCCCATGTAACTGGGCGCCGGCGACCTGTCAGGCGATGGGAGCCATAGGCTCCTATAGTCCTGCATCGCCACTGGGGTTTTCAGACACCCCGGTGGCGATGTCTCCTGACAGCTCACCGGCGCGGGGCTGGAGGTGTCGCCCTGTGTAAACGGGGGACGGCGACGCTGGTGGGGTGCCAAAAACGTGTGCGCACCCGCCAGTCGCCGCCGGCATCCCCAGCCCCGTCGCCAATTGTGACGGAGCCTTAAGAGTAAGGGCCATTTTACACACACCAACTTATCTGTCCAACTTCTGACCAATTTACTGGTTGCAGTGAAATCATGGACACATTGCTCCATTTTGTGGCTGTGTAGAAATGGAACAATGTGTCCTTGATTTCACTGCAACCAGTAAGTTGGTCAGAAGTTGGACAGATAAGTTGGTGTGTGTAAAGTGGCCATAAGGATAAGCCTATATTGGCAGAGCTGGGAGAAACTTGCCAAAACTGACAACTTTGAGGAATTTATGTCAGAATTCTGGCCAAATTGATTAGATTAATATGTCCACACTTAGGGTTTGTTAACACGTAATGTTTTATTGTAGCAGCAAAATAACTAATATCTCTAAAAACTCATTCACACATTGTGTTTTTTCCCCTGTGTATATTGCCGTGTATATTTTTTTAGTGCATCATTTGATATTTTTTTTAATAGCATTTTTTCTCTCCTATTCAGATTGATGAGAAAAAAATGCGTTATTTATGGTAAAAGAGATATATTAAAAAAACTAAGTGCACATAAAAAAAGTACAAAATGTAATGCTGATTTGCTATTGCATTCTCTGCTGATACCGGTTTTAATGCAGAAAAGCCCAGGCGCATACATTGAAATCCAATCCGCTCACACAGCAGCGCTTGCTTGATACTGTTTTGCTACGTGAGCTCTCACCCATGCAAGTGCATTGCATGAGGCCTTGCCCATCTAGTCAGATGTTGTCCAGGAGTATACATATCGCAAACTTGCAGTCACATCATCCCTGCTTTAACAGTGTAGTCACATAGTGACATTTACAGTCATGGCACCCTTTAAAGTGCCCCAAAAAATGAAGCATTTATCCAAGAAAATATTGCAATTACACATGTTTTGTTATACAAGTTTATTTCCTTTGTGTATATTGAAACAACACAAAACAAATCTGAGAAAATAGGCAAATTGGACATAATTTTACGCAAAACTCCAAGAATGGGCCAAACAAAATTCATCGGGTCAGTACGCTTAAATCGATAGCACATTTATATTGTTTTCTATGTTTTGGCGCTTTTTCACCATAAAAACAATTTCTGAGGAAAAAAATGTTGTTGCATTGCTGTACACTGTGTGCAGAATTATTAGACAAGTTGTATTTTAGAGGATTATTTTTATTATTGATCAACAACTATGTTCTCAATCAACCCAAAAGACTCAAATGTCAAAGCTTAATATTTTTGGAAGTTGGAGTGGTTTTTTTTTAGATTTCACTATCTTAGGAGGATATCTGTTTGTGCAGGTAACTATTACTGTGCAGAATTATTAGGCAACTTAATAAAAAACAAATATATTCCCATCTCACTTGTTTATTTGCACCAGGTAAACCAATATAACTGCACAAAATTTAGAAATAAACATTTCTGACTTGCAAAAACAAAACACAAAAATAATTAGTGACCAATATAGCCACCTTTCTTTATGATGACGCTCAACAGCCTTCCATCCATAGATTCTGTCAGTTGCTTAATCTGTTTACGATCAACATTGCGTGCAGCAGCCAACACAGCCTCCCAGACACTGTCCCGAGAGGTGTACTGTTTTCCCTCCCTGTAGATCTCACATTTTATGAGGGACCACAGGTTCTCAATGGGGTTCAGATCTGGTGAACAAGGGGGTCATGTCATTATTTTTTCTTCTTTTAGACCTTTACTGGCCAGCCACGCTGTGGAGTAGTTGGATGCATGTGATGGAGCCTTGTACTGCATGAAAATCATGTTTTTCTTGAACGATACTGACTTCTTCCTGTACCACTGCTTGAAGAAGTTGTCTATCAGAAACTGGCAGTAGGTCCGGGAGTTGAGCTTCACTCCATCCTCAACCCGAAAAGGTCCCACAAGTTCATCTTTGGTTATACCAGCCCATACCAGTACCCCACCTCCACCTTGCTGGAGTGGAGCTCTCTGCCCTTTACTGATCCAACCTCTGGCCCATCCATCTGGCCCATCAAGAGTCACTCTCATTTCATCAGTCCATAAAACCTTTGAAAAATCAGTCTTAAGATATTTCTTGTCCCAGTCTTGACGTTTTATGTTTTGTTTCTTGTTCAAAGGTGGTCTTTTTCAGCCTTTCTTACCTTGGCCATGTCCCTGAGTATGGCACACCTTGTGCTTTTTGATACTCAAGTAACGTTGCAGCTCTGAAATATGGCAAAACTGGTGGCAAATGGCATCTTGGCAGCTTCACGCTTGATTTTCCTCAATTCATGGGCAGTTATTTTGCCCCTTTTTTGCCCAACATGCTTCTTGCGACCCTGTTGGCTATTTGTCATGAAACGCTTGATTGTTCGGTGATCACGCTTCAAAAGTTTGGCAATTTCAAGACTGCTGCATCCCTCTGCAAGACGTCTCACAATTTTGGACTTTTCAGATCCTGTCAAATCTCTCTTCTGACCCATTTTGCTTAGGAAAGGCATTTGCCTAATAATTAAGCACACCTTATATAGGGTGTTGATGTCACTACACCACACCCCTCCTCATTACAGAGATGCACATCATCTGATTTACTTAATTGGTAGTTGGCTCTCAAGCCTATACAGCTTGGAGTAGGACAACATGTATAAAAAGTATTGTGATCAAAATACTCATTTGCCTAATAATTCGGCACACAGTGTATTCTCAGAGCTATAGCCTTTTATTTCTCCACTGATGGAGCTGTGTGGCAGCTTGGTTTTTGTGGCACAAGACGACGTCTTCAGCTTAGGGCGGCTTCATACTGCGGTGTGATCTGGTCCGAGGCTGTCCGAGATGACCCCGACAGCCCTGGACTGGATCAGCACACAGAACTGGAGAGCTAATTTGCCCTCCGGTCCGATGTGCTGCCGCACGTAGCTGCAGCCGCTGATAGGTCAGGACCGCGGCTAGCTCGTAAGCCGCCCTCCTGACCTATCAGAGGCAGCAGCTGCGTGCGGCAGCACACCGGACCGGAGGGCAAATTAGCCCTCCAGTTCTGTGTGCTGATCCAGTCCAGGGCTGTCAGGTTCATCCCTGACAGCCCCTGACTGGATCACACCGCAGTGTGAAGCCGCCCTTACCAGTTTTATTTACATGCAACTTTTTGTTTGTGTTCTCGATATGGTGAAAAAGCATACATTTTTTCGCCAATTTTTTTTTTTAATCTTTTTTGGTGTTCACTGAAGAGGATAAATAATGTGACAGTTTTATAGACTACCGTATATACTCGTGTATAAGCCGACCCGTGTATAAGCCGACCCACCCTACTTTTGCCCCCAAAACCTGGGAAAACCTATTGACTCGTGTATAAGCCGAGGGTGGACCCCAGCACAGGTATACAGGCAGGCCCCAGAGGGTCATGTGACCCGGTCGCAGTCGGATGACGTCATCGCGCCGGGTCACGTGAGAGCCGAACACAGCGCCCGAGGATGGACGGGAGGACGGTGATGAAGACGCGGCTGGATGGTAACATAATGCATCAGGAGGGGGGGCTCTGCACAGTGTAGGGGGGGGCGAGTGCCACTGGGGCCTGCTGTATACCCCACTGGGGGCCTGTAAACATCTGGGGGCTGTATGCATGGCTCCCCCTGCCGCTGTGATGGGCGGGGGGAGCCGTGCATATCTAATGAGCGGCCCCATGTGACGGGCCGCTCTGTCAGGAGCCTCCCCTCGCCTCCTCCAGCCTCCCCAGCACCCGGACACAGCCCCCACACAGCACATACCTGTATAGACCCGTGTATAAGCCGAGGGGGGGACTTTTCAGCCCAATTTTTGGGCTGAAAAACTCGGCTTATACACGAGTATATACGGTAGGTTGTGCAAGACGCAGCAATAGCAAGTATGTGCACTTTTTTATTTAATTATTCTTTAATGTAAATTATTATTATTATTTATTTATATAGCGCCATTAAATTCCATGGCGCTTTACATGCTAAAAGGGCAGACAAGTACAATAAATGTGGACAATTTGGTCCTACAGATACAAGAGGGGAGAAGATCCTGTCCGCGAGGGCTCATAATCTATGATATAAGTATTTATTGGTATTATGCCTTATTCATTTTCTTTGCTCTTTATTTTTCATTTAAAAAATACGTATATATATATATGTATATATATATATATATATATATAATATATATATATAAAAAGAGAAAATGGAACAGCACAATAATATACTCATCCGCGGTGCAAGTCCTGTGTATTAGTGTCCAAACCAATTCAAATAAATCAAGGAAAACAGGCAGCACTCCAGTTCAGGTGAATAAAGGGTTTGTTTTTTATTCAGAGCCCATGTGGCACGACGTTTCGGTGCACTAGGCACCTTTCTCAAGTACTTGAGAAAGGTGCCTAGTAAACCGAAACATCGTGCCACATGGGCTCTGAATAAAAAACAAACCCTTTATTCACCTGAACTGGAGTGCTGCCTGTTTTCCTTGATTTATATATATATATATATAATGTAACTAGCTGGGTGCCCGATGCACATGCATCGGGATTCTAGAAGAGCGAGTCTCTGACTCGCAATGGCCGCTTCGCGGCCAATGCTTCGCGCTGCTAAGGCGACTCGCCATGCCCGCTGCGCGGGCATAGCGAGTCGCCTTAGAACTGCTCGCAATGGCCGCTGCGCGGCCAATGCTTCGGGCGTATCCACATGACCACGCTGACTCGCAGCGCGAGCGGACTCAGAAGGGGCAAAAAACCCATTCGCAATTATATAATAGATTATATTTTTATTTACATGGTCCCTATGTGGGACATTAACTCCTCATTTGCATTGATTGCTGTTGTAATCCATTACAATGCAGGAGCATTACAATGGATTATATCTGCCAGTGCTGCATTGACAATAGCCCTCTACACCATGCTCCTGGCATGGTGTAAGTGGCTTTTCGTAGCTGGGTGACCCGGAGGTCATCATGAGTTTGATCTGGCCCCCATGATCATATCGTGTCAGTCCCTATTACTTGGAGAGGATTGCACTCCTCTCCCAGCTTCCTAAATGCTGTGATCACTCTTGTTAAACAACATCCTGGGGTTTTACAGGCACATCTTCTGGCAGTGAGAGATGGGTCTGGGCTTTTACATAAGGCGAAGCCCTGGCAGTGCCTCCACACAATCCCTATACATCATGGGTCAGCAACTCCCTGGAAACCATGACTTATAGATACCTCATTGGTCTTGTTTTGCTATGTAATCTGAAGACGGTATGCTATAATGGTTAAAGGGAACCTGTCACCACCAAAAAGCCACCTAACCTATAAAAATATGTCCCTGCATCATCCTATGACCATTCTCACAATCCTTTTGTCTGCTAAATGCTGGCTGTAAAAGTACCAAAAAATGTTTTTATAATTACTCATCATCCATTATAATGAGTAGGGACCATATTCCTTAGCGCTCAGGGCGTGTTGCTTTGCTCCCTTTCTCACCAGAAGGTCACGCCCTAATGGGCGAGATCTTGTATTCATATTGTGGCCAGGCCCTGCCTGCTTTTCACGTCTCTGTCTGTGCATGTAATTACGCAAATCACATAAATCACAAACACGGTGCTTGAAGCCAGACGAGCGTCGTGGGTGTACTGACGTCACCCAAACCGGAAATTACGTGATTAGCGTCATTACATGCCCAGACAGCAACGTGAAAAGCAGGCAGGGCCTGGCCACAATATGAATACAAGATCACACCCATTAGGGCGTGATCTTCTGACGAGAAAGGCAGCAAAGCAACACGCCCTGAGGGCTAAGGAATATGGTCCCTACTCATTATAATGGATAATGATTAAGTATAAAAACATTTTTTAGTACTTTTACAGCCAGCATTTAGCAGACAAAAAGGATTGTGACAATGGTCATAGGATGATGCAGGGACATGTTTTTATAGGTTAGGTGGCTTTTTGGAGGTGACAGGTTCCCTTTAACACAAGAATTCAACCATTCGTCTCTTATTGCAAAGTGTATTTTTTTTTCCTGCAATGTTTCTTTAGCACCAGTAGCTTATCACTGCTTGAACACAGCAGCTCATGTTAAAGATGGACACGCCCCCTGCTGTGAACAGCAGCTCCTAACTGTATATTGACTTTGTATTCAGAAATACAGTAGATGTTGGCGGGACAGCTCTTTGAGGTCCACTGCATGGCTAAATCTAAAAACTTTGTGTCAGAACAACTGCACAAAGTAATACATTGTTGGATTCAGAGACACTTTGTCTACATCACCCTGCCTTCAGTTGAGGTAGCAAAAACATAGTGACTGATTCCCTTTAAAGGAAATCTTTCACTACATTTGATCTGTCTAAACTATTAATATGGGCATACAGGTTATAGACTGCTTAAAATAATTATACCTGTCTGCCTTATATCAGATGCCTTGTTGTGAATAAATCATCTTTTATCTCTTCATGTAAATGAGCTGTTCCAGGCTATTGGGCGGATGCTGCCTGGAAGATAACTCTGCCTCCAGAGATTATTATAAATAGAAGGAGGAGTTACCAGTTTGAGACAAGTATGTGCACATAATCAGTGTTTGTAGGGTGCTTGTGTGGTACAGTACAAGCACAGTTATTGGGATTTACAGAACTCCCTTGCCCACTGTGCTTCTTTCCTCCGCAGCGTTAACTGACATGCGGGCCTGCTTTCAGTGCCACCCCTTGTCCACAGCATGTAAACTTAGCACTGCGGATTCGGAAAGGATCTTGATGAGTGAATGCCGTGAAAAGCCGCTGCTCCCCCAGCCCTGACCGTGGGCACAGGCAGCTACATTCACCCACGGAGATCACCGGCATCCCTGCAGTAGAGGAGACACTGCGTCTCCAGATGATATGGACATAGCCTAACTGACACAGAACAGGAGAAATTAAATTTGACTTCTTGCAAACACATTTTTTCAGCTCTGCTATATTGTAACAATGTTGCACCCTGTCTGCCTGTGAGATGGAGGCTGAGGCCCCCTTCACACCACACATTTTTGGGATCCATGACTATCCGTTGTAAAACGGATAGCCACGGATCCGATTTGGCCCCCATGTATCCCTATGGGCACAGATAGATCCTTAATGGACATTCATGTGTGCAGGGATACGATTGTGTCCACTGTTTTCACGTCTACAAAATCAGAGACTGCTCCAATTTTATGCACAGCGGACAGAATCAGTTTTTTTTTTTTGCGTCTTCAGCTGACGTTTCTAATGATACCATTTTTGGGTGGATACGCTGTTTTGATTGCCCATTATTGCATTTTATAGCAATGTTGCAGCACATCGGGATCTGTCAGAATTGCACACTGTGAGTGGTTGGCAGCGCTTGCCAACCACTCACAGGAAGCGGTCCCTGATAGCCCGGGGTCCTGCCGAGGCCCCGGAAGCTATCATGTGAGTATTGGAGATCTCCCAATATTATCGCGGGATCTCCAGTGCAGGTGGGGAACAGCACGTTCCCCGCCGCGCCAGCTTTGGATCCCGCTGACCGTAATTGACAGCGGGATCCAAATGGTTAACAGCACCGATCGGATCCTGGATCCGATTGGTGCTGAAAGCCCGACATCTCAGATGATGAGATCAGCTGAGATGTTGGGTGTTTGATGTGAGCTCCGCGCCGGAGCTCACATTAAACACCGGTAAACGGCCCATGTCGTTTTATAACATCATGGGTCATTAAGGGCTTAAAAATAAAAAAATAAATACGTTTACCTATCCGCCGGCTGTCCGAGACCCAAGAAGACGTCCGGATGCTGCCAGGACCTTAGTTAAAATGTGATTGGCCGGTAGCGATCAGGTGGTATGTCATGTCACATATCACATGATCGCTACTGGCCAGTTACAGATCTTAAAGGTCTCAGCAGCATTCAGATGTCTTCTCGGGTCGCGGACAGCTGGCAGAAAGGTAAATATTTATTTTTTTATTGTTAATATATTTTTTTCTCTTTTATTTTGCTTTCACAGTGTATGTAGATACACTGGGAAAGCAAAACTTAAGCCCCGACATGTCACACGGGGGAGGAACACAGGATCCTTCCTCCCCCCTTGTGACGTCACCACTCCGACATCACTGGGCTCCTCCCAGCTCTTTTTTCTGTGTCTGGATCCGTCAAAATCACAGACCCGGACACAGAAATGGCATCCGGAGTTCACATCTGGGCCTGTTCGTTCCTTTCCCTGGGGTCCTGCAAAAAACAAGATCCCCATGGACAGGAATAAGTTGTGGTGTGAAGGGGGCCTGAAGCTGAGAGGAACCTGCAGATGTGTCAGCAATAAATCAAACAGAACTCTAGTGAGATCAGGAGAGCAGAGGGCGGCCATCATTCATCACATCAGTAACTCCTCCTTCTATATACTGAAAGCCCTGGAGGTGGAGTTATCTTCCAGGCAGCATCCGCCCCATAGCCTGGAACAGCTCATTTATATAAAGTGATTAAAGATGATTCCTCCACAACAAGGCATCTGATATGAGGCATTCAGATATGATTATTTTCAGCATTCTATAACCTGTTTGCCTATGTTGATGGTTTGTTAGGTCAAATGTGGTGACAGATTCCCTTTAAATGTATTTATTGGAAATTAGACATTTTTAGCATTTCTTCAAAAAATATCTCTATCTCAATAGTAAGCAAGTCAATCAGGGCACTTAGCGGGGCCAAGGTCACGGTTGAATTCCCTTCCAGGAATGGCGATTTCCCACCGGGGTGCACAGCCAAAGTACCAGCGATAGCAAATAAAAAAGGAGAAGGGCGGCACTCACCGGGTAAACGAGATGGTCTCTTTATTCCAAATATCGGAAACAAACAGGGTGCAGGGAGGGGGCAAGAGGAGCCGCCGGACTACGGCACCGTTTCGCGACACGTGTCGCTTCTACTGGTCCAGGCACCCACCTGGACCCGTAGAAGCGACACATGTCGCAAAACGGTGCCGTAGTCCGGCGGCTCCTCTTGCCCCCTCCCTGCACCCTGTTTGTTTCCGATATTTGGAATAAAGAGACCATCTCGTTTACCCGGTGAGTGCCGCCCTTCTCCTTTTTTATTTTTTATCTCTATCTCAGTTAAATTGGATGGAGAGAGTATATAAGCAGGAATTTTGAAGTCTTGTCACAGATTCTCAATGGGATTTAGGTCTGGACTGTGACTGAGCCATCCACACAAATGAATATGCTTTGATCTAAGCCAGGGGTCGGGAACCTGTGGCTCACGAGCCAAATGTTGCTCTTTTAATGGCCACATCTGGCTCGCAGCCAAATCTATGTCCCGCCGCCGCCGTATGCACTTCCAGGTGCAGCACTCTGTCCTTGCTGCCATGCGGGTAGTTGCGGTCCAATCCAGAGCCAGTAACTGGGACCCAGGCCAAAAGCAGCAGGCCGATCAGTGCAGTGAAGTCACATGTGGGAATCTGATTGGCTAGCCGCTGCTGTCCTCTGATTGGCTGATTGGGACCCAGCTGCTGGCTTCGGATTGGACCAAAGCTACCCGCACAGCAGCAGGGATAGAGTGGCACTCGGAAGATCATACAGCAGGAGGATCAATGAGTATATGTGTGTGTATATGTGTGTGTGTTTTTTGCAGGCACTGTGGCACCATGATGGGGGAAACAAGGGGCTGCATAGGGATGATGGATGAAGTACATGGGGAAGATGGGGTATTGCAAGGGGATGATGGGGTACTGCATGGGGATGATGGGGGTAGTGCATGGGGAAGATGAGGGTATTGCAAGGGGATGATGGGGGTACTGCATGGGAATGATGGGGTAATGCATGGGGATGATGGGGGTATTGGGGTGCTGCATGAGGATGATGGGGGTACTGCAAGGGGATGATGGGAATACATCCTGCATGGGGATGATGGCAGTACTGCATGGAGATGATGGGGGTAGTGCAAGGGGAAGATGGGGGTATTGCAAGGGGATGATGGGAATACATTCTTCATGGGGATGATGGGAGTACATACTGCATGGGGATGATATGGGGATACTGCATGGGGATGATGGGGGCACTGCATGTGGATGATGGGGGTACTGCATGGGGATGATAGGGGTGATAGGGGTATTGCATGGGGATGATGGGAGTACATACTGCATGGGATGATTGGGTTACTGCAAGGGGATGATGAGGGTACTTTATTCATCATTGGTTAGCAACAGCAAAGCTACATTATTAAAAAGAATTCAGAGACTTATAGTACTTTTAAAGTGTTGGTCTTAAAATGCACACATTTACTTGTATTTAGTTTTAAAGTTAAAAAGAACATTAAAAATAAAAGTTTTAAAATGTAAACATATTGTACAGCTCTCACAGAATTAAATGTTAAAATATTTTGCAATCATGGCTCTATCAGCCAAAAAAGCTCCTGACCCCTGCTCTAAACCGTCCATTGTAGGTATGGCACTTTGTTTAGGGGCATTGTCCTGCTGAAAGGTGAACCTACCCTCAATTTTTAGAATTATATTTTTTAATTATTTAAAAAGCCAAGTATCATTTGTTCACACTTCATAAATACTTGCTAGTTTGTGTTGGTCTATTACATAAACTCCCAATAAAACACATTTATGTGTGTGTAATGTGGAAAAGTTCATGGGGTATGAATACTTTTTCAGGGCACTGTATACATATACATACCCTTTTTCATGATAACATCTTAGTGCACTCTTGTGATTATCTGAATACACTTATAAGGTAGTTTACAGGGATGGATTTCCAAAAGTCTTGAAGACGTTCCCATGTATGCCGAGCACTTGTTGGCTTCATTTCCTTTACTCTGCTGTCCAAAATATCCCCATGTCATCTCCATTGGATTGAGGTCAGGGAGATTTGGAGGGCACAGCACTCCATTTGCTCTCCTTTTGTCAGCGGGGAAGGTCTCGTTTTTACTGCAATGTAAAGCCAAGCATAATTTCACCGGTGTGTAGCTAGAGAACACTGTTTAAAGGCAATCTGTCAACTGGTTTTTGCTATAAAATACTAGAAAGACACCAGGCGCACCAGTGTATAATCCAAGATGACAGGATATAATTAATAAATGCAAGTAGTTGCTCACCTTTAGTGGTTGTGAGAAGTCACAACCACTATAATCGTATGTAAACAGATATCCACGGCTGCTGCAGATCCCAGCAACATGTATCAGAACATCAGGAGTAAGAATAGGGATGAAATCTTCTGCGCTTTCGTGATAATGAACTTTGAGAAAATTGAATTATTGATAATCATTTGATTTATTATTTCACAGCACAGGCTCCTTCTTCAGGCTTAAAATCACAATAAATGTACATTGTGATTATGCCTGAAGAAGGAGCCTGTGCTCCAAAATGGGTAGCATAATAAATCAAGCGATTATCAATAATTCGATTTTCTGAAAGTTCATTATCATGGAAGCGCAGAAGATTTCATCCCTATTCTTACTCTTGATGTTCAGGTTTTTAATAATATAATAATAATCTTTATTTATATAGCGCCAACATATTCCGCAGCACTTCACAATTCAGAGGTTCATATTTAAACAACCATAAGAAACAGGTATCAGAAAATGCAATACAATACAATACAAAAAAACAATACAAGACAATACAAAATACAATACAAAGCATAATACAATAATTAGAGCAAAATAATGACAGCCCTGTTATGCTATGTAATCTGAAGACAGCATGCTGTAAGGGTTAACGCAGAGAATTTAGTGATGCCTACCTTATCATACTGTGTGCAGTTGTTTGCTGCAATTTTGTTTTATCCTCAGGAGATTATCATTGTCGGGCTAGGTCAGTTAGAGGTCAGCTAATCTGGCATATCCCCTGCTGTGATTGGCACCTCATTGTCTTTAGAGATGTAAATACAGATCCTGATGTGGGTGGCGTTAAGCCCCGTCACACTAAATGAGATCGCAAGCGAGATTGCTGCTGAGTCACCAATTTTGTGACACAACAGCGACCTCAACTGTTATCTCGCTTTGTGTGACACTTGGCAGGGATCAGGCCCACGCTCTCAGATCGCTGATCGTTACAAACTGTTCTGGACCATTTTTTGATCGTTGGGGTCCTGCTGGGCAGCACACATCGCTGTGTTGTGACAGGGATAACGGCCAACGATCTCAATATTACAGTTCGAGAAACAGGGTCCCAACGACCTCCGTATCATTTCGGATCGTTGCTGCGTCGCTGATGAGATCTGATTGTTTGACATCTCTTTAGCAATTGCTGGTGCGTCGCCAAGTGTGATGGGACCTTTAGCTTTCAGAGCTCTGCCGCATTGTTAAATCTAAAGCCGGCGTCGCACACGTCAATGTCGTCAGCGATCTGATCGATGGCGACATTGACAGCTGATCGCTGGTGGGCTGTCACACAGGCAGACTCACCAGCGATCAGTGGACCAGCGACATCGTGGAAATTATTTAAATATCGTTTCCACGATATCTTGCTCCCGCTGACAGGCTGCAGTTAGCGGGAGCAGGCTGGTATCCAGAGTAAACTGCGGGTATCTAGGCAGCACGCACTGCCTAGCTACCCGATGTATACCTTGGTTACCAGCATTCTCCGCTCACCAGCTGGTATCCAAGGTACACAGCGGGTAACTAGGGTCCCTAGTTACCCGCTGTGTACCTTGAATACCAGCCGGTGAGCGGAGAAGGCTGGTAACCAAGGTATACATCGGGTAGCTAGGCAGCGCGCGCTGCCTAGATACCCGCAGTTTACCCTGGATACCAGCGCTGGGAGCTGGCTGATCGCATCTCCCGGTGTACACGCAGCGATGCTGCATGTACACCGGGCGGCCATCGCCAGGTTTTCGGTCCTGTCCGAAAACCTGGCGACCATCACCAACGATTTATGGCTGGTTGATATACCATGTCACACGGGTCAATATCGCTGCAACGTCACATGCAGCAGCGATATTGCGTGTGACGGCCCGTTAAGACCTCTGATACTATCAGAACCTCTGCACTCATTAATGTACACTGTGTTCCAAATATTTATGCAAATTTTCTTTTTCTCTGATTTTTCTAAATGGTTGGTGCAAATGACAGTCAGTGTAATAAAAGTCATCACCCGTTAGAGTATACATCAAATTTTATTGAAGAAATCTCCCAATGATAACAGTATAATTTTGAAAATTTAAAAAACTGTAAATGCCCTGTTCCAAATTATTAGGCACAGTAGAGTTTGTAAACATTTGATATGTTTGAAAGAACTGAAAATGCTCATTTGTTGAATTTGCAGCATTAACAGGTCACATTCACTGAAATAAAAAGCAATTTAACTCCAAAACATCCTAACAGGCCAAGTTACATGTTAACATAGGAACCCTACTTTGATATCACCTTCACAATTCTAGCATCCATTGATATTATGAGTTTCTGGAGAGTTTCTGCTTGTATTTCTTTGGATGATGTCAGAATAGCCTCCCAGAGCTGCTGTTTTGATGTGAACTGCCTCCAACCCTCATAGATCTTTTGCTTGATTATACTCCAAAGGTTCTCTATAGGGTTGAGGTCAGGGGAAGATGGTGGCCACACCATGAGTTTATCTCCTTTTATGCCCATAGCAGCCAATGGCACAGAGGTATTCTTTGCAGCATGAGATGGTGCATTGACATGCATGAGGATGATTTTGCTCCTAAAGGCACATTTTTGCTTTTTGTACCATGGAAGAAAGTTCTCAATTGGAAACTCTATATACGTTGCAGAGGTCATTTTCACACCTTCAGGAACCTTAAAGGGGCCTACCAGCTGGTTGGTGGCATCCACCAACCATCCACTGCTCTATTCATCTGGGCCATCCAGGTTGCTCGGCACTCATCAGTAAACAAGACTATTTGAAAATTAGTCTTCATGTATGTCTGGGCCCACTGCAACCGTTTCTGCTTGTGAGCACTGTTTAGGGGTGGCCAAATAGTAGGTTTATGCACCACAGCAAGCCTTTAAAGAATCCCACACCTTGAGGTTCGAGGGACTCCAGAGGCACACTTTCAGTTAGACAGCCAGGCACTTTTACAACGTTATTTTACCTGCAGGTTGACCCTATATTTACCTGACAGTTTCCCCTTAAGTATGGGTGCATTCATATTAAGCTTGATGATGTTTGGGTAGGATAAGGAACAACTCACTGATTGCTAGGGGTGAAACCCACTGGGCAGGGTTCAAATATCACAAAAGTGTGCCAGCTCACCTGATGTGGATAGATTTATTCCAAGGCATGGTGTGTTATGAGAGTCCATTAACTGCTCGAAACGCATAGACTTTGTATTTCATTTCCAATTTTTTTTCCCAATATTCAGTAAAGAACATTTAATGCTCTGCTCATGTGCCTGGACCAATGATGTTTTTTTGTTTTTCCACTGGTCAGTGATGCCAATCTCCCAGAAATTCTTGAATACTGTAAAAATAGGGTGTTTTTTTCTCCTGTTCGTAAAAAAAATGTTATGTCCATGATTCTTTGGAGGTTGGAAAAATGTGTACAGTGATTATAAGCGTAATTATCATTACTTTACATTTCACAGTGAATGTAGCTAGTGTCTCTGTTAAGAGTTATAGGATACATACACTTATAACTTAAGATTGTTATGATTTATTATCGTATTACAATGTGGTCGTAAAAACATTTTTAACTGTCCATGACTCAAGTTGGAAACCCTGCCACTGAGATTCTGACCTGTCCTGAATAAAGAGGAAGACCAACATGTGCACCTCAGCTGTATTCATTGTATATGTGATCAGGTATATTCAGCAGTGCCATAGATAATAAATGCAGCAGGGGTGCGCACAGCTCTATTCATTGTATATGTGATCAGGTATATTTAGCAGTGCCATAGATAATCAATGCAGCAGGGTTGCGCTCAGCTCTATTCATTGTCTATCTATGGCATCAGGTATATACAGCAATGCCATGGACAATAAATGCAGCAGGGGTGCGCTCAGCTTTATTCATTGTCTTTGTGATCAGGTATAAACAGCAGTGCCATGGACAATAAAGGGAGATGCTGCACTCAGCACCTTTTATTGTATACGGGATGTGGTATATACAGTAGAGTAGTGCCATAGACAAAATATGGAGCAGGGGTGCGGTCAGCTCTTTTCATGATCTATGGGATCAGGTATATACAGCAGTGCCATAGACAATAGATGCCCCAGGGGTGCTCAGCTCCTTTTATTGTCTATGGGAATTGGGTATATACAGCAGTGCCATAGACAATAAATGCAACAGGGGTGCACTCAGCTCCTTTTATTATCTATGGGATTTCCATCTCAATGAGAAGGGGCTAATCAGAGCTCTGTTTTTGGATTGGTGGGGATCCCAGTGGTCTGAACCCCAATAATCAGTCAGGAATTCGTTAGCCTATTAATATCATTTTAAAGCGCTAAACGAGTTTGTCTGTAGTATTCTATTGTACGCTGCTTGCAACAATAATATATTCGATTTTCTAGAGATCTAAAATAATCCAAATTGTATTTATCACCAGGGATGAATGCAGCTGTGCGAGCGGTGGTGAGAGTGGGAATTTATACAGGTGCCAAGGTCTTCTTTGTACATGAGGTGTGTATCTCTGTTTCCAGGCTCTTAAAAATGAGTTTGTTACCTTGCCCAAATCCCCTGAATCTGTATTCTTTATTTCATTCTATCCCTGTGCTGCTGTTTGCTCTTTTATTCCTTTTGGTGCCCAAAATTCTAATCCATAATTCTTGAGATCTCCCTGTCTTCTGTGTGATTTGCCTACATGAAAGACTTCTTAATCTTTTGCTCTTCTAAGAACAGGGAAATCTCGTGAGATCGCGCTGGTCCACCAGTTTCACAAACTGCTGATCAGTGATTGGAGGCGTCACAGAAGAGAACACCCACCCACCCTCCCTCCCCAAAAAAAAAAATTTCTTCTGAAATTCCCACTGCCCACTTAGAAAACACTCCAGGAATTTAGCATACTGGGCACCAAAAGGAAAAAAGGACATATGTCTGCAATGGAGGACCAGAATGAACAGTACAAAACGGCGTTAAATTTATACATTTAGGGGGGATCGAGGATTTTGGCAAGGTAACAGACTATTTAAACATGTCCTTTTTAAATTGAAGGGAGTCTGTTACCCCTAAAACAGAAAGTTAACTGGATGATCTTATATCAGTCATGCTAGTTCTTTAGATTTTAGTAAGTTTGTTTTATCTTTTTTTAGTAAGAACAATCAAACTGGTACTGTAGATTTCAGTAAATTAAATTTTTTTAGTAATACTTATAAGAACTATTTAGACCAGTGGTCCCCAACCTTTTTACTCTGAGAGCCACATTCAGCTCTGACAGATGGTCGTGAGCCACAATCAGAGCCCTCCAGGTAATAATTTCCAGTTTCCCCACCCTCCCCTAGTAGTTACACTCAGAGCCCCCATTACTGGGATAATGATAGCCAAAGCTTTCCCCCAGAAATCACATTGCAACCTTGTGCCACCCTGCCTTGTTGGCAGCTTACTAATACTTATAGCTTACTTGCTCTCACCGTACTCCCATTCGTTACTCTCATCAAGCCCTAGCACTACATGTGGTGTCCAGCTTCAAGCACCCCTCTAAATGGGGCTGCCATCTCCAGCATACCATATTTATCTCTCCATTCCTATGGCCAGTGCATTTGCACTTCTGTATAGGCTAGTTAGTGTTAAGTCCCCTGGCACCGCTCCCCAGCTCACCTCTCCCGGGTCGGCATACTCTGCCCCTCTGCCGACCGGGCATCAGGCGTCCAGGCGTACTGTGTCTCGGAGCTGTCGCCGAGTTCCCTTCCTGTCAGCTGACCACCGAGCTCACACATGAGCACATTACAATGGTCGTATTCATGTGACCAATCAGCGGTGCACTAGGTGCATTCCTCCCCTGTGACTGTAGGGGCCGACACGGTCCAACCTGACACTCCCCTTGACCAATGGCTGCTCTTCCTTTGGTATATCAGGCCACTTCCACTGATGGGAGGTGCCTGATTATTAAGTTAGTTTGCTTTTGCCTTGCTAACTGTTGGTTAGGCCTTCCTTGTACTCTCCACCGGTAGATACATTCCTGCTCTCCTAGCCTTGTACCGTTACCCGGAATCCTTAGCTGTGCCGTAGCATAGGCTGACCTTACGAGCCGCCCCCCTAGAACTAGCAACCATGGTATTTAGACCCCTGGGTTTGCTCCTGACAATCCCTGTATAGGGGTTGGTTAAACTAGGACCAGCTCACCCAGGGGAGTTCGGTACCACGGCCCAATGTGTCCACTCTAGGGCGCCTTTTCCCGGAAGTGTGACACTTAGAAAAGTCACCATCTGGAGACCTACTCTTCAGGCTGTCTGCTAAAGCACAATGCTGGGAGACATCATTGTCCTGCGAGCCACATGTGACTCCTGAGCCACAGGTTGGGGACCCCAAATTTAGACATTCATGTAACAATTATACTAATGCTGTAAATTTTAGTAATTGTATGTGAAAAGTTATGTTAGACATGTAAATAAGAGGAATTTGGTGCACCCTTGACAAACAAAGGACCGTTCAGCCCCCACAATTACCATCCTCTGCCCCTTTTCTTATGGTGATTGGCTGCATTCATTTTGGAGCCCTGTCTGATCTAAATCCACTAAGGTTTAAAGAACACTGCACACTCCAAAGTCCATTTAAGGTGATGCTTTGTGTTTATTTAAAGTGCATATAGACAGTTTAGCGATCAAGCTGACGTTTCGACCACGTCCCGTGGTCTTTATCAAAGTATCGCTGTCTTTATTAATATAGAGAGTCTGCACCTAGGGGAACCACAGGTCCTGTGCTGTCTAGTTAGGGATTTTTGTTATCCTCTGCGCCTTGGCTGGGAATCAAGGACGCGCTGGCAGACCCCGGAGCGGGAGGGACATAATCCACCCACAGGGCTACCCCTGTAAAGGTGAAAACCTTTGGAGGCACAGACCTGAATAAGACCTCCTCACTAAGGCAAACAGATGGTATATTAAGAATCTACCACCAGAGGATAACAAAAATCCCTAACTAGACAGCACAGGAACTGTGGTTCCCCTAGGTGCAGACTCTCTATATTAATAAAGACAGCGATACTTTGATAAAGACCACGGGACGTGGTCGAAACGTCAGCTTGATCGCTAAACTGTCTATATGCACTTTAAGTAAACACAGAGCATCACCTTAAATGGACTTTGGAGTGTGCAGTGTTATTTAAACCTTACTGACATTGAGACCCAAGGGCCTCCTACGCTAGCACCTCAACTATATCCAAGAGGTGTGCACGCCAATCACTATTACTACTGATCTAAATCCACAGCACCTAATGATAATGCAGAGGCCAAAAGCAAACTGCTCCAATCCAAGCAGGGGCCAAGATCTCTTGCCTCTCCTGGGTACAGTGGACATTCTGCACATAGTATTGCAAAGCAGTGGGCGGACAATGCTGACATAAGAGGGAGATGTCAATACACACACCCTGACACTGTGTATATGTGTGCTTGGCCCCTGCATGTCAGTGTGCGTGCACGCTCCTCTCCTCCTGTGTGTAGCGGCTGCTCACTGCACACAGGATAACACAGCAGGAATCTGCCACTATACACAGGAGAAGGACATGAGAGCGGGCACACTCTGACATTCTGCACATTCTTATCCTTTTCTCCCACTGTTTTGTGATCCTGTTTACAGAGAGCGGACATTAGGGTACCATCACACTTAGCAATGCACCAGCGATCCCAACAACGATACGACCTGGCCAGGATCGCTGGTGGTCGCTGGTGAAATGTCAAACAGTCAGATCTCACCAGCGACGCAGCAACGATTCGGAATGATACGGAGGTCGTTGGGACCCTGCTTCTCAGACCTGTAGTATTGAGGGTGTTGGTCATTGTCCCTGTCAAACACAGCGATTCATGTTGCCCAGCGGGACCCCAACGATCAAAAAATGGTCCAGGCGATTCTGACATGAACAGCAATCTCACAGCAGGGGCCTGGTCGCTGCTAAGTGTCAAAAATAGTGAGAGCGCTGGCGAGGTCACTGTTGTGTCGCCAAAACTTGTGACTCAGCAGCAATCTTGCTAGCAATCTTGCTTAGTGTGACGGGGGCTTTACACACAATCGATTGATTAGAGCACACCTGCACACACTGACACTATGTTTGCGCTTGGCCCCTGCAGTGTTATTATGTGCAGTGCTGGGGATTCAAATCAGGGATCACTCTAAAATAAGGGCTGTCAATCTTCATAAGGGGAGGGGTTCATGATGGTAATTAGGAGGTGCACCGAGCACTTGACCACGCCAGGGTGCACCGAAGACGCCTCATTTACATATCTACTGTAATTAAACTGGTTTTATATCACATTACTAACATCCTCAATCCAAGTATGACTTTTATAGTGGCTAAGTGCTCTATATGAATATCTAAATAGTATAATTTCAGTTCTGACGGTGACAGAATTCCTTTAAATTTTTTAAAATAATTTCTCTACACAAGTTGGCAGTATGATTGCAATGAATTCTCATTATAGGGTTACCAAGGACTGGTCGATGGAGGTGAAAACATCCGAGAAGCCACTTGGGAAAGTGTCTCCATGATGTTGCAGTTGGTAAGTGTGATAACGACTTCATGTTTGCCTTCAGAAGCACCCACTTCAGATACAGCCACAACATTTCACGAGATAAATCATATGCTGGTTATAAATTAAATCAGTAAATCTAGGCTCCAACCAGTGGCGTGACTTCAGGCCCAGGGGCCCCGATGTGAAAGCTCCAACGGGGCCCCCAGTTATTGCAAATCTTTAATAGTATTAGTCTTTTTCTATAGGCCAAAGGGACTTTTGGGGCCCGGGTGCTATAGCAACCCCTGCACCTGTTGTAGTTACACCCCTGGCTCCAACTGCAAAGAGGATAAACTACATCATTGGCGACGTATCAGTATTTTGATTTAGGCATGAGCTAGACACAGACTTTGTGCCAATCACACCGATGTTGCAGATAATATAATTAGTCAAATAATGAGTTCATAGTCAGATATTTTCTTAACCTCTTTCCACATGTTGCGTATTGGCACAAACTATGTCAGGTTTCATTATAGGGAGTATAGAGCTGAGCCCACATCATACCTGGCAAATGCTGGCTCCAATTGCTGCTTAAACATTTAAAATGCCGCTGTCAATCACTGACAGCAGCAATTGCCAATGCACACATGTACCCACCGGCTCTCATCGATCCCTTGCCATCTTTTATTTTTTGTAAGGTAGAACGTATTGCAGTATATAGAACAAGCAATGAGCGCAGATTTAAAGCACATACACTAGAATGGTGCTTTTAGCCTATACTCGCGCCCTCCGGCCTCTTCATTTATTAAAGATGGCATTCTGGTCTTGCGGTGCCAACTTGAGACCATAACTTCTGACAGTCCAGAATACAGAAGTTACATCACAAACTCTCAATGCAAGTCTAAAAGAGCCAGAACAATGTCAGAATGGAACTCATAGACTTGCATTGAGTTGTGTCCTCTTAGTCACTCAATGAAACACTGTAGCAGTCGGCAGTTCATAAACTGCCATAGACCAACAGGTGCAGTGTCGGTAGCAGATAAAGATGCAGGGGTGAGTATAAGAAAGGGGCAGGGAACTTAATTTATTTTTTATTTTTTTTATTTTTTTACAAATTTCCGATTTTTTTTTTTTATTTATCAAATGTATAGTTTTTTATTATGTATAATTATACTGATTTGGATAATCATGTCGCCAGGTTATTTTTACCACAAAATTAACATTTTGAAAACTCAACAAACAAGCACAAAACAAGAGGACTATAGCTTGGTTGGAAAAAAGTTAAAATTGAACAAATTCTCATCTTTCACATCTGTTCCAAAACTAAACCATTATGGAATTATCTTGCAGATTCAGTTCAGATTCTGTTTGCACATTACAACCGCTGTGATTGGCAGAGCAGATTTCATTCTGATTAGGTGGCTACACCAATACAGATTGATATTTTTGATTGGAAAGAAGACTGTCAGATACATATATGTAAAGCCACCCTTACAGGCCCCATTAACATTCTACTAATGTAGGCTGAACCTGCCGATATCACACATGTAATGACTAATGCTCAACAGATATTGGTCATGCATGTGTCACATCACCGTCAGGCTCAGTGACTGTTCTCCCTGCCCCATCCACTAGGTGGTGCCGGATTCCTTCGGCTAAGGGTGCCACTATTAGGGGGGCCATGTCCTCATCGGGACCTGCTCCTTTGGTTCCTGTCTCAGCCACTGGGCATTGCCGTAGTCTTCCTGTGGGTGATGCTGGAGACAGGAGAGAGGTCCTTGCTGAGGCATCTGGAGGGCGCCAGCTTCGTTCTTCTGTCAGAAGTGGGGTGGTTGGTACCAGTCATACATCACCATCTGGCCTGGTTGTAGGGGCGGTCCAGATGAGGTCATCAGGTTGTGAGCTCTGGCCTATGAGAGAGAACCGCACCCTTCAAATACCTCGGGGCCTGTCCTGCAAGCCGCCAGATATATTCTTGGTTTCCCAGTGATCTAGTTTGTGCTCTATTATATTGACTAACCTTTGCCTAGATTTTGACCCTTGTACCACCTGATGTTTTTGTACCTTGCTGCCGTCCTGGTTTTTGACGCTGCCTGCTGACTACGTTTGATCCTGATTTTGTACCAACCTCTTAGTTTTGTTCCTTTCTGGCGACCTCCCTGCTCCGGTCTTGCTGCTCACCTATAGACGGCTACCCCTTGAGCTCCGCTGTAATTCCAGATCCCTGTATTAGGGGTAAAGGGTCTCGGAGTTCTCGGGCGCTGCCTTACCAACTGCTCTGCCTTTGCAGTAGACGGTCGTCACAGCATGTCTGATTTAGGACTGTCGATTTATATTGTCCTTCTAAAGATAAGCTGTCAGCTGACGTGTCAGCCGGTGGCTTCTCTTAGGAAAGCCTGGAGCATTCTGCCAAGTGAGAGCTCCTGTGTATCGGAGAGACAGCTGAGATGGCTGTCAGCTGAACAATCACTGATGCATAGTTCGGCTGTCAGCCATCTAATGTGTATAGCCAGCCTTATAGCCTCTATACTCATTAGACTAATATTTGCCAAACCTGCCAATATTTTAAGGATTTGGCTGACTGTTTAATCCGTTTGGGGTACGGAACGATCGATGGTTGAGGAGGATATCGTACATTCATGTCCGAATTTGGACTGCCAATGGCATTGTTCTTCCAGAGATAAGCTATATCATATCATTGAGAACACAGGAGTGCTCATCCAAACAAGGTCTCCTGTCTATGGGGAGTCAGCTAATAATCGACCAAAGCCGACAGCCATCTAATGTTTATGACCATCTTTATACAAGGTCAGCCCTGGCGCTGTATAATAGACGTCAAGTAACCATGAGAAGTTTGACATCCTCTTTATCTCTCTAATAAAATAATTTGCCATTGGTATATTTTTCATCAATTTATACTAGGATACTAGTGCAACTTTAAAAAGTATTAGCTTCTTGTTTACTCCATAAAGATGAATGAAAACCATTTGTTGTTTATGTGTGATTGGACAAATAGCAGACTTTTTACCCCAAATTGCTGTGGATCCTCTGTGCAATATAAATGAATCCAAGGCAACTCATAGGCACCAGTGGATTGTCATGGCAGCCATGGGCCTAAGACAAGGCTTAAAGGGAATATGTAAGCAGAAAATGAGCTATTGTTTAAATCCGGTTTATATAATAAAGGGAACCTGACCCCTCATAATCACCCTCAAGCCTCTCAATACCTGTCACTGCACCCTCACAAATCATTCATTTCCAATGTTCCTTTTGTGTTGAAAATGCTCCCTATAAAAGTTCAAATCTTGCCTTTTATACTTACAGATTTTGCGACTTCTCCTCACTCAATAAGTCACACAGGGTGTTCCCTGTGCGTACCTGAGCCCCCATTATCACGCCCCGATGGGCGTGATAAGGAATCCAACTCCTCCTCGCCCTGATGTATGGGCGGAATAGCCGGTATGACGCAAATTGTGTCACATCCGGCCAGGATGACGTCGGTACACCCTTTAGGTGTACCGCAGACCTCACCATGCGCATTGCGCATGCGCGGGTTTTGCTTTACGGTGCTCCCAGCCATAAAGCAAAACCCGCGCGTGCACAATGCACATGGTGAGGTCGCGGGTACATGTACCAACGTCATCCTGGCCAGATGTGATGCAATTTGCGTCATACCGGCTATTCCGCCCATACAGCAGGGCAAGTAGGAGGTTGATTCCTTATCACGCCCATCGGGGCGTGATAATGGGGGGCTCAAGTGGGCTTAGGAATGCACAGGGAACACCCTGTGCGACTTATTGAGTGAGGAGAAGTCGCAAAATCTGTAAGTATAAAAGGCAAGATTTGAACTTTTATAGGGAGCATTTTCAACACAAAAGGAACGTTGGAACTGATTTGTGAGGGTGCAGGGACAGGTATTGAGGGGCTAGGGGGTGATTACGAAGGGTCAGGTTCCCTTTAAATGTATTATTAAACATTTTTGGCAGTTTTTTTTTTTCTTTCCATATCACTTTGCATTTTAAAAATAAAGAGAGTTCTTGCAATGGCTTCTTGTTCTTACACTTCTTGTGCAGTACAGAAGACATTTCACCAGGCTCACTATCATCACAGACAGGATTATCATGAAGGTAACATCTCTACATTCAGTGGATAGCATAGGATCACAATGACCTTTGCCCTTTTGAGACCATCTTGACATTAGAAGCTTTTTATTCTAAAGATAAGGTTGAGTTATTGTATTGCTGCTCATTTCCACGTGCCCAACAGTAGTAGGAGTATTCATTTAGACTTTTTTTGTTTTAAAAAAAAAAGAATGTTTTTAATACATTTAACATAAAACCTTGATATAAGCAATAGATAATTTTCTGATGACATTTCTGGTATGAGAACAGATTAGAATTATAGACATAATCATTGCAATGTATTATACCAGAATTTGAATGATCTTATGGATCAGGTAAAAAAAATATATTTAAAGAAAAATATCAAAAATGCACTATAAAAGTTTAATTTAATGAATCATCTTCCTTTTCCAACATACAAGATACAATGAAGAAACAATGTGCCATTGATCTATATTTCTATTTGGATTCTTCATTGACCTTGGTCATTAATTAGTTTTGAAATTTATAATTATTCTAAAATGTATCATTATGATTATTATTATTATTTTACTGTTATTTTTACTTTACAATTTTTTATTGGTTTCGATTTTTCTTAATTCTCATTAAAATTGAAGGCGATGACGTCTATTCTACTGGAAATCTTAATATAACTTTCACAGTTGTTTGTGATATGTTTGCCCTATTAATGAAGAGGCATTGTGACAGCTTGACATTTCTTCTTGGCCATCCCTTGCCAGTAGGATACTTAAGTCTGTACATCTTTGTAGCCAAAGAGATACAGTCAGTGTCCAGGACAAAAATAACCTGTCATTTTAGTGCCAGATGAGGTCAAAGTTCTAAGTGGAATCTAGTTTCAAATGCCACACTTAAATAGATGTGATACTTTGACCTTTACAATTAACACTATGGATGTACATGCTTTTAGAAACACATAATCATACAGCCGAGCTACAAGTCTTGTGATGAAGAATAAGGGTTCATTTCAAAGGCAACAGAAGTGTCTAATAAGGGCCCTTTCACATCAGCGTTTTTTCAAATCGCGGCAGATGCGGTGAAAAAACCGCATCTGCCGCGATTACCGCATACCGGCTGCACTTGCGGTGCGGTTGCGGTTTTGCCATGCAAAGTATAGGCGGACTTGCAGCAGGTGCGGCAAGTGCGGTATTGCACTTCGGCAGGTGCGGCCGCGAAAAAACCGCGGTCAGACGCGTTTTTTTTCGCGGCCGCACCTGCCGCAAGTGCAAAACCGCACTTGCCGCACCTGCCGCAAGTCCGCCTATACTTTGCATGGCAAAAACCGCAACCGCGCCGCAAGTGCAGCCGGTATGCGGTAATCGCGGCAGATGCGGTTTTTCACCGCATCTGCCGCGATTTGAAAAAACGCTGATGTGAAAGGGCCCTAATAATAACAATAATAATTTATACATTTATATAGCGCTATTAATTCCATAGTACTTTACGTACATCAGTAATGCTGTCTCTCTTGGAGCTCACAATCTAAATATCCTATCAGTATGTCTTTACAATGTGGGAGGAAACCGGAGTGCCCAGAGGAAACCCACGCAAACACGGGGAAAACATACAAACTCTTTGCAGATGTTGTCCTTGGTGTCCTTGGTGGGAATTGAACCCAGGACTTCAAGACCCCAGTGCTGCAAAGGCTACAGTGCTAACCACTTGAGCCACCGTGCTGCTTTGGTTCTTTTTTTTTTAAGGGTTTTTCCCGTCTACATACAACATGTTGTCTTGCAAACTGACCCTACTGCTCTTTTCTAAGCTTTTTTGTAATATGAAAATAGGAGGCAGATGCCCTTTTAAATTGGGGTTTTTGATGACAACAAATTATGACTGAGCCTATGATGAAAACAAAATGAGCTAATAAATACCCTTCCGTAAGAACGTAAATTAATAGTAATTCATATAAATAATATGCGGGAATTAGTTGACACTATTTTGATCGTAAAAGCCACCCCACTTCGACCAGGGGTACCCAGACCGGATGGTCACCAACTCTTGTGGTTCACCTCTCTACGTGCCAACAGGCCTCAAAATAGACGGAGGCAGAGCAGGACCTAGACGTGACTGTTTCACACCTGCCCGTAGCAGGCTATATAGACAAAATGCATAGCCCAAATATAGGGAGCCATGCCCCTGTATGAACAAAGTACAAAAAACTAAAGCAAAACCAACTAAATGAGCCAGAACACGTGTTGGTATAAGTGCAATGTGTAGGTACGTATTCACACAGGGGCCATTAACCTACAGAACCAGCGGTGTAGACCGAAATCATGAGACTCTATAGCAGAAGTTCTAGGTACCCTCCTCCTTAAAAAAAAACGTAATATTCGCTGGTCACAGGAGAGCATACTTCACAGGTTTACAGCTTTTACAAAGTGATTTTCCTACTATTGAAGCAATGACTCTACTGTACAACCTTCTTAACTCCTCTGGAAAAGTATGGCGACCCAACAGTATGATCCCCAAAACTGTGTAACTTCCCCCTCGCACAGCCATCTATACAGTTTAATGGGCCTACATACAATAAAATTGCTCTGACACATCTCAACACAGTGTAATGGTCCCCACTATCCCTCCAAACAGTATAATGACCCTAGCACATAGTATGATGGACGCCACACAAACCTTCACACTGAATAAATTCTTGTATACAGTTTAATCCCCCACATAGCACTCATTAAGTATAGTGGCCCCCACATAGGCTTCCAAATATTATAATGACCCCAATATCACCCTCCAAATGAAATAATTGCCTCCATATAGCCCTCTAAATAGT
The DNA here is from genome assembly GCA_033576535.1 of Allobates femoralis. Lineage (NCBI taxonomy): Eukaryota > Metazoa > Chordata > Amphibia > Anura > Aromobatidae > Allobates > Allobates femoralis. Next base: position 636,377,211 of record JARQOC010000002.1, on the reverse strand, counting down.
ATAGTCCTCCAGTTAGTGTAAACCACTCCACATTGTCTTCCATGTAGTATAATGCACCCCACCCCCATCTATGATATACTTACCTAGTGGCATCCATCATCAATTGTCATCCGTAGGGATGTCCACGAATCCCACAATTCACTGCGGCGCTGGAAGCCATGCCATATTAACACACCAAGTGATGAGTGTGCTAATATGGCGCCTGCTGGTGGCAGTACTGACTTCCAAAGTCGACGCTGATGCTCCTCACACCAAACACCAACCGTTACTCCTCATGCCGAACACTAACCGTAGCAGGCAGCCACCTCTCTTCGACTTGCCAGACAATAAAGGACCTGTGTGATGTCACGATCATGTGATCAGTCACGTGCACGAGCGCAGCTAGGTTCACGTGACTGATCACAATGTGACAGTCGGACACTGCGCTCAGCGCCTGCCGCACAGAGTAGGAGGGGAGCGAGGGGGAGTGCACAGGGGCCCACAGCTACTGGAGCAGCAGTGCTATCAGATACACAGCGCTTAGGAGGGGGGGAAAGAGACAGGCACAGAGGGGAGACAGCACACAGGGGAGAGACAGGCACAGAGATGAGAGACAGGCACAAAGAGGAAAGACAGTGCACATGGGAGAGACAGACACAAAGAGGATAGACAGCCACAGGGGAGAGATAGGTACAGAGAGGAGAGACAGCGCACAGGTGAGAAACAGCGTACAGGGGGGAGACAGCACTCAGAGAGGAGAGACAGCATACGTGGGAAACAGCGCACAGAGAGGAGAGACAGGCACAGAGAGGAGAGACAGCACAGAGAGGAGAGATGGCACACAGGTAGTAGACAGGCACAAAAAGGAGAGATGGCACACGGGGTGAGACCGCGCACAGGGAGACAGCGCACAGAGAGGATAGACACGTACAGGTGGTAGACAGGCACAGAAAGGAGAGATGGCGCACGGAGTGCGACAGTGCACTGAGAGGAGAGACAGCGGACAGGTGAGAGACTGCGTACAGGTGAAAGACAGCGTACAGGGGGGAGACAGGACAGATAAGAGAGATGGCGCATGGGGTGGGACAGCATATCGGGGAGACAGGACAAAGAGAGGGGAGAGACAGTGCACAGGGGGAAGACAGGCACAGAGAGGAGAGATGGTGCACAGGGGAGAGTATGGCATAGAGAAGAGACAGGCACAGAGAGGGAGACACAGTCACAGAGACCGCCCTCCCAATGCAATAGCATTGGGCCCACATCTAGTATAGTTAATGCCCCAGTATTGACTTTCATGTAGTACAGAATAATTTCACTCTTTGATTTAAAAAATATATAAATACTCGCCTCTGCTCATTCCCCCACTGCTCCAGTTTCATCAGCGGGTGATCTCAAACTCTTCACTGATCCACACAGGGGGCGCAATGAAGTGATGTCATCACACCAGCTGCACTGAGACATCTGATCTCAGAAACCGAGGGAAAATGATGGAGGAGGGAGCGGATTGCTCCATATTTCATCATTGCTTTCAACTTAGTCGATATCCATGATGCTGATACAGTTGAATGTGCAATGATAGGTTGGGGAAGGGGTGGTGCTGGCACTGGCGTTGTGCTTTCTTGACCCACAGGCTCCACAGTCGCTACATGGTCTGCTGCCATTGGCAGTACACCACTGTATGGAGCCTGGGATAAAAGCAAATTAACAAATACCCTGCAGTAAATAAATAGTAATAGTACATGTAACTAACATAGGATACTTAGATGACACTATTTGGGTCAAAAGAACATACAAGCCATCCCACCATGACAAATTATGACTGTTATAATCAATAGAGGAAATTATTATTGATTGTTCGTTGCTCCATGATAAAAGGCCTCCTATTTTCCTACCTTATGTAGAACCCCAGCAGCACAAAGGAAAGTACTAAAATCATCTGCCTGTACTGACAGTACCATGACTTACTATAGTCAATTCCAATGAAACTTGTTTGAGATATTACCTAAAACTGCATTCCGATATGGTCTTCCAGAGGGGTGGTCCTCTCATAGAAAAGACCAATACATCAGTGAAAAGGAATAGAAAACATACGGAAAAAAATCTGGTTGATGGAATGTTTTGTTTTTCTTTTAAATCTTTCTGTGATCAAATCTAGTGTAAAAAAACAATTATATAAATATTGCTTAAATTGTATATAATGTATAGTATAATATTATATATACATACTACTACTGTCTCCAGGAGCTCTATTGCCATATGAAGGACAAAGCAAGTTTCTTTTTGTTTCCTGGCTGTCCAGATTATGTTATTATACAGCAAAAATGAAAGTACGGGACAGCGGGGTAGACTCTTTTCATCCTTCAGGATCCAGTACAATATGTATCTGGGTTCACATCAGGTTTTTAGAATACAAATATATCACGCTGTCCCATACTTTTATTTTTGTTGTATAATGACTAATCTGGACAGCCAGGAAACAAAGAAATTAGTTTTGTCCTCCATATGTAATCGAGCTCTCTGGACACGTAGCTTTCCTGGTATATATGTAAGATATAGGCAAAAAGGGTGGTATAAACATAGCCTTATTGTTCCCGCTGTGGTATGATCTCCTGGACTTGTATATAGCCATACTGGGCTGATTCCGTCTGCTGTATCTGTCGCAGCAGTCACTGAAGCTGTAGGGTCGGTGCTCACATTATAGGATCTGCAACCTACTTGTAAATTAAAGTGATATGGAAGCTGAATTTATGTGTAATTTTTTTTATTCATTACTATGTCTATATGTTTATAGGGTGGTACAGTCATAGGAAGTGCAAGATGTCAAGATTTCCGCGCTCGAGAGGGCCGCCTTAAAGCTGCATGCAACCTCATTAAAAAAGGGATTACCAACCTTTGTGTCATTGGGGGAGATGGCAGCTTGACCGGAGCAGACACGTTCAGAGCAGAGTGGAGCGGACTGCTTGCCGATCTTGTTAAAGCAGGTAAATGGTTAGGAATGTTAAATCCTATCTGATTGAGATGGTCTGCAGAATGGTCTTACTCTGCAGGATGGTCTTACTCCGCAGAATGGTCTTACTCCGCAGAATGGTCTTACTCCGCAGAATGGTCTTACTCCGCAGAATGGTCTTACTCCACAGGATGGTCTTACTCCACAGGATGGTCTTATTCTGCAGGATGGTCTTACTCTGCAGGATGGTCTTACTCCACAGGATGGTCTTACTTCGGCAGAATGGTCTTACTCCGCACGATGGTCTTATTCCGCAGAATGGTCTTATTCCGCAGAATGGTCTTACTCCACAGGATGGTCTTACTCCACAGGATGGTCTTATTCTGCAGGATGGTCTTACTCTGCACGATGGTCTTACTCTGCACGATGGTCTTACTCTGCAGAATGGTCTTACTCTGCACGATGGTCTTACTCTGCAGGATGGTCTTACTCCGCACGATGGTCTTACTCCGCACGATGGTCTTACTCCGCACGATGGTCTTACTCCGCACGATGGTCTTACTCCGCAGGATGGTCTTACTCCGCACGATGGTCTTACTCCGCACGATGGTCTTACTCCGCACGATGGTCTTACTCCGCACGATGGTCTTACTCCGCACGATGGTCTTACTCCGCACGATGGTCTTACTGCGCACGATGGTCTTACTGCGCACGATGGTCTTACTGCGCACGATGGTCTTACTGCGCACGATGGTCTTACTGCGCACGATGGTCTTACTGCGCACGATGGATGGTCTTACTGCGCACGATGGTCTTACTGCGCACGATGGTCTTACTGCGCACGATGGTCTTACTGCGCACGATGGTCTTACTGCGCACGATGGTCTTACTGCGCACCATGGTCTTACTGCGCACCATGGTCTTACTGCGCACCATGGTTTTACTGCGCACGATGGTCTTACTGCGCACGATGGTCTTACTGCGCACGATGGTCTTACTGCGCACGATGGTCTTACTGCGCACCATGGTTTTACTGCGCACGATGGTCTTACTCCGCACAATGGTGTTATTCCGCACGATGGTGTTATTCCGCAGAATGGTCTTATTCCGTACGATGGTCTTATTCCGCACAATGGTCTTACTACGTAAAATAGTCTCATTGCACAGAAAGGTTTTATTCCGCAGAAAGTTATTACAACATGATGACCGATAGAGATAAACTAGAAATATATTTCTCAGCCAATAAGTGTCCAATAGCCAGCATAACTTCTATTACTAAAGTCTTAAAAGCAGTGTCTTTAAGGGAGTTCCAACTGGCCAGTTATATTATCAATATTGATTACAACTATACTTAGAAAATATATACAGAAAATATATATATATATTTATCATTAATCCTGACATACAAAGCCATCCATAACCTGTCTCCTCCATACATTTGTGACATGGTCTCCCCGTACTTGACTACACACAACCTGCAATCCTCTCAAGATCTCCTTCCCTTATCCTCTCTTATCTCTTCTTCCCTCAACTGCATACAAGATTTCTCCCGTGCTTCCCCCCTACTCTGAACCTCTCTACCCCAACACATCAGACTGTCGCCTACTGTGGAAACCTTCAAAAGGAACCTGAATGCTCACCTCTTCCGACAATCCTACAACTTGCAATGATCCTCAGTCTACCAAACCACCACATGAACAGCTGTACCCTCTCCTACTGTATCCTCACCCACCCCTTATACTGTAGACTGTTAGCCTTCACGGGCAGGGTCTTCTCTCCTCACCTACTGTATCCTCACCCATCCCTTGTAGACTTTGAGCCCTCGTGGGCAGAGTCCTCTCTCCTCTCCTACTGTATCCTCACCCATCCCTTGTAAACTGTGAGCCCTCGTGAGCAGGGTCCTCTCTCCTCACCTCCTGTATCCTCACCCATCCCTTGTAAACTGTGAGCCCTCGTGAGCAGGGTCCTCTCTCCTCAGCTACTGTATCCTCACCCATCCCTTGTAGACTGTGAGCCCTCGTGAGCAGGGTCCTCTCTCCTCATCCACTCTATCCTCACCCATCCCTTGTAGACTGTGAGCCCTCGTAGGCAGGGTCCTCTCTGCTCACCTTCTGTATTCTCACCCATCCCTTGTAGACTATGAGCCCTCTTGAGCAGGGCCCTCCCTTTTCACCTACTGTATCCTCTCCCATCCCTTGTAGTCTGTGAGCCCTTGTGAGCAGGATCCTCTCTCCTCACCTACTGTATCCTCTCCCATCCCTTGGAAACTGTGAGCCCTTGCGGGCAGGGTCCTCTCTTCTTTACTTATGTGTGCCTAGTATTGCTCATGTTTATTGTACTTGTCTATGTCTGCCCCTTTTCACATGTAAAGCGCCATGGAATAAATGGCGCTATTTAATAAATAATAATAATATTTAGTGCCTGTCTCTCATAAGCCATGCCATCATTCTTCCAAACTAGCAGGGAGGAAAATTCTCTTGTGTCTGCCGATGTCCAGGGTCAAAGCTGGTGGAAAAGTGTAATTACATTTTTATTAGCTCTGGGTCCAGGCTAGTCATTGTTGGGGTTAGATTAAAGACACACTGAGTGAGACATATATGAGATACTCGCATGACTCATCCAGAACGGCCCCTGCCTCTCTGAACAGGAGCGTGAAACTGCATAGAAACATAAGCAGCTCACAAGCTCCCATCCATAGAGCCGGCGGCCATCCCAGGTGAGTCATGCAAGTATCTCACATGCGTCTCTCTTTGTGTGTCTCTGGCCTTAGATAGTATCTCCACTACAATGATATATTGGAATGCTAATCACAAATATTTTTGTTTAGAAATATTTTCATACAGTTTTTAAACAAAAATTGTAGAGAGTTGTCTGTTTTTTGTGACTTTTTTCACATTTTTTTTCTTAGGAAAAATTACATCTGATGAAGCCAAAAAGTCTAGTTACCTGAATATTGTGGGACTAGTGGGATCCATTGATAATGATTTCTGTGGAACTGATATGACCATCGGAACAGATTCTGCCCTTCACAGGATTATGGAGATAGTTGATGCCATTACTACAACAGCACAAAGGTAAAGACTGAAGATGAGACACTTATCACTGAGATTATCTTCAAATATACTGTAAGCACATAGGTAAAGCCACACAGGATAGTTTTGCAGCATATTTTGCCTGTGGATTTTCTCAGGTAAAATATACAGCAGATTGCATTAGTAGATGAAATGCAGGGTGATGACGGATTGACCAGCTCCTCGGCAGCAACCGCAATGTGTCAATCACACTTGGCGCGAGCCGTCGCACGGCCACGTACCCTTGAGGGTCGGGTATACTCTTCACCCACCCCCCGGACCTGGCAAGGGGGCTTTAGCAGAGTTTTTCCCAGGCAGGGAAAATGACAGTGGCTGTTGACCGGACGTCCACACAGCAACAGTTAGGTCAAACACCAAAAGCACAACTCTATGCAAATATAAAACTAAGGTCAGAGACACACTATGCAAGATGCATGTGAGATACTTGCATGAGTCTTTCATGAATCACCCGGCACAGCCGCCGTCTCTCTGGACAGGAGGTGTCAGCTGCATAAAAACACAAGCAGCTGATGCGCTCCTCTCCAGAGAGACGGTGGCCAGAGGTATTGAAGCCCTGACCTCACCACCCAACACAACTGAATTAATCAGCAACTAAGGAGAAGTGGGGTGGACACCGGACCTCGCCGAGGCTACACCCACTCTCCACCTTCTGGCACAGAACCAAAGGAGCGGAGGAGGAGAGGGAAGTGGAGGAAAACCTCCCAGAATCTGTGTATCCCAGAGGATATGACGTCCTGTATCTGCTGGCAACTTCCAACACTAGCGGACCCAGGTCCTGGGGCCTCTGAGTGACACAATCACAGGGAGCAGTGGTGCCCCGCCTCCCAGCGATACCAGGAGTACATCTAGTACATCTACTAGAGCGAAGTTCCTAGTCAGACTGGGCACACGCGCAATCTTCACCCCTCATGGCCAGTGAAGGGAGACGGGCGGCCTGACGGAAACCAAAGTATGCCCAGGAGCGCCACAGACCCACTTGGATGCAGAACTACCAGACCTGACAGTAGACGGGTAGATACAATTTTCCTCTTCTGTAAAATGTTTCCCCACAGACTCAGTCTGTCGATTATTGTTGTAGATTTCTACCCTTTCATTGTAGTTGATCTAAATCTACTGTCAAACTGCTGCAAAATCTGCTTGTAACACAGTCAGATTTCATGCTAACTTGCAGGAGAAAAATATACTAACTGGGTTCCTGGCCTAATGTTGCCATGTTTTTAAAATATTTTTTCAATTATAATTTAAAACCAAGTTAAATCTGTTTTTCTTACATGTCTATGGTTTCCTAATTTTATGTACCTATACATTTTGTAATCCCTCTATGGCTACTTTCACATCTTTGTTTTTGCAAACCTGGCACAAATCCGCCGTTTATGCAAAAACACAATGCAGCACACTTGCGCCAAGGTAGCGCTTGTACTAATACATTGGATAGGGACCTCCGGACATGTGCTGGGGCTTAACACATACAAAAGGAAAAAGAGGAGGATTTGTGCCACAGTTAAAAAATGATGTAGAGTAAGAGCGCATACTGTCCATCTCAATAAAATGTAACTTTTAATGTCTTTTTTTTTTTTTTTTTTTTAAAAAACATACATAAAAAATAAATTTTGGGACAAATATGGATCCTTCACGAACATCACAGTTTATTACACAATAACAATAATCATAAAGTGATCAAGAAGAGTAGCTACAAAATAGAACTCAAACAAACCTTCCCTTTATGATGGATACAATTGGTGAGACAGACCAAGTAACTAGGTGGTATAAGGGTATGTAAACCAGGGGTTAACAGAGCAGGGTCCCCCTTAGTTGAGGGTTTGCCACCCCCAACACTGATCTATGGGAAGAGTGATTGACTGTTTGGCCGTATAATAGTGCCCACATAATCACCCATGTGTTTTATCAATTACACTCAAATTAGGTCACTGTTTCTCAGCAGATCATTCAGTGTCTCAGCGATCCGACCAACGATCTGACTTGACCTGGATCGCTTGACCGATATTCAATGATTGCTAGTGAAGTGTCACACGTACTGATATCGAGAACGACGCAGCAACGACTCTGCGACAAGCAAACAATATTAGCAGTCGTTTGGATGCCTATGTTCCTCAGTTCTGAATAGGGGAAGTCGTAAACGACATCGTTAACGTTTATGGTCTAGTTCATAAACCTGCGATCAACGATCAGCCGACTTATCGCTGGTCGTATCGACGTGTCACACGCAACGACGTCGTTATGATGTCACTGCACCGCCCCAAAAGCCAACGATATTGTTAACGATATAGTAGCGTGTAACGGGCCCTTAAGGCTGCGTTCACACACTTTTTTACGAGCGCTTTTCAAAAATGCACAGGTACGTATTGTCTGACAGCAAAGTGAATGTAAAATTCACTTTGCCGTTCAGACAGCGCGTATTTTCGAGCCGCGCCTGTCTGGGAGAAAGCGCCAGCGTAAAAAGAATTGACTTGTCAATTCTTTACGCAGCAGCGCCGGCGCTTTTTCCTATAAGGGCGGGTGCTGCTGCATCCGACATCACAGAGGGGAGGAAGAATCCTGCTTCCTGCTCCCCTGTGTGACAGCTGTGACAGCCCCATTAGATTTCGCAGTGTATTAATATACACTGCAAAATCAAAGTTAAATAAAGACAACTGTATGTAAAATAAAAAACAATGAAATACTTACCTGTCCGACGCCTTTTCCCGGTATCCGGTGGTGAGGCCAGGCGATGTGTGTTCTGCCAGGACCTGCCGTGATGTCAGAGGGGCGTTCCCGGCGCTGATTGGCCGATCGTGGTCATGTGATACATATCACATGACCGCGAGTGGCCAATCAGAGCCAGGAACGCCCCTCTGACATCACGGCAGGCTCTTGCAGGATACACATCGCCTGGCCTCACCACCGGATACCGGGAAAAGGCGTCGGACAGGTAAGTATTTCATTCTTTTTTATTTTACATACATTTGGCTTTGTTTAATTTAGATTTCGCAATGTATATTAATACACTGCGAAATCTAATGGGGCTGTCACAGCTGTCACACAGGGGAGGAGGAAGCAGGATTCTTCCTACCCTCTGTGACATCACCTGCGCTTTCTGGAGTAAAGAAAGTGTGTGAAAGCCCCTGTGTGTTTTGTTGCGCTTTTTTGCGCGGCCAAAAACCGCGGTAAAAAGCGCAACAAAATACGCAAATGTGTGAACGTAACCTTAGGGTGGTTTCACATCACGTTTTTGCTGCATTTTGACGCAGTGCATTTTTTCTGCTGCATTAATGCATAGAAACACTGTCACACGCATGTGTTAACATAGACTTGTACGGGTAAATGCAAACTGCGGTTGCGTTTGAACGCATGCGTTATTACCCAGCGCACAGGAAACGTTGCTGGCAATGAATGTGACAGCTTTTCTATGCGTTAATGCAGCAGAAGAAACGCATTGCGTCAGAAAGCAGTACAAACATGATGTGAACTTAGCCTTAGGAATATAGTTAATACATACTCCTTCTAACATATGGAGCCCAATAGTTCCCCTTCTCACAACTCGCCCCTTTCTGTCTGATAATGTGCTCCGGTCAGGGTCTCCCCAGACTCGTTTCGCTGGTGCTTCCTTGGTGTGGTACTTTCCCAGTCTAATTGTGTTTAAGTGCGGAGGCCTTGTGGTTTGGACAGTTATCCGGAACCTCTGGGATGTGCGAGATTGTGGGGAAAAAGTGAGTCTCCCCTCATGTCCGGAGGTCCATTTACAATGCATTAAAACACAAGCGCAACCGTGCCACAAGTATGCCACATCTGCTTTTTGCAAAAAAGGTGGAGTTCTGCCGGATTTGCAAAATGACAGATCAGGTAAACTTGACGTTCAAAAGCTCAAGTTTGCCTGATCTGCCGGAAGTGTAAACACAGATGTGAAAGCAGCCCAATTCATCATCTACTTGGAGCTTCTTCTTCTCTAAGGCTGGCTTCACACTGCAGTTTTTCACTGATCAGTGACCATCAGTGTTTGGGTGCCAAAACCAGGAGAGGAACCAGGAAAGGAACTTGCAAAGATAAACTATAATTGAAAGATTGCCACCTGTTCTGAGTTTTGGAGACGCTCCTGGTTTTGGCACACAAACACTGATGGACACTGATCAGTGAAAAACTGCAGTGTGAAGCCAGCCTAAGATGACCATCAGCAGTGCACATGGTTGGAGCGTGTTGTGAATTCATTGATGAAGAATTCTGGTTGTGAGCTCCCTCCTGTGGTTGTTGCTGGTGATGCAGCTGGCTGTGTTTTGTAGAGGTCCACAGCTGATCCTGATGATCGTCAGTCTGCTTCGGATTGGAGCATATACAGTGCCTACAAGTAGTATTCAACCCCCTGCAGATTTAGGTGGTTTGATAAGATGCAAATAAGTTAGAGCCTTCAAACTGCAAACGAGAGTAGGATTTATTAACAGAAGCATAAATCTTATGGTGGGTTTACACACACCAATTTATCTGTTCAATATCTGAACCAATCTCTGGTTGCAGTGAAATCATGGATACATTGCTCCATGTTGTACACAGCCACAAAATGGAGCAATGTATCCATGATTTCACTGCAACCAGAGATTGGTTCAGATATTGAACAGATAAATTGGTGTGTGTAAACCCACCATAAGATTTATGCTTCTGTTAATAAATCCTACTCTCGTTTGCAGTCTGAAGGCTCTAACTTATTGCATCTTATCAAACCACCTAAATCTGCAGGGGGTTGAATACTACTTGTAGGCACTGTATATGTGTAAACCCACCATTACAAACCAAAAAGTTATGTTGCTCAGTTGAATTTTAATAAATTTTAAACATAAAAGTGTGGGTCAATTATTATTCAACCCCTAGGTTTAATATTTTGTGGAATAACCCTTGTTTGCAATTACAGCTAATATAATCGTCTTTTATAAGACCTGATCAGGCCTTGACATGACGCTTTGAAAGTAAAGGTACCTTACGGGCTCGTCTGGAACGGAGACCATTGCGGTGGAGTACGTTACTTATGGTATTGACTGAAACCAATGTCCCCACTGCCATGAGATCTTCTCGGAGCTCCTTCCTTGTTGTCCTTGGGTTAGCCTTGACTCTTCGGACAAGCCTGGCCTCGGCACGGGAGGAAACTTTCAAAGGCTGTCCAGGCCGTGGAAGGCTAACAGTAGTTCCATAAGCCTTCCACTTCCGGATGATGCTCCCAACAGTGGAGACAGGTAGGCCCAACTCCTTGGAAAGGGTTTTGTACCCCTTGCCAGCATTGTGACCCTCCACGATCTTGTCTCTGATGGCCTTGGAATACTCCTTTGTCTTTCCCATGTTGACCATGTATGAGTGCTGTTCACAAGTTTGGGGAGGGTACTGAATAGTCAGAAAAGGCTGGCAAAAGAGATAATTAATCCACACATGAGAAGCTCATTGTTCTTTGTGCCTGAACTACTTCTTAATACTTTAGGGGGACCAAACAGAATGCTGGTGGTTTGAGGGGTTGAATAATAAATGACCCTCTGAATTAACTTTTAACGCTTTAAAAAAAAAAAAAAAAAAAAATTAAAAAATCTTTTTGGCTGCAGTGCATTACCCACTTCCAGGCTGATCTACAGTCCAAATGTCACAATGCCAAGTTAATTCCGCATGTGTCAACCAGCTAAATCTGCAGGGGGTTGAATACTACTTGTAGGCACTGTAGGTGGTTTGGAGCTGATCAATCTCTGCCAGTTGTAATTGTTCCTGGAGGTTTCCACACCTCTCCCTGGTTTCTTCCTGCTATGCTGAATCCTAAGTGAATGATTTTTGTTATTTTGTGGCACACATGTTGTGTGCTTGAGGATCTGTTTATTGCTTGTTTTGCTCTGAGTTGTGGGTTTGATATTTAGTCTGCATATGTGTTTACCTTGCTCTGTTAGGAAGTTTTCTTCCTAGGTATGAATTGCTATTCACTGTTATCAGATACTTCCAGTTCTGCTGGTGTTAGTACCTATTTATTCTAGTTTGATTCACAGAAGTTCCTGCAGATATAGAGAGCGGCGAGTCTTAGCAGACTCAGGGTAATTTTTGACACTATCTGCTGTTGGAGACTTTTTGATAGTATTTTAATACTGACCGCAATAGTATTCCATCCTGTCTTTACTATCTAGCTAATGTGGCCTCTTTTGTTAAACTCTATTATCTACCTGTGTGTGTGTTTTTCCTCTCCTGTTTCCCAATCAATAGTTGTGGGGGGCTTGCTATTCTTTTGGGGTTCTGCTCTGGGGCAAGATAGACTTTTCTGCTTCTATAGGGGTAGCTAGTTCTCCGGCCATGTCGAGGTGTCTAGGGTATGGTTAGTTACATCCCACAGCTACTTCTAATTGCGGTATTTAGTCGGGGACTGCGGTCAGTACAGTTGCCAACTACTTCTGTGAAGTCTTTTTATGTTACTCCAAGGTCATCGGATCATAACAGGAGTGCCCAATAATGGCTGGTGTGCACTTCTCATTAAAGGGGTATTCATAAGTTGTCTCTTGAGCAGTTCAGAGCCCTGCAGTCTCCTTATTTCCTGGTTCCTTAGGGTGGCAGATGCTTATCCTGGAGTGACAGTTTAGTCAGTAGCTTCATTCTACTGCAACTATGCATAAATGGTCTTTAAGTGTTTGTTCTGAGTTTACACTGTTATCACTATATTTAAACACGGAGATAACAAGGACTTTGAACAAACACACAGCTCAAGAAAATGAGAGCCATGATTAGGAGACCTGCTTTTGGTACTGGGTGGATAGGAAGGATGTGGATTGTGATTCTGCTGGACTGATGAGAGCCCTGTCAGAAGCTGAAAGGGATGGAAGAGGCAGGAGGTGAGCAGCTAACTGCTATATAGAAATCAGTGGGCTAGCAAGCGTTGACTGGTATGTTAGGAGTTATCTTCTCTCCTGTACTGTACCTGCTGCACTTAATAAAAAGGCTCGATGGTCAAGCTCCAATCTGTTAATTTTGTACAGTAAGGCCCCTTTCACATCAGCGTTTTCCGCTAAATGCGGCAGATCCAGCAGATTTACTGCATCTGCCGCTTAATGGCTGCACTTGAAGCACACTTGCGGCAAGCCCCATGCATTGTCTATGGGGCTTGCGGCAGATGCGGTATTGCCGCGATCCGGCAGTTGCGACCGCGCAAAAAAACACTGATGAAAAGGCGTCTAAGGGCCCTTTCACATCAGCGTTTTTTGAAATTTGCGGCAGATGCGGTGAAAAAACCACATCTGCCGCAATTACCGCATACCGGCTGCACTTGCGGCGCGGTTGCGGTAAATGCCATGCAAAGTATAGGCGTACTTGCGGCAGGTGCGGCAAGTGCGGCTTTGCACTTGCGGCAGGTGCTGCCGCGAAAAAGACCGCGGCTGACCGCGGTTTTTTTCGCGGCCGCACCTGCCGCAAGTGCAAAACCGCACTTGCCGCACCTGCTGCAAGTACGCCTATACTTTGCATGGAGTTTGCCGCAACCGCGCCGCAAGTGCAGCGGTATGCGGTAATTGCGGCAGATGCGGTTTTTTCACCGCATCTGCCGCAAATTTCAAAAAGCGCTGATGTGAAAGGGCCCTTAGATAGAAGCTCTGACAGTTGGAGAATGACAGCAGATTGGACACTTGCAATCTTGCATATTTTCATGATGTCTGACTAATGCAATTTAATAACATGAGAATACCCATTTAACATTGCAGGTATTGTATGCCCTTATTACTTGCACATGTGTCTGAGTTAATTCAAAGGCCTACCAAAGCCCTCTTTAATATCTTTGTGTTCACCTAACCTTATGTCCCCTGAGATAGCTGATAGCGAAACTCAAGTTGTGAGTAGAGCAGTTGATTGACCATTGTATCTTGCTTTGTCTCAGTTTAGTGGATAATGTACTGTGCTCAATTGCATTACTCAAAAGGGATGTCCACCCCTGAGCGAAGTGGCTGAGTGAAGAACATTGAGCGAAGCTGCTCAGACTCTAGTCATCATGTGACCAACTGAAAATATGCAGTTTTCATGATAATGGTGTGATGCCTATACCGTTGAGCAGAACCAAATTTTAACAGTGTGTACAATACACAGCTTTAGGATTCTGCGAGCTGTAAGGCTTCCCAAGATGCTCATACTAGGGGTGGACAACTCGGTTCATTCTTGCACTTATTTGCACTTTACAGTTCTCAATAGATATTAATAATACTGCCACCTAGTGGTTGTAATTACTTATTGTATCACTTTGCTACACTTTTCTAATAATTTAGTATTTATTTATCCATTAATTGTTATCTTGTATCAGCACTCTTGTAATTTTTAATTGTTTGTAATTATATCCAATTGTGTTTGTGCTTATATCCTTTGTGCGTATTGAGTTTATCACAGTATATATTTTTGGGGGTTTTGATTCTTCGTTTTTGGGGTATACATATTTTTATGCAGCTTTTGAGAAAACTAATAGCCATTCCTGTTTTTTACTGCAAAGTAATTTAATTTAGTGGCATGGCCTTTCACCGTGGAGCAATGTATTAATCTGGACAAGATCACGCATGCTGTCAGGGAGGATGTTCACTATTTAAAGGGAATCTGTCACCAGGTTTTTGCCATCCCATCTGAGAGAGGTATCATGTAGAGATAGAGACCCTGAGTCCAGCGATGTGTCATTTATTGAGCTGCTGCTGTCATTTTGATAAAATTACTGTCTTCTCTGCTGCAGATTCAGGAATATTCTGGACTACCTGGTAGCGGGCAAAATAGTCCTGTAATGATAATCTCCAGATGATTAAACAGTGGTTTTATCAAAACTACACTGGGCAGCACACATCCCTGGAATCAGGCTCTCTGGCCCTACATTATGCTGCTCTGGTGACAGATTCCCTTTAATAAGGTTAGTTTTATTTGAGGATTGCAACAAAATTCATATCAAATAGTTTTCAAAGAATATAGAATAATATTTAAAGGATTTGTTTTAAAATTCATTAAAAAAAAATTCAATGTGGACATCCCCTAAGAGTCCTATATGCATTGGCCACATACGAGTCATGATCAGCGATATAGAGAGCTGCTCATTAGGGAACATTTCACCTAGCAATGATCAGGTTCACACAAAAGATCATATGTACGATCGTTCTCCTCTTGTCATTATTGTTGGCAGCACAATCCATTGTGGCTGATTGCTGGCGTATCGAGTATCAAGTGCATCCTATCATCAGTGCATGTAAAAGGGCCCAAACTTGTACTTATTCTTGGTGTTGATCAGACAGTTGGAAACTCTTGATGTCCAGATAAAGGAACGTTACTCCCCAAACTATTCTCTTAGGTCCCTTTCACATCAGCGTGTTTCGCTGAATGTGGCAGATCCAGCAGATTTACCGCATCTGCCGATTTGCTGCCTAACGGCCGACTTGTTGTACTTCTGCGGTAAGCCCCCATTTATTCTCTATGGATCTTGCGGCAAATGCGGTTTTTACAGCGATCCGGCAGTTGTGGCGGGTCAAAAAAACGCAGGTTTTTTTTCTGCATCGCAAGTGCCGGACCTGCCGGATCCAGCAAACTGCACTTGCCGCACCTGACTCCAAGCCCCATGTATGAGGCATGCTGGACCAGTGTCGCAAATCAGCCGTTAGGCGGCAAATGTGGCGCCATCTGCCGGATCGGCCGAAAACCTCATCAAACCGCTGATGTGTAAGGAGCCTTGCACTCATCTATGACCACATTGTATAGCGGTCTGTTCTTGAAATACAGGGCTGACCCTCGTCACACAAAGCTTCCTTCACTTGGCATGGTTTTTCACATTGACATCTGCTAAAAGTCCAGGGATATTAAAGTGAAAATGGTATCTGATCTGCAGGCGGGATGTTATAACGCACCAGGAGCTGATCAGATTCATCTTCATTTTGGTAGTGTATGTTCAGCAAAACCTGTATTGTATTAATTGAAATCCCTGGTGTTTGCATGTGTCAGAGTCTGGTGGGTGGGCCTGTTCAGTGTTTGACCGTCCTCCCTCTGTTTCTGTACTGCAGAGATTGCTGTCAATCACCAGTTAAGACCGCCCACTGGACTCTTATGATACAAGCTCCAGGGATTTCAATCAATAACATACTGAATCCTTTACCAAAAACCTATAACTCATTCTGCTCAGCATCTCCTTCTGTTGTGTTGACTCACAGACTGGACAATATGTAAAACATGATATGTTTCCTTATGAAAGCTATGTATTAAGCCAACCTCCATACCGATTAGATAAAAGTAGGTCAAACCTGCTGATTCCGGTGGGTCCGGCCAACCATCTATGTGTATGGGGGTCTCCCAACCCTCGTCAAATAGATCATGTCGGAAAGAGAAGGGTTTGGAATTTCAATGCCTGCGCCTTTAGTTACCAGGGAAGGATACACCACAACCGTCCGGGCCTCCTGATATCATATGTAAATTGGATTTTCTTGGTTACGTTTCTCTGTAATTGATCCTTTGTGACACAGGCTCAAAATATTTTTTGTAATAACTAATGTTTTTTTTGTCTTGCAGTCACCAAAGGACTTTTGTTCTAGAAGTGATGGGCCGGCACTGCGGGTAAGTGCGTATCCAGAAGGTCAATACATCCAGTTGTGCAGGATCAGCGCCATTATTTTTCTTTGGTGAATAAATTGATTAATCACAATAAAGTTATGTCATGATAAACCGATAGTATCAGTACCTCCATAGGCACTAATAGAACAAACAATATATGAGCATGTCTCATATGTAGGGACTACCCACGAAATATTCTCATCCTGTCGTCTTCTAGGTACTTGGCAATGGTAACTGCACTTGCATGTGGAGCCGATTGGGTTTTTATTCCAGAATCCCCACCTGAAGAAAATTGGGAAGAGCATCTTTGCAGAAGACTAAGTGAGGTATACGGAAAAGTCGTCATGTATAATGGCTTTCTAAAACTAATATATGAAGTATAAAAATATCGTGTTTAAAAAAAAAAACATTCTACCCATAAGTTACCTATATATTTAGGGTACCGCGTGCACTAAAGCTCCCTCAGTTTGACAATAAGCTAAT
This sequence comes from Allobates femoralis, assembly GCA_033576535.1. NCBI lineage: Eukaryota > Metazoa > Chordata > Amphibia > Anura > Aromobatidae > Allobates > Allobates femoralis. The sequence goes on along the minus strand of JARQOC010000002.1, from coordinate 636,360,162 downwards.
GACTTCTTTATTTATAGACTAGAGGTCGTGGATCAAGGCTGAATATTATCATTGTTGCTGAAGGGGCTATTGACCTGAATGGCAAACCAATCACATCAGAGGATATAAAGAATGTGAGTAATAATAATGATAAAGGCAGTCCGTGTTATATAAGCATAGGTAGTTCAGTTATATATAGGCTGCATCAGTGTTCCTTAGCACGAGGGGCCCCGTCATACATTGAATTGGTGGCAATAGGGTTAAAATCATCATACGGGAAACATTAGTCTAAGATCTTATCCGCAATGTATAGAGTGAAAGTCGCCATCTTGTAGTATTGATGTGTCTCTTTTTTTGCCTTTTCATTATAATAGCTGGTTGTGAAGCGCCTCGGCTATGACACAAGAGTCACCATCCTCGGACATGTTCAGCGTGGTGGAACACCTTCAGCTTTTGATAGAATTTTGGTGAGAATTACCCTGGACCAGGACAGTTTGTCAATTGATTTGTTAATTTGTCACCCTCTATGAGGGTGTACAAGATTGTACCTTTATGAGGTTGTACCTTTATATGAGGTGTACAAGATTGTACCTTTGAGGGTGTACAAGATTGTACCTTTATGAGGGTGTACAAGATTGTACCTTTATGAGGTGTACAAGATTGTACCTTAATGACGTGTACAAGATTGTACCTCTATGAGGGTGTACAAGATTGTACCTTTATGAGGTGTACAAGATTGTACCTTTGAGGGTGTACAAGATTGTACCTTTGAGGGTGTACAAGATTGTACCTCTATGAGGGTGTACAAGATTGTACCTTTATGAGGGTGTACAAGATTGTACCTTTGAGGGTGTACAAGATTGTACCTTTGAGGGTGTACAAGATTGTACCTTTATGAGGGTGTACAAGATTGTACCTTTATGAGGGTGTACAAGATTGTACCTTTATGAGGGTGTACAATTATTGGTTTGAGGCATATTTCTTAATGACAGAGGACGAGGAATGAGAATCCTAAAGCAGACCATGTACATTAGATGGCTATCCTTCCCAACTGCCCCATACCCCAGAGTATTTGGCTCAGTCGATTGTTACTGTACTCTGAGAGAGCAGATACTAAACCTCTTTGGTATATCTGCCCAAAACAAAGGTCAAGTATGGAAATTCAACAAGCCAGATCCTCCACTCCTTTGATATAATATGTTGGAGTAGAGTCAGGAGGCCCCTATACTTATCAGATGGTCAGCTGAAATTGGCAGGGATAGCATATTCAATGTATATGGGAGCTTTAAAGGGGTTGTCCCACAAACACAGTACATATAAGGTAATAATAACTTCCACGATTGGATGTGGTAAAAAAAATATGATCCTGTGTTGAGATATTCTTAGTGGGATCTAAGGGATAACGTTTCTTCGTGTGGAGAGTGACGTGACTGGCATGCCATTGTAAGGAGGCTTATATGCCATGCCTGGGACATTACATATGCAAATTGCCTCTTCAGAGAGGAAGAGGACTTAAACACTAGTGCTACCTATTAGAAGTAGCAATTCTTAAAGTCAGTGCCTCTCATACAGCCAGATCAGATCTCATACTTGGCACTGATGAGGGCCAACACCTCGAAACGCCAGGTCTGTAAATTGAGATTCTGGTTTGGCTTTTATTCTGAGGGCAAGGGCTGATATTGACTTTTAGGATTGCTACTTCTAAAAGGTGGCTCTAGAGTTTATATTCTAATCCTCTCTGAAGGGGCATTTTTCATAGAGATTAAACTTATACTTCTTTGTTATGTACTGTGTAAGGCTGTGTCTAACCATGCAAAACTGCTCCAGTTCATGGTCCACACATATCACAGCTCCTGGCCAGAAGGAGAAGCATGAGTCACTTTTGTATACAGTCAAAACAGCAGGAGCTCACAGCTGAGTGCAATCATACCTTTTACTTCAATGATTCAAGGTTGATTGCAGAGAAAACTGTTATCAAACCCCTGGAAGCAGTTCAGCAAATTAGCATAAGTCTCTGCACGTCTCCAGCCGTCTCCTCTCACAGACCGCGGTGACAAGTAGGAGAGGATACTGGGACAGATCGCCGCTACTGTTATCACAGATCTGTCCCGGTCTCCTCTCCTACTTGTGACCACAGCGCTGGGGCGCTACGGTGGTAATTATGCATCTTTTTTTCATGTATAATATTGTACTGTTACTATTCTTGATGTTTTAATACTTAGGTATGCCACCATAACATTCCTGTAACATAATTTTCTGGGTAATTTGATGCTTTTTTATCTTTGAGTTTACATACCCAGCACACACCTCGCAGATATACACCTAGGAATTTAGATTTTTCTTGTGTCTTAATCAACATTTTCACAGTTTCATTGTTACATTTGTTATTCACCTTCCTTTGCATCTACACCCAGTATAATTATACACCTTTACTTTTTGCTTTTTTCACACTATCTTTTTTACTTCTATACACCTCCACCTCATAACACCATATGAATGTTTTTTTTCCTTCTTTCCCTCAAAGGTTGCTATCATGTGCTGTAACCCAGTTAATAACTTGGATATACAGTTCTGTCAAAAATTAAGAGACCTCTGCAGTTTTCTCAAAATCCCCATCTGTACATGTCTGACAGCCATTCCTGTCCATTGTCAGTTGAACTCCAACCAAAGTACACCTCATTCTACTTAGGCTGTGTGCCCACATAGTGGTTTAGTGACTTTCAAATCGCCAGTAAACCACTGGAAAATTCAAGGAGCCTGGACTCCTGAGCTCAGAAGTCACCAGCGGTTTTCCAGCGGTTTCTCAGCGGTTTACCAGCGGTTTTTACAGCGTGTGCACAGCGGTTTTCCGGCGGTTTTCCAGCGGTTTTTCCGGCGGTTTTCCATGGAGGATTTTGTCCATGGAACTGCTCAAAAAACGCTGAGAAGAATTGACATGTTGTATGCTGCTAAACCACTGGGAAACCGCCCAACCGCTGGCAGATCTGCTCACATAAACCCACTATGTGTGCACAGTGTTTTCTAAATTACATAAGGTTACTTGTAAGTCCTAAAGCTGCTAATGATTTACATAAATTTAAATAAAACCTATGCTAAACCGCCGGCGGTTTTCGCTGCTAAACCGACACTAAACCACTATGTGGGCACACACCCTTAATGTGCTTCTGATTAGGTGATAACCTGAACCAAATCTTATTTAACGATGGATAATATAAAAAACACTGCTGTGGTCTACAGTGTTCGTCACAATCCTCTTGCAATAGGACAAGCTGGATGGCAAAAAAAGTTCTAGGAATAGCCCTATAGTACAGTGCTGTGCAAATTAATTGGGACAAAGCAAGTCTTTACTTGTTTTTCTTGCATTAGTTGTACTATTGTGTTTTATCAGTTCTTGGTGTCGTTTTCCTTTTTCTTCCATATTTCCCTTTTAGTTTTGGAGAAAACTATCCAGTTTCATTGTGTGCAAATTATTCTTGAAAAGGTAGATTTTCCAATACCAACGGTGGAAGCGATTGCTCTTACAGTCAGACTTGTATGGTCATTAGGAGTAATAATTCTAGATCTCTTCCGTGGAGTAACATCCATTTTTACAGGCACGAATCACACTGAGGGAAAAAGTACACTAAACCACTCCTCACAGAAACAAGCTCTCAACTGAAGCTGAGGGGGCACCTAGATGTTATTTTCTGACTAAAAACAGTCAAACCACATTTTGTTACTCAAGGTTGTACCCTCACACCTGTTCAAAGCTGTTAACACTGGTTTGAGTCACTGACTGGTGACCCCAACTTACGATTTTACTTAAAAATACTTTGTCCCAATTAATTTGCACAGCACTGTAATTTGAATGAAAAAATAACTTTAACCATTCCAAAGGAGTTAAAAAGAAAAGTCTTGAGTGAGGAAAAGAAGAGCTCAATTCTGGCTTTGCTAGCATAGGGATACAGTGAGCGTCATGTAGTACCCAATCCTTAAAATTTCGAAGACGGCAGTCCATTATAATGTCTGCTGCTTGACCTTGGGGACAACAAAGCTACAGACCGGCAGGGAGCAAAAGCGACTCTCCACTGACCGGGATGGCTATCATCTTATTCGAATGTCACTCGGCAACCGCCGGATGACAGCAAGTGACCTTCAAAAGAAATGGCAAATCACAGCTGGCGTGAAGTGCACGGCAAGAACAGTTCATAACAGGCTCCTAGAGGCAGAAAAGCTAGAAAAAAGCCTTTCATAAATGAGAAGCAAAGGAGAGCCAGGCTGAAGTTTGCCAAAGACCATAATGATTGGACCATAGAGGACTGGAGTAAGGTAACCTTCTCTGATGAGTCTAATTTTCAGCTTTGCCCAACACCTGGTCATCTAATGGTGAGAGGGAGACCTGGAGAGGCGTACAAGCCACAGTGTCTTGCACCCACTGTGAAATTTGGTGGAGGATCGCTGATGATCTGTGGATGTTTCAGCAAGGCTGGAATTGGGCAGGTTAATCTTTGCCAAGGACGTATGAATAAAGCTTCATACAAGGTTATCCTTGAAAAACGCTTGCTTCTGCTCAGGCAATGTTCCCCAACTCTGAGGACTGTTTTTTCCAGCAGGACAATGCCCCATGCTGCACAGCTAGGTCAATCAATGTGTGGATGAAGGAGCACCACATCAAGAGCCTGTCATGGCCAGCCAAATCTCCAGACCTGAACCCCAATGAAAAGCTCTGGAATGTATTTAAGAGAAAGATGGATAGTCTGGATAGTCACAAGCCATCAAACAAAGGAGAACTGCTTAAATTTTTGTGCCAGGAGTGGCATAAGGTCACCCAAAAGGGTGTCAAGACTGGTAAAAAGCATGCCAAGACACATGAAAGCTGTGATTAAAAATCATGGTTATTCCACCAAATATTGATTTCTGAACTCTTCCTGAGTTAAAACATTAATATTGTTGTTTCTAAATGAATATGAACTTGTTTTCTTTGCAGTATTTGAGGTCTGTTGTTTCTTTTTTACTATTTTCACGATTTCTCATTTGCTGCAAATAAATAAAAATCTTTAGCTTCGAATTTCGGAGACATGTTGTCAGTAGTTTATAGAATTAAAGAACAATGTAAATTTTACTCAAAGAAAGAGAAAAATCAGAAAAACTGAACATTTTGCAGTGGTCTCTTAATTTGTGCCAGAGCTGTATGTTCTTAAAGTGCATAGCCTTTGATTTTATGGAGTATTGTCAGGTGTGAATAATTGATTATAATATTGAATTGGTGCTGTATCATATTATTTTCTGTCTTATTGTGTGCAATTTTATATACCTTTATGTATTCATCAATACATTTTGATATGCTATCAATAAAGAATATTGCATATACCTCCCAGTGTGTACTATTGTTGGTGTGCTTATTGCCAGATTGTTCCAGACTACTCTGGTATACTATAAAATTGTGCTATCCCTAGTAGCTCTGTGGTTATTCTGACAACCAAATATATAGGTTCAGTTGTTCCATTTGGACAAAAAAAAGAAACTCCGAGTCAACAAATAAATGTCTATTTTATCTAGGGGAGTAGAATGGGTGTGGAAGCTGTGATGGCCTTGTTAGAAGGAACACCGGAAACACCAGCTTGTGTCGTCAGTTTGTCCGGGAATCAAGCAATCCGTCCTGCCGTTAATGGAATGTGTTCAAGTGGTAAGACGCTGTCTCCTTATAACTATTCTAAGGTTTTCTGCGTGTAGTCTGATCACACATGTTATTCTACACTGCTGTTTCATTAAGAGGTGCATATATCTTAGCAAATCATGGGAGGACGAGAAGTGGTGTGCAGAAATCGTATTCCAGTCAGGGACTGGAGTAAGGGTGTCTGGGGTAATATGTGCCACAGTTAGTCATTTGTAGGTTGTAACCTTAACAACACTTAGGTCTCCGTGGGAATTGTAGACACTAATACTATGTATATTTTTATAAAGACATCTTTGTAAAGATACTGATATTTAATATATATTAGAGGAATAAAACTTGCTGTGAAAACTCAACCATTTTCTTAAGAACTGTCAGAACCAATAATCATAAACAAAGTGGTCAAACTTGCAATTTTGCTTTATTTGGGTTGTATTATTTTATGGTTTTATTTTTCTTATCAGACAAGGATGTGACACAAGCAATGCATGAGAGGAGATTTAATGAAGCGATTAAACTAAGAGGAAGGTGAGCATCTGTGAATCATTTCTACAGCCACGGATATCACACATTACAATCTGCCACCCTTTAACATATTTCATTATTGCTCTTTATATTCGCTGTAAGGCAAATGCTGTCAGTTTATTAGTGTGATGAAGGCTGTATGAAAGAGAAACAGTCATTCAGAAAAGATCTTTGACAGGTCATAGAGACATACAAAAGAATACAGTCAGCCCTCTTTGAGCTAAAATGCGTGCAAACATGACGTGACCCCACCAGCCATCAACAAGGCGTATCATTATTTCATGGGACCCTAAACCTGATATTTATCAAACATGCGTCTTTTGGGATTAAAAATCTAAAGGACAGATAGAATCCAGCACTTACTAAAAAAAAACCTTAGGCTGAGAAGAGGGGTGCTCATTCTGAAAAAGAGGCAGTCACCGCCTCCAACAGTATACTACAAAAACTGACCAGGTACGCCTTGTCATGGCTAGTGGGCTTACATGAATTATCTGTGTACTAAGTATATCCTATGTAGCAGTAATACAGTCTAAATGTCATATATTCAGTGTTTTCATCTTGGCGGGCTGCATTGAGCAGACAGTGATAAATGTATTTTATGTAACAACCTCTTTAACACTGTTGGGTATAGGTATGTACTGTGCTTTGAAAAAGTATTTATACCCCATCAACATTTCGGCATTTTTTTCACGTTACACCCTCAAACTTGCAAACTCAATGCATTTTATTGGGGTTTATCTGATATACCAACAAAGTAGCAAGTATTTGTGGAGTGTGAAGGAAATCTACTCTAAAAGTATAAATCTGAAAATTGAGATTTGTATTCCGCCCCCCTTCATTAATACTTTGTAAAACCATCTTTTACTACAATTACTGGTGCAAGTCTTTTGAGGTATGTATCTACCAGTTCTGCACTTTGCCCATTCTTCTTTGCAAAACCTCTCTAGGTCAATGAGATTGATGGAGGCAACTGTGAATTACAATTTTTAAGTCTTGTCACAGATTCTTATTGGGATTTAGGTCTGGACTGTGACTTGGCCATTCACACACATGAATATGCTTTGATCTAAACCATTCATTGTATCTACAGCCATATGTTTAATGTTGTAAGGAGTAAGGGATATATTCGGGCGTATTAATCAAGCCAGAATCCAGCTATTCCTATAGTGGCCATCTTGTTTAGTTGTCACTATAGTACCCTCGCTCCAAGGAATGAGCCTTCTCCTATTGCCCTGAGGGATAATTCATCTCCTGGATCTGTTAATTAACCTGAAGATATTACCTTCCTGGCCAACTGTACACACAAAAGAAAGCTCCATAACAAATGGAGCTAGGTGATAGATAGGAACCAAAGGCAATTACACAAAAGGAAGACCTCCCCTTCCCCCCCCCACGAATCTGCAGAGAGAGGTGAGAAGTCACATCCTTCTGCCATGTGATTTCATAGAATTCTGGCAGACAGACAAGAGCCAGGGAAAGATGTATTCAAATATCACATCACTCCCCCAAATATGACAATCTAAATATGACCCATGGAGAGGTATAGGATGATAACGCATATTTCTGCTTAACTCTGCAATCTTCCTAATTACCCTAAAATTAATATTGGCCAGTGGGACAACCGCAGACTTGTCGTGTGCTTTACCATTGGAAAGCTAAAATCCTAATAAAAAATACAAGAGCATTATCTTCCACCTACGACACTCCCAAGCAGTGTTATGGGAAAGGCTACATATTCATAGGCATTTTTTAGGTATGGAAAAACCAGCCCACAAGAGGTCACCAGAAAAGGTCGGTGGGGGGAGGAGGTTCTCAAAAGGCCTCTGCCATATCTCGTCAGTGTGTTACTTCTGAGGAGGCCTTATTACATCACGTACCTGAGTATGCCAAGGGAACCAGGTGGCCTAACAGCCTTCGTGTGGTGCCACCAGCATCTAAGAACTGGTAACTGATCACATTTGTCTGTAAATCTGTGTGTATTAAATTTCTCTTTTATTTGCATAACTGACTGTAACTGTAATATCTTTATATACATAATTTATTAGTGTCATAAGCAAGCATTATATAAATTTAATCTTGAGTTGCTCTCTTATCTCGATCACAAACCCCCAAGTCCTGTGCTCTTTTAACATTATTCACTACCTGGGTGGTTTCTGACCCGCTTTCAAGCCTGTTCACAGACCAGGCATATTTCAAACGAGTAAACTGGTGGCAGCAATTGGTGCTTGTGTTTTTCAGGACCTTTATTAGTGACTGGTGGCGGTTATTATATGTACTTCTGGCCTGAGACTGAAGGGTATATACCGCACTCACTGAGGGGCGCCTTAATAAACAAGCACTGACAGGGCAGCGAAAGTCCCTCTTTTATCCTCAGTCAGTTCCCTGACTGTCCTGAGTCTAATAGAGGCGCTAGAGAGCTGCCAAGTTTGGTGGCAATTCGTCATAAGGGTCTTGTTCCTGCTGGAAGATGAACCTGCGCCCCAGCCTCATTGCCTCTCCTTGCAGCCTCCAACAGGTTATCCTTGCAGCCTCCCCACAGCTTGATGCTGCAACCACATGTTTGAAGGTGGGGATGGTATTTTCAGGGTGATCTGCAGTCCTAGTTTTCCACCACACATACTGTTTTTATATTTAGCAAAAAATGTTTAGTCTCATCTGACCAAAGCACTATCTTCCACATATTTGCTGTGTCCACCACTTGCTTTTTGCTTACTACAAACAGGAGTTCTTACAGCTTGCTTTTAAAAATGGCTTTCTCCTTGCCATTCTTCCATAAAGGCCAGATTTGTGGAGTATATGACTAAGGCCAGAGTCACAGCGTATGGCATATGGTGTGAGAGCATCGGATGCAATATGCTACTGACACTTGTCTAAGGCTATGCTTCAAGCATGATCCAAGTATCCTGCAACTTGATCCTATCTTGCAATGGGAACACAGGTGTGGAGGAGAGATTAATCCCCATCTCCTTCATTGTTTGTTTGTGTATATCGCTCTGCACTCGGATGACATCAGTGCAGTCCAATGTTTAACATGTACCCATACACTAGTACTGGTGCGCATGATACGAGATTCGCTGACTATCGCAGCTTGCTGCAATTTTTTTTCCTCAGTCTGATTAGGGCTGAGGAAAACATTGCAGATTTGGCTGCCTGATTGCTTAATGTTGGTCCAAGTGCAATGCAAGACTTTCTCACATTGCTCTCGCAAGAGACATACCCATGTATGATCCCTACCTTATTTTTCCACTTGAGCTGTGGATCTGTGCAGCTCCACCAGAGTGACCATGGGCTCTTGGCTCCTTCTCTAATTAATACCATCCTTGCTTGGGATATCATTTTAGGTGTTCAGCCATGTCTTGGTAGGTTTATACTTGTTCTATATTCCTTCCATTTGATGGTGGATTGAACAGTGCTCTGTGAGATGTTCAGACTTTAAGCTATTATTTTATATCATAACCCTGCTTAACTCTTTTCACCAACTTTATCTTTGACCTGTCTGGTGTGTTACCTAGGTTTTCATGATTCTGTTTTATCCCTAATGTTCTCAAACAAACCTTTGACACATTCACAGAACAGCTGTAGTTATACTGAGAATAATTACACCATCTCTCATTCTGAATGTTTTTGCGAACTTCTTGCCAGCCTGCCAAAATCTTATCTTCGATCTGTTCATCCTGCAATCTTATCTCCCATCTTTTGAAAATCTTATGCGGCCCCGAAGGAATTAGGATACGTCTCAAGGCAGAGTATATATTGACACACCCTAATGCCTGATATGTCCCTGGCCAACAAATTATCTAGTTCATCTGTAGAACATTCCTTCTTTAGGTCACGTACTGTAAGTGATGAAACAAGTGTAGTCTCGGTTGTTGAAACTGCAGTATGTGGGAAAAGTCAAGTCACCACCTTCTGAACATCTCTACGGCCGTCAACCATCTCGTCTCTTGTAACTGCATCAAATCATGTACTGTTCTAACCCCCTTAGCTCTCCAGACCTTAAAGAGGACCTGTCACCCCCCTGCTGCATTGCAACAATGCAGACTATTCAATCTGCATGCATTCAGGAAGGCTCTAAGTCTGTGCCCCCTGTAAGCTTGAAAAAAGACATTAGAAACTTATAGTTAAGTAGTCTAAAGGGAGGGATCTTTTTAAGAGGTCCTTCGCTGCTGGCACAGTCCTCCAGCCTCCTCCTTGTGTGTTCCGCCCCCTCGAGTCTCTGCAGCCGCCTCCTGTTCTTCTGGGTTTGCCCTCCGCTTCTGCTCCTCCTGAGTCACACAGAGCAGGAGCAGAGACGAGGGCAGACCCAGCAGAACAGGAGTGGCGCAGAGACATAGAAGGGGGAGGAATACATAAGGAGGAGACTGGAGGACTGTGCCAGCAGTGAAGACCTCTTAATAAGATCCCTCCCTATTAGACTACTTAACTATAAGTTTTCTAATGTCTTTTTTAAAGCTTACAGGGGGGCTAGAAACGTGGGGGAGCCCTTCCCTGAATGCATGCAGTGATGTAGTTACGGGTTGTCCAGGTGTGGCTCATCTTCCCTCCTTTCATCACGGGTCCTGGGGGATCCTTTGTGTAGGCCGGTTGTAAAGGCCCGCAAGACCTCTTTGGGATCCTTGCAATATTTAAAAGCTCCATCTTGGCCTCTAACTTTAAGAACCGCAGGATAAAGGAGCTGAAATTGGATATTTCATCTGAACAGGAGACTACAAACTTCTCCAAACGCCTTGCGCTTCTTGCTCACCTTCGCGGGAAAAGTCCCCAAAGACGACCACCTTCTGGCCCCTAATCATCAGAGGCCGTCTCCTGTTCCTAAAATGTCATAGCAATTTCTCTTTATCCTTAAAGTTGAGATATTTGGCAATGACTTGTCTGGGCCTCTGAGGATATGGATTCTCCTGCCCCTTGTTGTTGGAGCTATTGGGTGCCCCCCAATTTGGCAGCCCACTCTGTGTGCCCTCTCTACCTTGTGTGTCCCTTGTAGACCTAAAGCTTTAGGAAGGATCAAGGTCACATATATCATCCAGTTGTTGTGGCAATATCGTTTCTGGGAGGCCCACAATTCTGAGGATTTTCCCTCCTTGACCTGTTTTCCAGGTCGTCTGTTTTGCTCCCTATCCAGCTGGACTGCTTTTGGACTAGTGACATGAATACTTTTTTAAGGCACTGTAAATACTAGTCAGGCACTACTGCACATTTCAAGTGACAAAGATTGAACTTGGTTGAATCCATTAATTACCCGGATTTGTTGACACACTTGTATGGGAACCTGACAGCAGATGTTACAGAAAGGATCAATCTTATTCCACCTTCCACGATAAGATAACTATGTATGACGTCCTGCCATGTAATAGTAGTGCAATTATGGCACATTAGGTATTAGGCCCGATTCAAATGTTCAGTTTTTTGATACTGTTTTTTGCTCATCAGTGTATTTTGTAGCCCAAAACCAGTGAGTGGAACAATCAGAGGAAAAGTACAATAGAAGCATGTCACCACTTCTGTATTTATCATCCACGCCTGGTTTTGGCTACAAAAACTGATGAGCAAAAACAGACCAAAAACGCACAGTGTGAATGGAGCCTTATGGGGTAAATTTGCTGGAGCTAATGTTGAACAATGTAAATAATAGAAGTATCACTTTAAGCGTTGGCTTTTAAGAATGTACAAAACAGGACATTCTGCCTCACTACACTATTAACTTGTTTTACAGGAGCTTTGAAAACAACTGGAATGTGTACCGGACCCTGGCTCACATAAGACCCCCATCTACCAAGGTCTGCATGCTCTGTTATTGTACAAGATTTAGAATTCGGGTTCAGATAGATCCCCATAGGGCACATTCCAGACTTAGTAGTTCTGGCTAGTGAGTGCACATTACAATTTATGGAGATTTTGTCTTTTTAGGAGTTTACTAAGAAAATCAACCCTTTTCCCCCCATCTCTTGTAGAGTGGATATAACCTGGCGGTGCTGAATGTTGGAGCCCCTGCAGCTGGCATGAATGCTGCCGTCAGGTCCACTGTTAGGATTGGCATTATCCAAGGCCACAGGATGTTTGCTGTCCATGATGGATTTGAGGGCCTTGCTAAAGGACAGGTACGTCTTTTGTTCATGTTACATTTTTTAAAATATATATCATGTCTAACTCGTAGAAACATTGACTGGGGGGCTTCATCAGAGATTTGCTCCTCCCTTACACAATCCCCATTATAAGGCATGCTTTTATATAGAAAGTGCCCAGTTAAATGTAACCCAGATCAAATATGTATTACACTACTGTGAGCCGATGCAAATCTCGAATCTAAAGTGCATTATTTGCTACAATAGTTATAGACTGGTCTGAGTACTTTTGGGGGGTGTATTTTGGGGGGTGTGAGGACTTTTGGAGGGTGGATACTATTTGGGAAGTGTTGAATACTTTGGGGTGCTGAATACTTTTCATGGGGCTTCAATACTGTTATGGGGTTTGTCATTACTTTTTGGGGGCATGTTCAATTTCTTTTTGGGGTGTTAATAAATTTTTGGGTGTTCATTACTTTTTGGGGGTCAATACTTTTTGGGGTGTCAATACTTTTTGGGGGATTCAATACTTTTGGGTGGTGTTCATTACTTTGGGGTGTTCAATACTTTTGGAGTGTTACAATAACTTTTTAGGGGTGTTCAATACTTATGGGGCTCTTAGATTCATTTTTTTATTTAATGTTAATGTAATTAATAATAATGTTTATATTTTATGTTTAATTTTTTTTTTTATGATTAGTATTTAATTTATTGTTTATATTATATATTTTTTTTTACTAGTATTTTATTATTATTAAATGAAAAAAAAACCACTTGCTCGCACCTGGACACAAGTCCCCCTATACTTTCTATGGGATTACCGCAACCAGCGCAACCGTTACAATTGCGGCGTGTTGCGGTAATCCCCATACAAAGTATAGGGAGACGTTGCGCAGGTGCGGCAAGTGCGGTTTTGCACTAGCGACAACTGCGCCATGCGGCCAGCACCTGCCGCAAGTGCCCTATACTTAGTTAATGTAATTAATATATTAATTTTATATATTTTTTTTTATTTTTTTTTTTTTTTATTATGTTTTATTTTATTGTTTATTATTTATATTATTTATTTATTTATTTTTTTAGTATTTTTATTATTATTAAATGTAAAAAACCGCACTTGCCGCACCTGCCGCAAGTCCCCCTATACTTTCTATGGGGATTACCGCAACCGCGCCGCAACCGTTACACTTGCGGCGCGGTTGCGGTAATCCCCATAGACAGTATAGGGGGACTTGAGGCAGGTGCGGCGGCTGAGGTAGCGACTCGCAATGGATCCCCATAGAAAGTATAGGGGGACTTGCGGCAGGTGCGGCGGCTGAGGTAGCGACTCGCAATGGCCTCGCGGCCATTGCTCGCGCTACCTCAGCGGTAAATCGCTAAGTTTGTGGCCGAGCCTCTGGTTCTATTTTCGGCCAGCGACTCGCAATGGCCGCTTGGCGGCCATTGCTCGCGCGTGGTGACGTCACATAGTGACAAAGCCACGGCGATTTCGGGGTCCGCCACGATTTTGCCTACGGCAATTATAGAGTAGATATGTAGGTCATTAATTAAGATATTACCTACCCATAGGATAGGAGGTAACTTTCTGATTGCTGGGGTCTGACCACTGCGATTTAGGGCTCAAATCTCCATCTTGAATGGAATGAAGGTGCGCCTGCTCAACTTCCACTCCATTCATTGTCTATGGGACAAGTGCTGTGCTCGACTTCATCTGACAGTCCCATGGTCAATTACTGGAGTTGAAGTAAATCATATGGTTCCTCGATTTGAAGAATCCACTGGGGTCTATGGCTAGAGGACAACTTACTATTTTGGGAATTAATCTTTTAGCTTTTATTAGAATCTGAGAATCCTCAGTGGTTGATACCTTTTAAAGGCTAACTGAAAAGATGGTAAAAACAAGCAAAGCAAGCTTTTAAGACTCTATGCCTCTTCATCGGGCCAGTAATGACACAAATTCTGAATGTACATACATATAAACACACAAATAAGAGACTAGATATGAAGTAAATAAATTAGGTGTGATGAAGCATGACATATAATGGTCAGAGTTGGGAAGTGGTGCAAAACCTGTACATGTATAATGACAACGAACAAGATAAAAATTCCTGGCTCACATCAGGACTACAAGATCCCAGGTAACTTAAGCTGCACCACAAGCAATGTGGTGTATTTAATTATATGTACTAAATGTATCAGTGGAAATCTGTATGTAGGTGAGACAGGGCAACAGTTCAGAACTAGGATGAACTCTCATCGCCACACAATAAAAGAAAGGACAGATTTTCCTGTACCTAAACAGTTCTGTAGCCTGATCACACTATAATGGATATGAAAATAGTAGTTTTGAATGGTAACTTTAAATCTCAAAGAATCAGAAAGTCTGGGAATATAAACTAATATTGACCTTTGACACATTCAGAGCAGGAATAAATGTCTCGTATTGATTTATGTCTTTTTACATTAATTAAGGAAATTTCAAATCTTGGAAAACTAGTCAAACGCTGAACTCTGGTATTTATTGCCCAGATGCTTTTAAGGGGATGTCACATGCGTGGATATCGCTGTCAATGTCGCTCATACGTCACGGATTTTCAGTCGCTCGAGCGATGTAAAAGTGACGCAGGAGCGACATTGAAGCGTGTGACCAAGCAATGCAACCAGCGATATGTCGCTGATCGCCGATCACAGGTTTCACTGCCAGATGTAAAACCTGTCGCTCATCGCTAAGTACACCTTGTGCATCGCTGCGTGTGACACTAAACTCAGCGACGTATTTTCTATTTTGACATCGTACAAGCGACTAAATAAAATCGCTCGCAAGATGGCGACATCACCGCACCGCTCAGGCGATTAATAATTTGTGACTCATGAGCGATATCGCGGGCGACATTGACACGTGTGACAGGCCCTTTACTCTATCCCCTCCCATCACACACCACTCTTCAAATCTTGGACCAACAATTAATCAAGGGACATGAAACTGTCTGCCTCTTATCTATGGTGGATACTGCCACAGATGCTGTCTCCCACCTTCCATGTCTGACCATTCTATGTCATGATTCATCACACCTAATTTGTATACTGCATATCTAGCCTCCTGTTTGTGTGTTTATATGTATGTACATTCTGAATTTGTGTGATTACTAGCCTGAGGAAGATACCTTAGTGTCTCGAAAGCTTGCTATGCTTACCATCTTTTCAGTTAGCCATTAAAAGGGATCAACCACTGAGGACTCTCAGATTATAATATTTTTCTATCACGGCTAGCACTGTACAAATATTTTTTAGGTTAGCTTTTATTGGAAATGCATACGGTGCATTGTTTATTTCATCTACAAGTAAGATAAAAGCATAATGAAATAAAATGGCATCTTTAAGTAATTCAAAACTGTCTTTGTGTTAGCACATTCACACTGAGTAAAGCCCCCCCTATACATGGACTAATGTTGGCCGCATTCACCGATAGAGGACATGTTGATGGGGCATGTCAGATTAGAATGGCTGATCGCTTTGTTCTCCTGGATAAGCTACTGGCCGAGATGTCTGGTGACGGCTCATCTCATAGAAAATACGAGTGCTCGGCCGTGTATTGCCTCAGCTAATGGACACCTGTACATGCTCCTTCAGATGCCAGGATTGACCCCTTAGATTAACATTATTTTTTATAACAATTAGGCTGAATTTAGACAGCGTTTGTGCTCTGTTTTTTGTTGATCTGTTTTTGGTGCAGTTTCTGCAGTAAAAACGGATCCTGTTTTGCAAAAAAAAAAAGCATCATATACGTATCATCTGTTTGTGCTGCTTCTTTGCTCCATTTTCAAGTGACACATACAGACACACAGACAGAGACACACACTTTCTTACCCTCCCCGGCAATCCCATGGTGAGCTCCGGTGATGTCTTCCTTCCGGGCAGGACCTATGAGTAGTACGAGTACTTACAGTACTTGGCCCCATGTGACTCTCGAGCTGAGTCACATGGGCAGGTCCTGCAATGCCTGGATGGAAGATCTCACTGGGGCTCACCATGGGATCGCAGGGAGGGTAAGTAATTGGATGTTGTTGGTGCAGAAAGCACATCAGAAAAACAGAGCAATAATTGACATGATCATTATTTCCTGAATCTGCTTTCTGCACCACTAAAGTCCCTTTCACATCAGCGTTTTACGCTGATCGCGGCAGTTGCGGTGAAAAAACGCAACTGCCCGATTACTGCATAACGGCCGCACTTGCAGTTCACTTGCGGCAAGCCCCATACAATGTCTATGGGGCTTGCGGCAGGTGTGGCAAGTGCGGTTTCGGCACTTGCGGCAGGTGCGGCAGCGAAAAAACCGCGGCATACCGCATTTTTTTCGCGACCGCACCTGCCGCAAATGCCGAAACCGCACTTGCCGCACATACTGCACACTAACCGCAAAGCCCCATAGACATTGTAAGGGGTGTGCCATGATCGCGGCCGTTATGCGGTAATCGTGGCAGTTGCGGTTTTTTCACCGCAACTGCCGCGATCAGCAAAAACCGCTGATGTGAAAGGACCCTAACACAGAAGTCAAAAATGCCGACAAAGTCCAGGTCTGGTGGTGCAAAGCACTAATGCACGGGCCTAGGCATGTGTTCTCCTTCCTCTCTGCTCTTCACTGGTTCAAGTCTGGATGTGGCTGGAAAAAAATAAATAAAAATATTGACAAAGTAAAAATCCCATTAAGTTTGCTGCAGATGTTTTAGCTGATCCATTTTTGGTGCAGTTTTCTCAATGCAGCACCATAAACGGATCAGAAACCTCCAGTGTGAACATAGCTCTTTGTGATATAACAAGTGGACAAAGTGATACCTTAGGTCCATGGATTTCTGGCCATGAAAGTCTGGTCATTTATTCATGTCTATCAGTCTATTACTCTAAGAGTCTAATTTCATTATCAAATACAAAGTGCAAATAAATATCATTAATCCCAGTAGTAATGTGACACAATGTATATCATTATAGTTGTAGATAAATATTTAAAATATTAAAGCCAGCTAGAAAAAAATTAAATATTTTTTTCCTATAAACCAGCGGGGTCCTAGCCATAACGGTGAACACGTCTGTGAGATGGCGGGGTACTACACTGCTCTTAATCCTTGCCTACACAGTGATGGTGATTGCCTGCAGCCTCCTCTAGGGGGAGCACTGTGCATAGCGGATTTACAGCTGCCGGTATAAATCCACATGCTGTGATCTTCCCCACGTGGTGGCTGCAGACGGACTTTACTATGGGATCTGGACTCCACGTGTAAAGAACAATCCCAGAAAGTTGTTTCATAGAAGTTGTACAATTGCGGATGCTCTCAGTGGGATTTCGGTGAACGCTTCCATTCAATTGTGTTTTGATATAGTGAAATTCCATTTTTTTTGCCGGAAATAAACTCGAATTGATTATAATGTTTTGCATTACATTTATGGGAGTAAATTTTAAGATTAGCTCATTTTTGTATAACTAGATTGAAGAAATTGGATGGGGAGGTGTTGGCGGATGGACAGGACAAGGTGGATCACGACTTGGAACTAAAAGGTGACTTTTTCATTCTTCATTTTATGTGATGTTTCCTGCCGGTGTCAGGGGTCGAGAACACACAATTATTTGAGAATTTAGAGCGATAATGAGATTTTCAGGGTTTCTGCCAGTGGTAAGGCCACGTTCACATTTCTGTTGACAAATTCCATTTCTCTATCCCAATTTAGGAACAGAAAAATGTACCGTAATCAATTTCCAAAAAGGATTGATCCAATCAGAGCAGAGCGACCCCAGAGTTTATTATGGGTCCATTGAAATTCCATTTTGTGTCCACTTTTTGAACAGAAAAAAAGCAGATCAGGTAGAATATTTTTTCCTATCTAAAAACTGACATAAAGGAACACAGACGAACCCTCTAAAAATCAAAAACACACCTCTGTTCGCTTTTGTATCAGTTATATAATAGATGCTCTATGGATATTTAGGCAACATGCACACTTTGGGTTTTTGGTGAGTTTTTACCTCAGTAAGTATAAGGTTACATTCAGACTGTGCGTTTTTTGATCGTTTTTTTGCAGTGCACTCAAATGACACCCCAGCAAAGTCTATGGGTTTTCATTTTTGCCATTCAGACTGTGCTCTTTTAAAGTGATCTGTTTTTTCACTTTAGAAGAGCTCCGTTTTGGAAAATGACATGTCAATATCCAGAGCCTTTTTCTCCTGCATTTTTTCGTATAGGAGACCTTCAAAATGGGGGAAAATACAGAGCAGTCAAAAACAGATCAAAAAACGCATCCAAAAACAGATCCGGGTGCGTTTTTTTTGACAGCTTCTGTTTTGCAGCTAAAAACGCAGCAGAACAGAAGAGACAAAAATGTCTGAATGTAGCCTAACACGGCAAAGAAAGGGCAACAGTAAGTACCAGCCCAGATCACAAAAACTAATGATGGAGGCAACACAGGTGTAAAATACTGATGAGACAGCCACTCAACCTACAAATTTATGGAAGGGGTAATTGCTTAGTATTGAGAAATAAGGCGCTTATCATACATGTAGGTGCACATTGTTTTTACAGCCTATTAGTGACACCAGTGGCGTAACTAGAGTCTGGCGAGCCTCAATGCAAAATTTAGACCTGCCTTCCCCCCCCCCCCACACACACACATACACAGGTTGGTCAGATGAATGGGCCCTGTGTAACATTCTAAATACTTTAAAGACTCATAAATTGACCCCTCCCCCCTTCATTATGTATTAATGTCCTTCATCTTGCTATATATGGTCCTCCTACTGGAATATAGCCCTTATCATGGAATATATGTCCCCCATCATGGTTTATATGGTCTTCCTCCTCATGCCACCATAGTCCTCCAATTATTATAATGCATCTCCATATTCCTCCCTATATTACAATGTACCCCCATAGTCCTCTATGTATTATAATGCAGCCCATAGTCCTCCATTCATAAGGTAACCCCAATAGTCATCCAATTATTATAATGCACCCCCATTATCCTACATATAGTATAATGCAGCCTCACAATCCTCCATATAGTATAATACAGCATCATAGCCCCTCCATATAGTATAATGCAGCCTCACAACCCTCCATATAGTATAATGCAGCCTCACATCCCTCCATATAGTATAATGCAGCCTCACAACCCTGCATATAGTATAATGCAGCCTCATATCCCTCCATATAGTATAATGTAGCCTCATAGTCCTCCATAAAGTATAATGCAGCCTCACAACCCTCCATATAGTATAATGCAGCCTCATAGCCTTCCATATAGTATAATGCAGCCTCGTATCCCTCCATATAAAATAATGCAGCCTCATAGCTCTCCATATAGTATAATGCAGCCTCATAGCTCTCTATACAGTATAATGCAGGCTCAGCTCTCCATATTGTGCAGACTCAAAACTCTCCATATAGTGCAGCCTCATAGCTCTCCATATAGTATCATGCACCCCGCTCCTCTCCCCAATAGTCCTCTGGCCACCTTGCATTCACTTATTAAAAAAAAAATCTGTACTTACCTCTCCTGGTTCCCCCGCTGCTCCATTCTCCTAACAAAAACTGAAAAGAAGACTCAGAAGGAGGTGCCGATGTGCGTTCCACTGTGGAACGCATAAAGCAGGAAGTGCCGCCTATTGAAGTGAAGGAGGCGGCACCAGCCTGCTAAATGCGTCCCACAGTGGAACGCAGATGGAAAGCAGGCAGTGGTAAGAGAAAGCGAGGGGAGGGTTGGCAGCATTAGGAAGCGGGAGGCTCCCCTCTCCACCCCTTCTCCTCTCCTTGACACACGAGCCCCATAGCTGTCTGCGCTGCTGCGAAGTGCCACACGTCCATGTGAAGCGGGTGCCTGCCACCGTGATCGTTGCACCCCTGAGTGATACCCATACTATTAGATTAGGTGGGTTCCCCAGTACTATATAAGTGCCCCCCACAAAGACAGACACCCCAGTTACAAGGCCAACATAGAAGGGTTTTGCTTTATCCTGCATAAAAATAAAGTACAGAAAAATATGTGTACAATGTATGAGGTATTGGTCAATCTTTTCACCTAAATATGCAAACTCACAACCAAAGGGTCCTCATTGTCTTTCGAGTCCTTATACAAAAATTAAAAGCAAAGTCACAAAAAAGAAATTGAAATTGCTACACAAATTGAAAATATAACCTAGCAAAGAAAAACTGTGTTTACCTGCCCAGATTACATAAACTAATGCATTAGGAAGATACTGCAACCCCCATTGATAAAGATGGAGGCAACTCAGGTGTAAAATACTGATGAGACAACCACTAACAACCTACTAGTGTATGGACCTCGGCAAGTAAATACTGTTGCCCTTTTTTTGTTTTTTTTACCTCTGTATATCACGCACTGCTGGTTTGGCTAGAAAAATACAGACGTGGTGACGGGTTTCTATTATTGTTTTCCTCTGATTGTTCCACTCCTGGTTTGGGCTACAAATATGGAGGTCAAAAACTGACCAAATACTGAATGTGTACACGAGGCCTTATTCCATTGTTGGAGTTAATGCAGATCGAACCACACAGCCCATTCTATTGTCCATGTCAAGACTCTGTGGTTGCTCAATGAGAACCACCTCTTACCTCCCAGCATCTACAGTTCTTCTATGGAGCAGCCGACCAGGTGTGACGTCACATGTGTGTTAAGCCACAACGATGACGGCACACCAGTCCAGCTACACAAAAGATGAGCCATGGATGCTGGCAGGTAAAAGGCGGCTCTGTGGGCTTCGGTCCAGACTACAGACCTGCCCGATGGATCGGGTCGTGCGATTTGATTCACACCAACTCTACCATTTGTCTATTCCTGAAATGAAATGTCTCAACAGAAATGTGAACAGAACCTTAGACAGTCATTACAGTCTTATGAATCAGGACCTTCTGACTCCCAACAGAAGTTTGTGATACATAATGATAATTTCTAGCTGACTTTACAGTGTAGATAGAATATTAGAATATTCTGATTATTTTAGGTGTGTGTTCAGTTAGTCATCCACCCTATGGTGGAGTACATACATACATATAATGGCAATCAGAAATATGTTCTGAAAATTAATGCATGATAATTTAATATCTGCCAGGCTTTGATATGATGGTAGTTGGGAATTTGTGTCCATGTCTGCATTTAATATTGTCCTAAGCATTGTCTTGACTTCTTTCTGCTTGTTTCATAGGGTGCTGCCTAAAAAGTATCTAGAAGAAATTAGTGCCAATATAAGTAACTTCAACATACATGGACTAATCATTATTGGGGGTTTTGAGGTATTTTTTAACTTTATAATGGAGACTGTTACTATATTCCCAAGCTCCAGGTCTAGCGGACAGGTCAGTATTTTATGGCAGCAGAACAAGAGCCCTGCGAATCCTCCTCCTACCATCTGGCACCCGCGGCTCCTGTGTTGATTAGCTGCACCGATGTTGCGCCAGGGTGGTCAATCAAAAGAGAGGCTGAAGACACCGGCAGGCAGGAGGTGGTTTGCAGGGCATCTGTCCAGCGGCCACAGATTAATGATCTGCCTGCTGGACCAGGGTCTAGCATATTGATTTAATGATCTCTAGTAGCCATCTTTGGTTTCTATGTAACTTTTACTTTTTCTTTGCAATGGTTGCTGCAAGTGAGACATATTGCTACTTGCAGCCTTCCCTGGAGAATGCAGCTAATTGCTGAGCAAGCTTTATTTCAGTAATGGATTGTCATCGAGAAATTAAAACTTTAACCTACCATATAAAATAGTAAAATAGAGCAATTAATGATAATAATATTTAATTATGACATATTTGGAAAAAAAAAAGAATTAAAAATGAATATTAACGCAAATAGTCCTGAATCTGTACCTAGATTTTCCATAACCCTCGGCCACTACTTGGCTGCAGTAAATCTTTCAGACGTTCCATCCAGCAGATGTGGGAACCATATTTTACATTACTAATGCCTCCACCTGTTCACATATGTCTTGGTAATGACAGCGTGTTTCCTGCAGGCTTTCACAGGCTCCCTGGAGCTGATGGAAGGACGTTCCAAGTATGAAGAACTGTGTATTCCACTTGTTGTTATCCCGGCCACTGTGTCAAACAATGTACCTGGGTCAGACTTCAGTGTTGGGGCCGATACTGCCCTTAACACTATTACTACAGTAGGTATAAATCCCTGCATTGAGTTGCCTTGTTTTTATGTAACATCTATATAGCAGCTGCCCGAGACACTGGGTCAGATTTGCATGCGTTGGTGTGGATGTCCTGTAACGGGAACACTTTTTCCAGTACATGAAACTGAAAGGAACAGAAAGATATTCATCCCAAAGCAACCAGACAGCTGGATGCACAGATAGGGGACAAACAGGGGATAAACAGTCCAGGTAAATTCACCACATAGTCTTGGATGGTGATGGAAATCCTGCAGCACCTCTACTCTTGACATGTTTCCATATTTAGTCACATGAAAAGTTTTCATGGACATTAAATTACTTTTCTATCAAACCCGCAAACTCAAGTAGCCCAGCCAGCCATGTAATGTGCATGGTGGGTGTCTCGACTGCAGATGTCGATGCAATTATATGACATATAATAGCTGTAGAAGTCTATGGAGGAGGAAGGGCTAAAATAAACAATGTGAAAGGGAGATTCCTAGACACAGACCCAGATTGCAGATTTCTTTTGTGATTTATTTTATCCTGGTGCTGGATTCACAACCACGCCGCTCAGTATTACTGTATTTTGTTTCCTTCCTGCTGCTACTACTTCTGAATATGTGCTACAAAAAGATAGGAGAGCAGGAATCTCTTATGTCTTAGTGTACTGGGTGTGGGAGACATCATAGCAGCTAGTTTCTACCCACTATCTCAGAAAGAGAGCACACACCATGTTCCAAATCATTAGGCAAATGTTCTTTTTTTCTGATTTTCCTAAATGGTCGGTGCAAATGACAGTCAGTGTAATAAAAGTCATCACCCGTTAGGGTACCTTTACACGCCGCAACTTTTGGCGGCGATCGGAGGCAACCGAACATGCGCGTTCACGTTTTTCATGGCTGCCTCCGAATGCCGAAGGCGCTTTTAGACACCACAATTTCGCCCTCAACCTAAGGTGACGTGTCTCCCCGGAAGTTCCCAGACAAACTGCGGGAAACATCCGGTAGACTCCCATCGCCGCTTCACACGCCACAATCCCCAAAGGAATGTGGGCATACATGGTTAGCGCCGCAAAAGTATAGGCGTGACAGACTGGTGTATTCCACTCCCCTAACACGCTGATTAGGCAACGCAATAGCGTTATGATTGGCCAGCCTGCGCAGGAAGGCTGGATAATACATGACGCCATTGCCATTGTGTAGTGTGAATGGACAGCTGTTCAAATATGGCACCCTGTGAAGGGACAGCCAATGGAAACACAGTAGCCACCACCAATCATCGCTCACGGGGCACAGTATCCAGCACGCTGTGGCACGCCTCTGGAAATCAGTAGGCGACGCTGATTCCATCCCTATCGCCCCTTCACATGCCAAAAGCAGGGAAATTCACCTTCATGGTTGCGTCTGGTCATCGAGCATTGCTCTGAAATCGGAACCAGGCGCAACTTTTTTGATCACCTCCAGATTCCACAATTACACGCCGCAATTTCGTAGCAATTTCACGGCAATGGTGACGTGTCTACTGATTGCCTCTCAGATTTCTCACTGCGGTTGCGGCATGTAAATGTACCCTTAGGCTACGTTCACACATTTGCGTATTTTGCTGCGTTTTTTTGCGCGCGCTTCTTGCCGCGTTTTTCAGCCACGCAAAAAAGCGCAGCAAAATACGCAGGGGCTTTCACACACTGCGCTTTCTTTCCCTCAGAAAGCGCAGTGATGTCACAGAGAGGAGGAAGAATCCTGCTTCCTCCTCCCCTCTGTGACAGCTGTGGCCGCCCCATTAGACTTCACAGTGTTAATACACACTGTGAAGTCTAAATTAAACTAAAGCAAGTGTGTGAAAAATAAAAAACAATGAATACTCACCTTCCGACGTCTTCTGCCGCTGTGCGATTCCCGGTTCTAAGTCAGATCTCGTCTGACAAGACCTGTGGTGATGTCAGAGGGGGGGCGTTCCCGGGCACTCGCGGTCAT
This sequence comes from Allobates femoralis, assembly GCA_033576535.1. NCBI lineage: Eukaryota > Metazoa > Chordata > Amphibia > Anura > Aromobatidae > Allobates > Allobates femoralis. The sequence continues at coordinate 636,335,808 of JARQOC010000002.1, read as the reverse complement.
GTGATACCACATGACCGCGAGCAGCCAATCAGCGATGGGACTGCCCCGGGAACGCCCCCCTCTGACATCACCACAGGTCCTGTCAGACGAGATCTGACTTACAACCGGAGACCAGACACCGGGAGAAGGCACCGGAAGGTGAGTATTCATTGTTTTTTTATTTTTCACACACTTGCTTTAGTTTAATTTAGACTTCACAGTGTGTATTAACACTGTGAAGTCTAATGGGGCGGCCACAGCTGTCACAGAGGGGAGGAGGAAGCAGGATTCTTCCTCCCCTCTGGGAAAATACGCAGAAGTAGCTCCGTAAAGAATTGACATATCAATTCTTTACGGAGCTGCGTTTTCTCCCGGAAAACGCACTGCGTATTTTTACGCAATGTCTGCACTGCAAAGTGAATTTCCTATTCACTTTGCTGGCAGACAAAAAGCACATTGCGTATTTTGAAAAGCGCGCGTAAAAAAACGCGGCAAAATACTCAATGTGTGAACGCAGCCTTAGAGTATACATCAAATTTTATTGAAGAAATCTCCCAATGATAACAGTATAATCTTCAAAATTAAAAAAAAAACTCTAAATACACTGTACCAAATTATTAGGCACAGTAGAGTTTCTAAACATTTGATATGTTTGAAAGAACTGAAAATGCTCATTTGTTGAATTTGTAGTATTATGAGGTCACATTCACTGAAATAAAAACCTATTTAACTCCAAAACATCCTAACAGGCCAAGTTACATGTTAACATAGGAACCCTTCTTTGATATCACCTTCAAAATTCTTGCATATATTGAACTTATACGTTTCTGGAGAGTTTCTGCTTGTATTTCTTTGCATGATGTCAGAATAGCCTCCCAGAGCTGCTGTTTTGATGTGAACTGCCTCCCACCCTCTTAAATCTTTTGCTTGATTATACTCCAAAGGTTCTTTATAGGGTTGAGGTCAGGGGAAGATGGTGGCCACATCATGAGTTTATCTCCTTTTATGCCCATAGCAGCATGAGATGGTGCATTGTCATGCATGAAGATGATTTTGCTCCTGAAGGCACATTTTTGCTTTTTCTACCATGGAAGATCATTCTCAGTCAGAAACTCTATATACTTTGCAGAGGTCATTTTCACACCTTCAGGAACCTTAAAGGGGCCTACCGGCTGTTTCCCAGTGATTCCGGGCCAAAACATGACTCCTCCACCTCCTTGCTGACGTCACAGCCTTGTTGGGACATGGTGGCCATCCACCAACCATCCACTACTCCATCCATCTGGACCTTCCAGGGTTGCTCGGCACTCATCAGTAAATAAGACTGTTTGACAATGAATCTTCATGTATGTCTGGGACCACTGCAATCATTCTGCTTGTGAGCACTGTTTAGGGGTGGCCGAATAGTAGGTTTATGCACCACAGCTAGCCTTTGAAGGATCCTACAGCTTGAGGTTCGAGGGACTCCAGAGGCACCAGCAGCTTCAAATATCTGTTTTCTGGTTTGTAAGGCCTTTTTAGCAGCTACTCTCTTAATCTGATGAATTTGCCTGGCAGAAACCTTCCTTATTCTGCCTTTGTCTGCACGAACATGTCTGTGCTCAGAATCAGCCACAGATCTCTTCACAGTACGATGATCATGCTTACGTTTTCGTGCAATATCTAATGTTTTCATCCCTTGTCCAAGGCATTGCACTATTTGTTACTTTGGCAGCAGAGAGATCCTTTTTCTTTCCCATGTTACTTGAAAACTATGGCCTGCTTAATATTGTGGAAACACCAGTTTTCCTTTTATTGGGCTTATCTGCCAAACTAATTATCACAGATACCTGCTGATAGAGTCCCTTTAAATTACCACTCCAGCGTGTTTTCTTGTTTAATCTTCCACAATGGAGTGGTTCCTTCAGTGGCGTAGCTAGCCTGCTCCGAGCCCTGGGGCGAGATCACCACCCAGGCCCCCATGTGAGAACCGGGGGGGGGTGCTGTTAGAGAGATGTGAGGATGTGAGGACCGGGAGGGGGGGTGCTGTTAGAGAGATGTGAGGACCGGGAGGGGGGGTGCTGGTAGTGAGATGTAAGGACCGGGGGGGGTGTGCTGGTAGGGAGATGTGAGGACCGGGGTAGAAGGAAGACTCACCACAGCCGCCGTGCGTCTGCTCTAGGAGGAGTGGAGGGGTGGGCAGAGCTGAGCTGCAGGAGACAGGAGGTCCCGTCCTCCCTCCTCTCCAGCCGCGCGGCTGCCGCCTGCCAGCATGGGGCAATGGCCCCCCCTGCCCCGCCCCGCTAGCTACGCTACTGGGTTCTTTACATCTAAGACCTCTGACCCGTCTGATACTCACTTTCCAGCGGCGTTATCTTTTTTGCTGTTGCTCCTGTCTGAACGATATATACGTTATATATATAAATAAATCTTTTTTTTATTCATTATTTATGTATATGTATATTGATGTGCATACTGTATATAACGTGTAAATGATGATCAACATTCATAGACCCTTTTTTTTGTCTATATATACATTTCATCGTTGTAGACATGTGATCGGATCAAGCAGTCAGCTGCTGGGACAAAGAGAAGAGTGTTCATCATTGAGACCATGGGAGGATACTGTGGATATTTAGCCACCATGTCCGGCTTTGCTGCAGGTGCAGATGCTGCTTACATCTATGAAGAGCCATTTTCTATACATGATTTACAGGTAATTAAAGGTCATTAAGGGATTTTAAAGACTTTTATATTTTGATTCTTTGCCCTACAGCAGCAGAATTGTTCTCCAATTCCTCTTTCTAAAGATTCTCAATCTCGGCTGCTCAGATTACTGTGCCTACTGCCGTCCTAGCTACATATACTAAGGCGTTTTGATTTTGGATGACTCCCGGTGATTCTGAATTCTCAGATATCATCTGAAATAATCATCATTAATTGAAGAATTTGCAAATTTACAACAATGGTGTCCATGTAAAATAATAACTAATACTAAGACAAATGAATCCTAGAGAATGGATAGAGGCACTCTGGGGTGCGATTAATTAATGTAAACTTAAGGCCCTGTCACACATAACGATCGCTTCAGCGATCCCGACAGCGATAACGACCTGCCGGGATCACTGGAGCGTCGTTACCTGATCACTGGGGAGCTGTCAAACAGGTAGATCTCCCCAGCGATCAGGGACCTGGGAGCCACCTCCTACATCGCTGAAGGCGATGTCAGCGTCCTCCCTGTTTAGCGCTACCTGGATACCCACTGTTTATCATAGTTACCAGTGTTCTCCCTGCTTACAGGCAGTGCTAAGCAGGGAGGACGCTGATAACCATGGTAAACGCCAGGTATGTAGGCAGCGCGCACTGCCTAGACACCCGGTGTTTACCATGGTTACCACCCATTGAGGTCACTGATCACTGGTTTCTCACTGTCACACGCAGCGATGCGTGCTGACTGCCGGGAAACTAAGGATCAAAAAATGACCCACAGCACTTTGCAAAGATCAGCGACCTCACAGCAGGGGCCTGATCGCTACAAAGTGTCACACAGAACGACATCGCTGGAGAGATCGTTGTAACGTCGCAGTTACAATGATCTCTCTAACGATATTGTTATGTGTGACTGGGGCTTTATTCTCAAAACTTTGTAATTTATTTAACAGCAGGTCCAAATCATCATCATTAATGATATCATAAATCAAGGAAACATGCTACAGCATGTTGCCAATTTTTTATTTTCTTGTATTAATGCTGTAGTGACACTTTAAATCTAAGCCTGCTGCATCCAGTCTTATACTCATCTTCTGTTTCTGGAGTCATCACCTTATACCGACGTGGCACCCATCTTGTGATGGTAACTTCTAACTGTCCAGAAGGTAGAAGTAGGGCCACAAGCTCTCAATGCATCTCTATGAGATCCAGAACAAGGCCAGAATGAGGCTCTCAAAGAGATGTATTGCGTTGTGACCGCTGATGCTCTACATGAAACACTGGGGCTGTCGTCAGGGCACAAATCACAGGAGGCCAACCGTAGAGTCTGTGATAGAAGATGAAGCCGCTGGGGGGTGAGTATAGTACGGGGGGCAGGAGACTTAGATTTAAATCACCACTCCAGATGTGCAATAAAAGAAAACTCTGGAGTGGAGCTTTAAATAAACTTATACGCTTTTCTGCCTTTTCTCCTCCTTGTGATAACAGGCAAATGTTGAACATCTCACAGAAAAAATGAAGACTACAGTGAAAAGAGGTTTAGTTTTAAGGTATGAAACGTCTGAACACGTTTTAGCAAATATGTTGCAGATGGGTTTGCACCTTTTTGTAAAAAGAGGCCCCCCCCCAGAGCATAGTAAACATCATAAATATGATAACTAAACTTTTCTACAACCTGATGTAGGCTCGTTAAAAAAAAACGGGTAACTCTAGGCAAAAGAAGACATAAAACAGAATCAAAACTGGCTACTTTTGACCTTGGCGACAGGTCGCCTTTAAAGGGTTTTCTTGGGCGGACCCATAGACTTATGTGGGTTATTATGATCCTTGACTCACATCAAAAATGGACAATCTCTGTGATTTGTTATTTCTTTTGTGGACACTCAGTCAATAAAAACCCCTGGACGAGTGAACAGAACCATAGACTATACTGGACATGTGGTCTATCCTAGAAAACGTGGTTGAGACATAGATGTGTGAATAAGGCCTAAGGGGGTTCACAGATAAATCTCAGAAATGATTGAAAGAAGGAGCGGAGAATATGTGTGGGGGAGGGTATCTGGCGATTGGGTCAGAGGTGTATGGAGATTACCAGTTATGATTGACCTTGTAGGTCATAGTTCATAGTCTGAACTCAATTCTCTGGACAGTGGTTATAAAAGTGAAAAGACTAGAAGAGGAGAGACCAAGGATTAATGAGGGGGAGGGGAATAAATCAGGCAGCAGAATCTGAATTACTAACCATCAGAGAGACTGTCCGTTTATATAGGCCACATATGTCTTAACAGCCTTTCTGTAGGGATTGTCATGGGTATTTTATGTTAAATGAACTTTGTGTTTCTTTTGAGGAATGAAAAGTGCAATGAAAATTACAGCACCGATTTTATATTCAATCTGTATTCAGAGGAAGGAAAAGGCATCTTTGACTGTAGGAAAAATGTTCTTGGTCACATGCAACAGGTAAGACGTCTTCAATGGATCGTCATCAAGATAGTGAATACAGTACAGTGACTTATTACTTGCAGGTTCAAGTCTTATCAGACATTTACTGGAACAAGGACACAGACTATGAGGTGTCCTATAAATTCTTATAGTGAATTCTGCAGATGATGGTATGGGATTACTTTTTTTAGTAAGACATGACTAGACTTGACTAGAGCCAAGACATGAATTTTTTCTTGCAGGAACACCAACACTTAGGAAGCTGATATATCTAAGGGCCCCGTTACACGTAGCGATGTTCCAGTGATCCCACCAATGATCTGACCTGATTGGGATCACTGGAACATCGCTGTGTGCTTGCTGGTGAGCTGTCAAACAGGCAGATCTCCTCAGCGACCCGTGTAACGACCTCGACATTGTGGAAAAGAATATTAACTATTCCTTTCCATGATGTCGAGGTCCCACTGTGCTTAGTAACCCAATGTGTACCCTGGTTACCAGCACGCTGTGCTTAGTAACGCAATGTGTACCCTGGTTAGCAGCGCACTGTGCTTAGTAACCCAATGTGTACCCTGGTTACCAGCATGCTGTGCTTAGTAACCCAATGTGTACCCTGGTTACCAGCACGCTGTGCTTAGTAACCCAATGTGTACCCTGGTTACCAGCACGCTGTGCTTAGTAATCCGATGTGTACCCTGGTTACCAGTGCGCTGTGTTTTAGTAACCTGATGTGTACCCTAGTTAGCAGCGCATTGTGCTTAGTAGCCCAATGTGTACCCTGGTTGCAGCGCGCTGTGCTTAGTAACCCAATGTGTACCTGGTTAGCAGCGCACTGTGCTTAGTAACCCAATGTGTACCCTGGTTACCAGCACGCTGTGCTTAGTAACCCAATGTGTACCCTGGTTAGCAGCGCACTGTGTTTAGTAACCCGATGTGTACCCTGGTTAGCAGCGCGCTGTGCTTAGAAACCCGATGTGTACCCTGGTTACTTGGGAACACATCGGGTTAGAGGGGTGTCACACACATTGATGTATGCTGCCCAGCGGGAGACCGACGACCAAAAAATGGTCCTGGCCATTCCGCAGCAATCAGTGAGCTCATTGCTGGTCGCTGCGGCATGTCACATACAGCCAATTTGTTGGCAAGGTTGCTGCAACGTCACAAAACCTGTGACGTTGCAGCGATATCGCTAGTGATATTGCTGTGTGTGAAGTTCCCCTAAGGGCCATGTCACACCTGGTGACGCCGCTGGAGATGTCGGCAGCGACGGGCGGGAGCGCGCACGTTTTTGGCGCCCCGCCAGTGTCGCCGTTCCCCATTTACATGAGGCGACACCTCCGGCAACGCACCGGCGATCTGACAGGCGGCATCACCGCCAGGGTGTCTCAAAACCCCAGTGGCAATGCAGTACAATGGGAGCCTATGGCTCCCATCGCCTGTCAGATCGCCGTCGGCCGTTTACATGGGGCAATTTGTACGCATCGCCTCAGATTGGCCGCCTGGTTTCACAGCGCTGCTGTGAAACCAGACATCCAGTCAAAAGCGTCGCCCTCGCCTAGTTACATTGGGCGACGCATTGGCGACGTCGGCGGCGATAGGCCACGACACAGCGTCGCCTATAAAATCGCCGCCGACGTGGCCCTAAGTGATAGTGATAACTGCTATAACCCAGTAAGCTACCAGATATGCCTACCTTTTTGTTTCAATGACATGTTAAAACAGGAGTTGGCCACCTTGGAGAGGCAGAGATCCACTGATGTTTCTTGATCTTGAGAGTTACTTGGTAAAGTGATGTCACAGGACCATAGAGAAAAAACTGTGTAAGGTATCAGAGATACTGTCCCTGGATGGATAATACTTTTTAATCTACATTTAGCACTACTAACCATACATGACATATAATATAATGCTAATTAGTCAAATGCAAAATACACTATAATAACATCCAGTGACTCTGATTTGTAATTTTCTCTTAATGTTTCTTCTCCATTTGGCCCAGACCCCTAGAGATGATCGAGCACTACCATGCTCAGGTGCTCGGTACTTGTAATGAGCAGTTGGATGCTCAGATGGGTGCAACTTGAGTACCCTAGTATAATGGAAGTCAATGGAGAACTCAAGTCGAGAAAAATGCTTGATTTAACCTTTCACTTCCATTATACTAGTGTACTCGAGTTGCGCCCATCTGAGCATCCAACTGATCGATATGAATGCCAAGTAACCCAAGCATGGTAGTGCTCGCTTATCACTACATACCTCAGTGACACTTCTTTCAGCCATGACTCATCTCGGCAGATTGGTGTCCACACTTCTTCATCTGTTCAGCTGTTTTACAAAATACCTGTGTATAGCTTGAACCCTAACAGCAAACTGGGCGAGAAACATGTGAGACACTTGCATGCATCTCCCAGCATGGCTGCTGACTCTCTGGAGAGGAGCATGCAGCTGCATGTATTTCTATGGAGGTGCATACTCCTTTCCAGAGAGCGGGTGACTGTGCCAGGTGATCCATGTGAGACTCGTGCATGTCTCTAGCCCAGTATGACTCCAGTCTAAGAAGCACTGTGGCTTCCAAAACATTTTCTGTGGGCATTTTTTTTATTACTTAATTACATATACATGGGGACTAAAAATCATTTTTGCCAATTAAAAATGTTGCATTCTTTAGGTTTCATAATCTTTGTTTTTCTGCACATTTAAATTTCAATTTTTATGTGGTCACTAATCAGTTGGGAAGAGATAAGAAAAAAGATATAAGCGTTAGAAACCTTCGCATTGAACCATTAGAATGCACTCAATGATAGATTCTCTGTTGACCGATTCATTATGCTTTCAGCAATAGACAATGCATCACAGAGGCTATAGAAGACAAATGATGCCTAATTACAAAAATGATTTTCTCCTTCGACTCATTGGGGGACACAGGACTGTGGGTGTTATGCTGCTGTCCACTAGGAGGCGACACTAAGCAAGATCTGCAAAAGATTTACAGTGGCTCCTCCCCTGCAGTATACACCAACGGAGCAGGCACTGCCTCACCAGTTTTTGTTTAGTGTCGTTAGGAGGCACACACAATTTTTAATCATTTAAAATTTTTATTTTTACTTTTATTTTTACTTTTTTCTTCAGTAGAGGAGTCGAAAGTGGGTCCCTGGTGAGACCCCCGGTATGCCTCTTCCTCGGCTCCCCACTGTTGGGGGGCTGGGTCGAAGTTGAGACATCCTTCCACATGCCGCCCTCCTTCCTCGGCATCCCACTGTTGGGGTGCTGGGTTTAGGTTGAGATATCCCAGCATACCATCCTCCTTCCTCAACTCCCCACTGATGGGGACTTGGGTGGAAGTTGAGGCTTTACAGCATCTCCCTATCAAAGCCCAGGAGCATCAGGAGTGACATCTTCCCCTAATCACCCCACCGGGGAATTAGGCTGAGGCACCACAGGTACAGTCTGGATCAGCAGCACAAGGCAGATGCACACAACTGCAGGGCGCCAGAAAACTCATAGCGCCGCCATTATCAGTGCTCTCATGCTGGGACCTGTATTTATATGGCAGAGAGGACCCAGCCCCCGGAGACCGGTGGGGTCCGGGTCCGTTCTGGTTCCAGCCCGGACTTCCGTGCCAGCCCTCCCACTGTTCCCTGGTCCCACAACTAAGCGAGACCCCGGATTTGGGCCTAGCACTTAAGCCGCCTCTTCTGCACCGCCCCTGTCCCGCCCTCCGGATGATGCTGATGCAAACAGCCAGCGTCATAACAGGGGGCGGACCGGACCTGTGTGGCGCTTCTCGCGAGCTTTACATTGCGCCTTTTTTTTTCTACCATTCCGCCACCTCCTTCCTCTCTCCTCACCTTCAGCGCCGCCATTACACCGCAAGAGGGGAGATCGCCACTCTCAACTACCGCAGCTTCTGCATCTGGTTATTGGTCTTCGGGGGGCACAGGACTGCTGGGCTGCAGCTGGGGCGCACCACAAGGTGGTAAGATCTCAGTAGCGACTCTGTCACTGCTGTGGTTTCTTTTTTCTCTGCCTTCCTCTGCACAGGCACTGTTCAGGCGCAGGAGATTCCATCATAATGTCTGACTCAAAGTGCAATAGGACCACCAGGGCGTTTAACTCATATTATGCCACCTGCACAGCTTGCAGGGCTCCTCTGCCTAGTGAATGTACATCTCCAAACTGCCAGAACTGCACCCAGGATAATGTGCCTGTACCCCCCATAGCTCTGGCAACTACCAGTACACCTAATACTGCACCAGAATGGGCCATTACTATGTCCCAATCCATAGAGAAATTATCCTCGACTTTACTCCAGGCTCTGCAGAGTCGCTGTTCTCCCTGCACCACTGCCCAGCCTTTACAGCCCACTCAGGATGAAACCTCGGACCACGGACGGTTTACTGACCCGGTCCTATCTACCTCCATTTCAGGACGCAAAAGGGCCCAAATAATGCCCTCTTCTGCTTCCTCTCGTAGTTCCAGGGCATCCCCAACCCTGGAAAGCCACTATGACTCCCTGGATTCTGATGGCCCTTACGATCTTAGCTCAGACCTGGATTTAGATGCATCCTTAGACCTAGACCCACCAGATACTGTGGCTCTAGTTGAGGACTTATTACAGCTATAAATCAGGTACTGGATGTATCAGACCCACCTACCGATACTTTGGAGCACAAGGTCTCTTTTAAAAGAGTCAAGAGACCATATAAATATTTTTCAGATCACCCTGAATTTCAGGAGATCCTCCAAAAGCATCACTTACATCCTGAAAAGAGATTTGGCAACCGTAAAACACTTGAAGTGCGTTACTCTTTTACCACCAGTAACCCAGGACTGGGCGGATCCGCCTCATGTAGATCCCCCGGTATCCCGGCTGGCTGCACGGACGCTCCTTTCCTTACCAGATAGCTCCTCAATTAACCCCTTCCTGACCTATGACGTTGTACAACGTGATGGGCTGGTAAGGGGGGTTTGATGTGAGCTCCGGCGTGGAGCTCACATCAAACAGCCGACATCTCAGCTGATGTGATCAGCTGAGATGTCGGGCTAACAGCACCGATCGGATCTGGGATCCGATCGGTGCTGTTAACCCTTTGGATATCACCGTCAATTTCTGACAGCGGGATCCAAAGGCACCGCGGCGGGAAACGCGCTGTTCCTCGCCTGCATCGGAGATCCCGCGATAGTATCGGGGGGATCTCCGGCGTTCACGTGATAAGCCGAGGTCCTGGCTAGACCCCGGATGCTGTCACGGAGCACTTCCAGGTTGTGGTTGGCAGGTGCTGCCAACCACAACTAGTCCGCGATTCTGAGAGATCGGACTGTGCGATCGGACTGTGCAGCAGGGTGCCTCTCTAAGAGGCAGTGTAAAACTAAGAATGAATTGATTTTTAAAGCATTTAAAAAACCTGTAAAAAAAAAAAAAAAACATAAAAGTTCAAATCACCCCCCTTTTCCCCCAATCACAATAAAAGTATTAAAAAAATTAAAAAATACATGTTTGGTATCGCCGCGTTCAGAATCACCTGATCTATCAACATATTAAATCCGTTAATGAGAGCCGTAAACTCCGTAACGGAAAAAAAATCCAAACATCAAAATTATGTTTTTTGGCCGCCGCAACATTGTTATAAAATGCAGTAACAGGCAATCAAAACAGTTGATCCACCCAAAAATGGTATCATTAGAATCGTCAGCTCAAGACACAAAAAATAAGCTGTCATGCAGCCCCAGACCCCGAAAAATGAGGATGCTATGGGTCGCAGAACATGGCGCAAAAAGTCAGGTTTTTTTCTCAAACTTCAGAATTTTTCTTCACCACCTAGATACCAATAAAGGTATACAGTACATGTTGGGTGTCTACGAACTCATACTGACCCGAGGCATCACCCCGTCACTTCGGTTTTACCATATAGTGAACATGGCGACTAAAATACCCAAAAAATAAACGTGTAATTGCAGTTTTTTTGCAATTTCACTGCACTTAGAATTTTTTTGCAATGTCTCTGTACACTATATTTTAAAATAAATGATTGCATATGAAAGTACAACTCATCCCGCAAAAAAAAAAAGCTGTCATATGTCTATATTGACGGAAAAATAGAAAAGTTATGACTCTTGGAAGCAGGGGAGCAAAAAATAAAAATGAAAAATTCCAAGGACATGAAGGGGTTAAAGACTCAATGGACTGTCAGGTGGAACAGATGGCTCGATCAGTTTTTGAAGCCTCAGGGTCCTCCTTGGCTCCAGCGTTCGCTTCAGTCTGGGCAGCCAAGGCTATCATGACCATTCTCCACTCAAGAGGAGTAGTCATCCTTCCATACTTGGTTGACTTGCTCATCAAGGCTCCCACATTCAAGGATTGCGAACAAAGCGTCCTCATCACAGTAGACACGCTACGTTGCCTAGGTTAGTTAGTCAACATCCAAAAATCTTCGCCAGTCCCAAGACAGTCTCTGACTTTTCTGGGAATGCACTTCAATACCTCCAGAAGTCTGGTACTCCTTCCTCAAGATAGAGCACGGGCTCTCCATCAAGGAGTGTGCACTCTCTTTCATTCGTCACCTCGTTCCTTCCGGTTTGCCATGAGAGTCCTAGGCAGGATGGTCGCAGCAATGGAGGCAGTCCCTTTTGCCCAGCTTTACCTCTCCAGCTGGCCATACTTATGTCCTGGGACAAGAGTCCTTTTTCCATGGACAGGAAGTTCCGGCTGCCAACTGCATCCAAATGCTCCCTCCACTGGTGGCTCCGACCAGTCTCCCTCACTCGAGGGAAATCCTTTCTTCCGATTCATTGGAAAGTCCTAACCACCAATGCAAACTTGACAGGATGTGGCGCGGTGTACCGAAACCACAGGACCCAGGGCAAATGGTTCCCATCGGAATCGACCATGCCTATCAACCTCCTATAGATTCAGGCCATCTTCCTGGCACTGAAAGCCTTCAGTCGTTTTCTGGCAGGATACCACATCAGGATACAGTCGGACAATGCCACAGCTGTGGGATATGTCAATCACTAAGGAGGAACCTGCAGTGTCAAGGAGATGCGAGAAGTGCAGCACATTCTCCACTGGGTGGAATCAACAGGATCGGTGTATCAGCGTTACGCATCCCGGAGTGGACAATGGAAGCAGACTTCCTCAGTTGTCAAGGCATAGACTCAGGAGAGTGTCCCTGCATCCCGAAGTCTTTCAACAAATATGCCATCGCTGGGAAACCCGGATGTGGACCTAATGGCATCACACTTCAATGCCAAGGTCCCCAACTTCATGGCCAGCTCACACGACCCGCAGTCTCTGGGAGCAGACGCCTTAGTTCAGGATTGGACGCAATTCCAACTTCCTTACATATTTCCCCCTCTGCCACTAATCCCCAGAGTGGTACGGTAGATCAAACAGGAAGGCATTCCAGTCATACTCATAGCCCCAGACTGGCCCAGACGCGCATGTATGCCGACCTTGTCCAGCTCGCAGCAGACGTTCCCTGGCGCCTCCCAGATCTTCCAGACCTTCTTTCTCAGCGCCCGTTTTGCCATCAAATTCAGGAGCACTGAATGTGACAGCGTAGCCTTGAGACCTGGGTTTTGGCCCAAGCGGGTTTCTCCCGGACGTAATAGGAACCATGATCAGAGCACGAAGCCAGCTTCTGCTCAGATGTACCATTGCACCTGAAGGCCTTTTCGCCTGGTGCACCTCACAAGCTTCTTCTCCATTGCCCTTATTCTCTGCTGAAGTCCTTGAGTTTCTTCATTCGGGTCTGGAGACCGGACTGTCCCTAGGTTCCCTTAAGGGCCAAGTCTCAGCTATTTCACTTCTTTTTCAATGACGCCTTGTGATTAAAACGCAGGTGAAGACCTATTCTTCAGGGAGTCCGTCGACTGGTCCTCCCTTATAGGAGACCATTAGACACATGGGATCTCAACCTGGTACTGACTGCGTTGCAAGAACCGCCCTTTGAGCCCCTAGGGAGATTTTCCTATGCCTTTTAACCCAGAAGGTGTTTTTTCTGTGGCAATTACTTCTCTCCGCCGACTGTCAGAACTAGCAGCACTCTCTTGCAGACCGCCCTTCCTAGTGTTTCACCGGGAATAAGGTTGTACTCGTCCGGTTCCGTCTTTTCTCCCAAAGGTGGTGTCCTCTTTCCACCTTAATGAGGAGATTTTCTTACCATCCCTTTGCCTGGAACCGGTACATCGGGTTGAGAAGGCTCTGCATACGCTGGACGTTGTCAGGGCACTTCGCATATACGTATCCAGGACTGCGCCCTTTCGGAAGTGTGACTCTCTCTTTCTCCTTCCGGAAGGCAGCCACAAGGACATGCCTGCTTCAAAAGCTACTCTGGCTAGATGGATTAGATCCACTATTCAGGATGCCTACCGGATGAAAAATTTGCCAATTCCGGACGTATCAGGGCGCACTCTACTCGTGCGGTAGGGGCTTCTGGGCCATTCGGCACCAGGCATCGGCACCACAGGTGTGTAAGGTGGCCACCTGGTCCACCTACACACGTTACGAAACACTATATGTTCATACCCAGTCCTTGGCAGATGCGAGTCTGGGTGCACACGTCCTCCAGGCGCAGTAGCCCACCTGTAGGTGCTTGTTTTTTCTGTAAATTAGTTCCATTGTTCTTTCCCACCCAGGGACTGCTTTAGGACGTCCCACGGTCCTTGTTCCCCAATGAGGCAAAGGAGATTTTTGTGTACTCACCATAAAATCCTTTTCTCTTAGCCTCTAATTGGGGGACACAGCACCTACCCTGTTGCCCGATTTCGGGCCTTTCTGGTTTGTCAACTTGCTCATGAGCTCTTACATAGTTGCCTTCTTACAGGCTTTGTTTAACTTTATTTACTTCTACTGCTTTAAGCACAAAACTGGTGAGGCAGTGCTAGCTCAAAGTGTGTATACTGCAGGGAGGAGCCACTGTAAATCTTTGCAGATTTGCTTAGTGTCGCATCCTAGTGGACAGCAGCATAACACCCATGGTGATGTGTCCCCCAATTAGAGGCTAAGAGAAAAGGATTTTACGGTGAGTACACAAAAATCTCCCTTTTAGGCAGAATTACTTGCATTTATATATGTTAAAAAAAATAATCCCAAAGATGGATAACCATGTGTGACCCATATGGTTTCATAATAATTAAAGCTAGATAGCGATACTTATTCATTTTTTATATCAGCATTGTTTCTAACATTAGATTTATTTTCTTTACATGGGGTGGCTATTATGCCTGGTAGTTGTTAAGGCTTTCATTGCCATAGCCTACAGCAAGTACATTGATCATATGTAACAAACAGGCTGGAGATATTTATTGACCTCTATGGGAGATTTATGCGCCTGTTTTGTGACATGTACCGAAGTGAAGGTTAGCTGTGACCATAACCTTCTATGAATGGTGGATCCAGTGTTATCTATGGATGGGTATTATCTGGCAATGCAATCCTGGCTGTGATAATTAAATGTGATCTCTATAGGACAGGAAGTCTCAGAATTTTATAAGGCTTGGAGTGAAAATTGCAAGATCTCCATGCTTAGTGTTTTTTTTTTGTAAATTAAACACTAATATGGAAAATTTGAAAATAATCATCACCACAGATATGCTTAAAGAGAATATGTCAGCAGGTCTTTGCTACCTCATCTGACAACAACATAATGTAGGCAAAGGAACTCTTAATCCAGCGATATATCACATAGATTACTGGCTGAAGTTGTTCTCACACAATCAAAGAATTTATTTTCAGAGCTGAGAGAGCAGCCCCCACCCACACAGGTGTCAATCACAGCAGGGGGCGTGTTTGACTGCCATGCTTGTGACAAAACAGTCCTGTAATGGTAATCACCACGTGATAAAGCCTTTAGTTTATGTACACAATCACACACACTGATGAGAGAAGCACGATTGTTTTTTGTTTTTTTTTTTAACCTTTACAGCATGCTGTCTTCAGCTTACAAAGTGAAATCCTGCTGACAATTTAACATAAAACATTGATTTACACAGTAGGTCATTTTCTGATTAGATATTATATATAGAGTTGAAATTGTATGCCAGCACCAAAAAATATATAGTTCCTGGACATTGCCTAAGAGTGATGGCCGTAAATAGATATATGGATGTTTTCCCAGGTATAATACAGGTAATAACATGAAGAATTGAGAAAAGTGTCCTAGAACTACGTAAGATTTAATTTGTTCTGCACACATTTACCATATTAATGCAATAGGTAGGTAACAGCAATGTCCCCTTCTTTCAGGGGGGTACCCCAACACCTTTTGATAGGAACTTTGGCACAAAGATGGGTGCAAAAGCTGTGATGTGGATGACTGGAAAAGTGAAGGAGTGCTCCAGACATGGTAAGCCTCTTTTTAATTATACCTTGTTTTTAGGTCCCAGTTCAGCGCCCCCTGCCTTGCTCACATCACATACTCTGTTGCAGGTCGTATATTCGCCAATACCGCTGACTCAGCCTGTTTGTTGGGAATGCGCAAGAGAAGTCTTGTTTTCCAGCCTCTGATGGAACTGAAGAATGATACTGATTTTGAGTAAGTTTATTACACAATTGTATTATTATTCTTGACAGTATTACATAATGGTCCGTTTTAGAAACATTTCAAGGACATGCAGAGCTAAATGGATACAGTTACGCTCTATTCAGGGACAACTTTAATCATACACATGTAATATGTCCATAAACCCATTATGCCAGCCACATGTAGGTAAGATTGTAACTGTGTTGGGGTATTCAATATACCTTTGTGTCAGATTGTAGGAGACCTCAAAAGTGAGCATTACTGTCTTTAAAAGCCAGATATATGCCTGTGAATGGCAGACGTGTAACAGTGTAGACATACATTTCCATACTCTAGGGGCATAAATACATGATGCACTGATGATGAGTCGTGGTGTAGAGTTGGAGTCGCTGTCGATTTTGGGTGGAATTGGATTCAGGGAAATTGTGGAGTCGGGAGTTGAATATTTGGCTTACTGATTCACAACCAAGGTTGTGGAGTTGGAAGTCATGAAGTGGAGTCGGAGTTGGTGTCTATTTTGGATGGAGTCAGAGTCAAATGTTTGGCTTACTGACTTCACGGCCAGGGTTTTGGAGTGAAGTTATGGAGTCTGAGTCAGTGTCCATTTTGGTGGAGTCGAAGTCGTATGTTTGCCTTTCCGACTACACAGCCCTGTCGGGCATGACAAACATGATACCTGTATGTTGAGTCATTGGGGTTGTGTAGTATTGGTTTGTTTTTTTACTTTGGCTCCTGAATACAAAAGATGGAGTGATAGACTCTCACAGTACAGTAAATCCACAAACCTAGGAGGTAGAATGTCAAGGAAATCTTCAATTATAGACATTATAAAAACTGCACTAAAGGGTAATATGCCCAGTAGTAGGGCCACTAGCAGAATGGGCGTTTAGTCTATAAATATACGAAGAATCCCCGATTCATGTTTTTGACTCTAACATTTGCAGACATTAACCTGAACTGTTTAAATGTAGTGGTTTACTTCCTATCAAAACAAAGCAAGTAAAGGAAATTATATATTATTCCATTTGTGATCTATTTGTATTTTTCTGCCTTCAGACATCGTCTTCCCAAGCAGCAGTGGTGGTTAAAACTTCGCCCCATCCTCAAAATCCTGGCGAAATACAACATCAATTTGGACACATCTGAATCTGCACATATGGAGCACATTACCCGGAAGAGATCTGGGGAGTCTCAAATGTAATGTGGGGGAAGATACAACTGTGGGGGTTCTCCAAACCTCTACATTATGGCCAGAACAAAAAATTGCACCCTTTCCTGTACATAGTGGAGACAACTTGTGGTTTTCACTGTATTGCTAAAAAAAAGACTTGTCTGTTATTACTGTGCTAGGAACTAGAAGAGCCATCACTGTTCATCTGGACACACACCATAGCTGGCGGCTTGTGTGGCTGACAGCTAGTCCTCCCGACACCCCATACACATGCATGCTTGCTACATGTGTTCTTAATATGGGTGTACCATGACCTTCCTTTTCCTAACTTTCCAATTGGCAAACTATTCTACAAAAAAACATGGTTAGCATCTGAATCTGCTCACCACCATACAAATTAGCTACTGTAAAAATTGGCGAGTTTGCCCACATTTATCCAATGTGTATGGATATCTTGCTATGGATCCTTATTACAATCATTTGTTGGTAACTCACCACAATCACACAGTAAGAAGCTGTTTACTCAAGTAAAAATGTAATATATTAGTCACTAATCATAAAATAGATGGTTGCCATATATTCGTCCAGCAGACAACGACCACAACGTGGTGCCTTAAGTACGTACCCAGGTCTACTAATCAGAGTAAGCACCAGGAATGCCATGTGGGTTCACTTGGTTCTGGTCCAGCAGCCATAGACTATCAACGTGATCCCTGGACCAGAGTCTTAAGAATCTTTTTGCTCAACCCTTAAACAAACAATTTTATTTTGGCTTTTAGACATAAGACTAAACCCATAGACGTCTGATTGGTCTGCAACACTACCAGATACCAGTGATCATCATTAGATGCCCTGTTCAGACCTGAATAGTTTTCTTCTCATTAAGAACTTGACAATGACCACCCCCACCTTATGTAGAGGATAGATAGACTTTAATGCAGTGCCTCATGTATTTAATGTTAAATTCATCATATTTATAGTATTTTTCTTCTCGGCATGAAAGTGAATCTTCTATGTAAAGGATATATATAAAAATGCTCTTAAGACACAAAGTTGTCAAAATGTCACCTTTACTGTGAAAATGGCCTCCCTGGGAAATTCACCGGTGTTAATCAAATAACATATCTGTATAACCAACCATGTGTGAGGATCTCATGGTAGATTCAAGTCACAGCAAAACACAACATGGCTCAGTGGTTATGTGTCACCAGTATCTCATCCTGTACGGTATTAATGTAGTTACTAAGTTGTACCATACAATTCCGATTGTTGTTTTTTTGGGGGGGGAATAAATAATGAGTGGAATTCTTGTTCAGTATGAATAAATCTAGGATAAACAACTAAAGTGGCAATTTATTACAGGTAAAGCTGTAAATAAAACACTGATATGTGTCAGAGGTGGCTCAATATGTCTGATGGGTCACTGAGGGATCAGATTACAGCTCAAATAGAAATGGGGAATGAGAGGAGTGAGCCAGAGAAGAGCAGAGAAATGCACGCACAGACCCTTTCTTTCACATAAATGTTTTATCTCACCTCAGAGCTAGAGTCACAGCTACAATGCTCAGTAATGCTGTAGAATATCCTCCATCTGCTGCTTCTGAATTTATGTGACATAGAGGCAGGAGTGTGTGAATCCCGCAGGTCTTGTACGTAGTATAACAGATATTAAAGCAGCTATTGTGTGTGGAAACACATAGCTCAGAGACAACTGAAAATTAGAATTTTAGCCTGCAGAGGGGAAAACTGTAAAAAAAAAAAAAAAAGTTCTGGATACAAGTCATTTAATGGTCATAAATAGTATATAAATGACAATGTACAAAAACATACATGACAATATACACACGTGGTCCAAATTGTTGGTACCCCTCCTTTAATGAAAGAAAAACCCACAATGGTCACAGAAATAACAAATCTGAAAAAAGTAATAATAACTAAAAATCTATGAAAATTAACAAATGAAAGTCAGACATTGGGCTTTTCAACCCTGCTTCCACACAATGTTTTATAAAATTAAACTCATAAATCGGCCTGGTCAGAAATGATGGTCCCTTAACTCAATATTTTGTTGCACAATCTTTTTTTTGGTTAATTGTATCTTTATTGAAATTTTAAACGTTTAAACAAAGCAAACATTGAAACAATCGTTAAGTATGTCCAACAAGTAGACCAGGTAAGGAGAAGGCTAAACTTGAAGCAATTGGGAAATCTATGACGCCCATCTCACATGTAAGACCGCGCCCACTTCAGTAAACCCTTCCTGCACACAATAAATGAAATACTCTTCTCACTATAAAAGGAGAGAGAGGAGGGGCCCTTGGTTCGCATAAGAACTCAGGGCAACTGGTTCAGCATGTTACAAAATGTCACCAGTATATTAGTGAGAACCCTTGACCGTCCAGGGGGAGAAGGGAAGAAAGTAGATGAGGTAACTGTTGAGGAAGAATAAGGGAGAAAAGAAAGAAAGAAAAACAGGAGCAAAAATAGAAAGCATGGGGCATCATGTGGTGTCGAGAAATGTATGACCTACTTAAGGGCTCGGGCCCGTGTACACCTCCTTCAGACAAACAAGTCCCTGAAGTTAGGGGCGTCTCTAAATAGAATCCATTCAGTCCAGGTTAGCTTATATTCATGTTGGGTCTGCGAGAGTTCGCGAAATCTCTTCAAATCTCCGTAACGCCTCCATTTCGGAAAACCATTCCAAAACAGGAGACTCCTTTTCTCTCCAGTGTCGGGGGATCACATTACGAGCCGCGGTGAGGAAAAATGGAGAACATCCTCCTTCTGGTTCCTCCACGAGCCAGGGAGCAGAGAGAGCAAAGCTAATTCGGGGGTGCCATCCAGGCATCTGCCCGTGACTAAATTGTAGTTACGGAACACTTTTGACCAAAACTCTCCGATCAAGGGGCAGCCCGACCAGACATGCAACATCGTACCGATCTCAGTGCCACATCTCCAGCAAAGGGGCGAGGTGGCCTGGGAAAACAAGTGCAATCTGTATCATATCTTGTAGCACTTTTCTAGTGCCTCGCATGAGCCAGATGATCTACGAGCCATTTGGAAGCACTTCTCCCAATCCTTTTCTGAGATCAATCTACCAAGCTCCCTTTCCCAAGCCCTCCGATAGCCATGGGCGTCCGCACCATCTGCCTTAGATAAAATACAATGTATGGCAGATATCCCTCTAGGGGGTGCCGTGTCAGCTGCAAATGCCTCTTCCATGGGGGTCAAATTTATGTTCGGACCCCTTTGAAATTTGTGATTACTCAAAAAGGACCTCAGTTGGAAATGCTCCCACCATTTCAATTTTATGTCCGGTGAAGCGGATTGTAGGGTACTGAATGAGGGAAACTCACCATCGCTTAAGACATGGCCAACTCGAGTGTCATCTCCAGCCTTCCAAACCAGAAGAGCCTGGTTGGACATTCCAGGGGAAAGGCCGCATTGTAAAAAATCGGGGTCAAAGAGCTGGCTGATGCTTCCGCCAACTCCCACCTGGCCGAACGCCAAGCTCTCAGCGTCTCGATAGTGAGGAAAGCAAGGCGACCCAAAGAGGCAAGGGCCCCCGAAGGGATCCACTGTAAATAACGAAGAGGTATTTCTACACCTTCCTGCTCGATCTGCACCCACTGCTTGGTCGTAACTTTGAAGTGCCAATCAATTAGTCGTACCAAAATGGCCGCCTGGCAATATTGTCGCATATCCGGTAGACCCCCCCTCCCGTCACTCTAGGAGAGGTCAAAATCCTCATACTCACTCTCGGCTTCTTGCCATTCCATATAAATCGGGAGATCACAGAATGAAGGGTGCGGAAGAACCAACCATTTGACCATATGGGCACGCCTTGAAAAATATAGAGAAACCGCGGTAAGATGTTCATCACCACCACATGAATCCTCCCCAGCCAGGACAACCGTAGGTGTTTGTAAGACTCCAGCAAGGCCCCACCCTATCCAATATAACTTGATGGTTCAAACGGAAGGCACTGGACAGATCAGCCGGGAGACTCATTCCCAAGTATGTTATATGACCCGGTTTCCAGCGGAAGGAGAATTCTCTGGATAGAGAGGATACCTCGGCGGAAGGTAAGGAAACATTCAACGCCTCGGTTTTCGAGTAGTTGACCTTAAAATTACTAAGGCCACCAAACGTCTCAAACTCACTTAACAAGGCAGGAAAAGACGTGATCGGACGAGAAACATACAGAAGGACGTCGTCAGCAAACAATACAGCCTTGTGGAGGGTATCTCCCACTACCATCCCCTGAATGTTCGCCAAGTGCTCCATTACTATGACATAGAGCAGGGGAGAGAGTGGACATCCTTGCCTCGTCCCATTCCTAACTAGGAACGATCCGGACAGGCCTCCATTAATCTGTACCCTTGCGGAGTGATGGGAGTATAGTGAGGAGATCCCATTCAGAAATTTATCGCCCAGGCCAACATGTTCCAGCGCCTCCTGTAGGAATCCCAAATGGACCCTGTCAAAGACCTTTTCTGCGTCGATGGATAGCAGTTAAAGAGGGGACTTCCACACCCTAGACCTCTCAATAATGAGACAGGATCTAAGAATGTTCTCCCGCGCCTCTCAGCCCTTGACAAAGCCCACCTGGTCAAGATGGACAATAAATGGGAGCCTCAGTGACAATCTGTCCACCAAAATCTTGCCAACAGCTTGACATCCACATTAATCAGAGAAATGGGTCGGTAACGTGCTGCCTCCAGGAGATCTTTGTTCGGCTTGGGTATCACACAAATGTGCGTCTCCAAGGTTTGCGGGAAGAAAGTATCTCCTCCCAAGATGGCTTTAAAGGAAGAAAGCAAATGGGGCAGCAAATCACTGAGCAAGGTCTTATAAAATATGGGCGTGAAGCCGTCAGGCCCCGAACTTTTGGATATCGGGGTTGCTTTAATCACGTCAGTGAGTTCCTCTATCAACACGTCCCCCTCCAGGGTCAACACATCCTCTTCAGATAGGGACGGAATCTCTACCTTGGAAATGTACGACCAAATTTTAATTCGTAAAGCTGTAGGGTCCATATCATCAAATTTCCGTTTCAGGCCATAAAGGTCTGTGTAAAATTTCTGAAAAACCCCCGATATGTCCTCTGTACTGTGGACCAGCTTACCCGTGGGAGTTTTGATGGATGGAATATACGTGGGGTCCAGCCTGGGATGTAGCAATCTGGCTAAGGGTCGACCACACTTGTTGGCCTTTTTTGTAGAAAACCCTTTCATCCGTTTCCTGTGTCTCTCGAATCGATTGTCTAAAAGATTTTTCAGCTCCACTCTTTTAGAAGTCAGCTCTATCAACAACCCATGACTACGGGAGGACCTGTGCTCGTCCTCAAGGCGGCCTATCTGCAATAACAGTTCACCAATCTTTTCAGACCGGAGCTTCTTTATCCTGGCCACATGTTTGATTAGTGTTCCCCTAAGGAGACACTTTAGGGCCTCCCACTTAATGGTCGGAGAAGTAGAATCCAGTTCATGCGTCTGGGTAAATGACTTAATGTCTGATTTCAGATCTGCCAAACAGGTGGCATCATTTAAAAGGTGGCCATTCAATCTCCAGGTCTATTCCTTCTTGGCCAGCCCTGGGATCTCCACTGATAAAAAGATAGAACTATGGTCCGATAGGACAATGTTGCCAATAGTGGCTTCAGGTTTCCATGATAAGATCCCATGGCTAATAAGAAACATATCGATTCTACTGTAAGAGCAGTGGACTCCTGAGAAGAATAGTCTCTACCCAGGGGATGGAAGATCCTCGACCAGCTGTAACTTACAGAGAAGCTTCTGGAGTGCCTACACACGCCTGCGCGGAACCGCCCCTCGACCGGAGGTAGAGTCTACAGACGGGTCAAGAACGAAATTAAAGTCCCCCCAATTATGACCTGACCCTCAGCAAAGTCAGCCAACTTCAACAGGAGGGATCTACATACTCTCGTCTGCTCCCTGTTGGGAAGATACCAGTTTACCAGGGTCTTTAGGACGCCCGCTATCTTTAATTTAATAAAGATGAAACGCCCACCCGTGTCAATCACCGAGTCCAATAACGTATAGGGCAGACCCCTATGTAGGGCTTGTGGGGCAGCGCCTGGATTGCAAGTCAGGAAACACGTAGAGCCCGGTAGTGGTTCAAACAGGACCCGTGTTTATTGCTGGTAAACACAGCGATGGCACAGTCAGCCGGAATCCGGGTCGCAGCCGGGTACACAAGACACAGTTCATATAACGTACCCCGGGTCCTTCAGGCCAAAGGCCTCCGTTATAGGTCACGCCGAGCTCCCAGCCCTCCTGGGCTAGGCCGTGTTAGTCTAGCACACGGTCCTCTGGAACTCTAGACCTCTCCTGTGTATATCTCTGCTGCTCCTGCAGCTAAAGCACAATTCTGTGTACAGGGAACCCCGCCCTGCCTCCTGACCAGGCTTTTAACTCCGTGTCTACTTCCGGGACCTTGCAAGACCCGGAGCGGAGGGAGCGGACCGTCCCTTTCTCTCACAC
Organism: Allobates femoralis; assembly: GCA_033576535.1. NCBI lineage: Eukaryota > Metazoa > Chordata > Amphibia > Anura > Aromobatidae > Allobates > Allobates femoralis. Next base: position 636,312,499 of record JARQOC010000002.1, on the reverse strand, counting down.
CCTATACCGGGCTCAATACGTGACAGTGCGCATTCTGGGGGAGACATAGCGCCCCTCGCATATGATCCCCCGCACTGTCTCACAGGCTATAGAGATCCCTTTAGTTCTGGTCTCAGGATTTGTGCTGTGAACCCATTCGGAAAAGTGCCTCTCCCCTATGACAGGTACGTGGCCCTCCTTAAAATGCGTTTCCTGAAGGAGCACCTGAACGCCCCTTTTGTGCATATCAGAAGTGACCTGTTGTCTCTTTTGGGGTGTATTAAAACCCCTGACATTTAGAGACCCAATCTGCAAAGTCCCCATGGTCTAATAGCCCCAAAGAGGCTTTTCACTTTGTTTTTTTTTTTTTATTTCCACGAACACCAATACAACACCCCGTGTGAGAAGAGAAGAGAGAAAGAAAAAAAAGGTGGAGAAAGAGGGGGAAGAGAGCCCAAGACGGGCTATCTGTATCCAATGAAGACCAATGAGGTAAGTTCTTTAACAGAAGTACCGCACTCTAGCGATAAGTGCGGTGTCCCCGAGGGGAGCGACCTTTCCTAATGGAAGGGAGAGGTTCCCTGAGTCAACTCAAAGGGAAAAATTCCCTAAGATTACTTAAAACACAAAAAATTAAATTAACACGACCTGAGAGGTAAGGACCCCCCTGCCTAAAACCTGAATAAAGCAAAAAAAACACTAACTAATCACCAGCCTAGATATGAGAAAAAGATCCATATGAGGAGTGTTAGACGCATTCTAAAGCGAGATAGAGGGGCCCCACTCAAAGGGGGAAACCCTCAACTATAGTCACAAAATGTCAGATGAGAGGAGGCATCTCCAGAGGGCAAGGAGGCAAAGGGTGGAGGAGGGAGAGTATAGGGAAGTTGTAGGGGAGAGGGAAAGAGGGATGGAGTAAAGGGTGGGTAAGGGAGGGGAGTAGGGGAAAGTAGGGTTAGGAAAGGGGGGAGGGGGAGGAGGGAGGGAGGGGGAAGTAGGGAGAGAGGGATTCCGAAGGCAGTCCAGTACCAGTCGCATCCACCACCAGCAAATTACCCGCTCAGTTCCAATACCTATATGTGGAGAGGGGAAGAAGAAGGAAAAAACGAGGGGGGAAGAGAATTTATAAAAGTCTTTGGTATCAGTGGGATATAGTGAAGACCGACTTTCATTATAAAAAACCTTGATAGTCAGCCATGTGGTTCAACAACAAGAGAGAAGTCCAGACCGGAGAGGGGACTCCATGGGGTAGAGAGCAAAACCAAGGATAGTCCAATAATTCAACCCTCTTCGGCGCGGTCCTCCTCAGTGAGTCTCTGTCTCCCCTGGTTCCTACCCCTCCCATTACCTCTTCAACGCGGGGCACGTTGAGTGCAGGGTACTGCCTGGTACATGCCATCGGATGAGGGGGACGGCCTGTCCGGAAACAGGAGACCCGGGTTAGGAATGTCGAGCGCCTGAAGGAACCCCTGCAACTCTCTGGGGTGGGTAATACTGCCATTACATTCAGAGGCAGTTTATACATTGGCAATGGTGACTGAAGACAGATGATTGGAACATTAATTTTGTCCAGTTCTTAGATCATGTCTGGTTACTCTGCATCCGGCGGTGACTTGCAAATACAGCATGAATTCTTTGCTTAATGGACATTTAAAAGAACTAGATAAAAACTAAACAAAAATAGGTGAAAAGAACACTCTGAATGAGCCCTCACTGTGTGATTACGTCTTACTATTAACTTTCATTGCTCACACGTCACATATTGGGTAACCCCAGCCCTATGATATAATATACTGAACAGTTGCAGTGTATATTTATTGAGTGTACATTTTTCTCTTACCACAGAGCAGCACGAGTCTCCTGATGATGACAGGCAGGCTATGTATTCCTGTAGTCTGGATGAGGTTGTAACCTTGGAATTTTTCAGTTCCGTGTCATCTTTGTTTTTTTCAAGTGCTAAACATAGTATGTTGTCATGCTGGAATTACATGTACAGCTACAAAGAGTCAAAGGTCAGACACAGTTTTAGTAGAGCAAAATCTCAAACTATGATGAAAAATTGGACAATTAGTATTATTTGAAGCAATCATATCACTCACTAACTGAGTAACTCCTGACAGAAATAGACACGAAAAGGAAAATACTCCCAAATCCTCCAATGCAGGTAAACACAACTCCTCAGCTTGTTTCAGAGACAGGCTCCTTTTGAATTGGTCAATGAAGACGGAAGTCTATACACGGCGTCAGATCAGAAGACGTGACCTTTTATAGAGGAGGAGAGTGGTCACAATACCTACACCTGAGAGCAAGGCTACAATGAACAGCCAGATAGGAAAGAATCCTTAAGCCCTTCAGCAGTAGTAAAACAAGATGAACCCCTTGTGAGGTAGCATAATTAACACCAACACGTGCTTAAATGGAACAAATGACCACCCGTTTATTTTGTAACACACATGAATCATAAATCGGGTAGAACATAAACATTGCACATAATCATTCTTTGTTTCAATATCATATAAACCATCATTACATATACCATAGAACACATTTTACATTTACCTTACAAGATATTTACCATTACATAATACCTTTGTCAACAGGACCTCAAGGCGTCCCCCTCCGACCCTTGCAGATCTCTGTCTGGTCCGAATGGCGGTAACGGCCGCCTAGCCATCTGTCAGGGATCATTCCCTATCCTATTATAGAGATCCTCAACCTACCCCTAGGGAGTCTACCTACATTCCACCCATAACGCTTATCACCGGGACCCTGCTCGACATAGTAGTCAGTCCCACGTTCCATGGTGTCACCCCGTGGATACCTCATGCCTGGCCCTTTCTGCCTCAGCCATCATGAGACACCCATGACACACATACTTTCCTTTGATTACCCGGGGTACTTTTACATACGCCCTGTTGATCCATCAATCACATCAACAGAACATCAAGGCGCCTCCCACTGAACCTTGCAGACTACTCAGTAAAGTTCTAATGGCGGCTGTGCCCGCCTGGAACTATTCACATATATGCCTCCCATAGGGCTATACACATGAACACATCACATTTGCCTCCCGAAGAGCTATTCAGATAATACAGAACATGACGGCTATGCCCGCCTGGCACACATATACGTGGCATGCTTCGTTCACCATACATCGTGGACTCAGTCCTTACCGTGCATCAAACCGGGTCTAGCAATCTGAGTTCTTGGGTACACCAGGCATCCCCCAAGGTCTCGTCCAGTACGTGTTTTGCCCCACGCCTGAACAAGCTCCCTCCAGGGTCAGCCACGGTTTCCCCTACCCTAGGAGCCATCACAACCTGTTCATGGCCACCAGCATACACCCAAGCAACAGAGAGACCAGGAGCCTCCCATATGGAGAAGGGCCGGCTCCCCTCATGTCCTAAAGGGACGGATCACCTCCCACCCGTCCTCACATCTCACTGGTCTGGACTACACTGAGTTCCCATCTCTAGTCTGACACACAGACACCTGGCAGGTTTCTTAACGTGGTTGCCACACCCACCTGACACACCCACACACCTGGGCTGGTCAATTAGCACACACTGCTCTCTGGCCACTCATTGGTCTCATCTATCCTTTAGCTGTTAACCCACTGTGTACCGGACAGGTTTCACACAACACACACACAGTAAAACAGGCTGATGTGAACAGGATCGTGTTCTGATAACCAATGTGATGCACCCGGCCATGGGTCACATCACCACAGCTTTTACAACCTTGGATATACCACCTCCCTCCCTTTGATGTGAGCTCACAGGATGAGCTTGCACCATTCCCTGTACATGTTTGCTGATCTGACGGTGGATGGTCCGATATTTAAAGACTGACACAATGGAGAAGATGGTGAAACTTTCTTCTATTCTCCACATCGGAGAAAAACACCCATAGACTTGAATGGTCGAGTCTCATCTAATGTATGGAAGAAACTTTTTCATATGCAGATTTGGTTTGTGAGAACAATCGCTCAAATCTGCAATGTCTCACTGGAGACTGAAAGCACTCTGACCAAAAATAAGGTCATGCAAAGGAGCATTTAGAGATAGCAGCAGGGAGATGGGTATGTTCACAGATCTCCAATGGAGAGGGGAGAAAGTATTCATAGTCTCATGGAAGGCACGGAAGAAAACAGACTATAGAAAAGAAAGTATCACATACAGGCGCATCTCAATGAATTAAAATATCATCAACAAGTTAATTTACCGGTATTTCAGTAATTCAATACATAAAGTGAATGCATATATTATATAGAGTCACTACAAACAGAGTGATCTATTCCAAGTGTTTATTTCTGTAAATGTTGATGATTATGGCTTACAGCCAATGAAAACCCAAAGGTCATTAACTCAGAAAATTTAAGTAGGGAGGATGAAGGGTCTGAGATAAAATATGACCTAAATAGGTATCGGAGGCTTCTCCTTGTGTGGTTGTGAGAGTCACAACCACTATAAAAGCAGATCATAGCTGCTGCAGTCCCCAGCGTAGGGCATATAGAGAAGGGAGGATGAAGGGTTAAAAACTGCTGCTGTATTCCACGAGACATCAAAGGGTGAATATAATATTGATTTATTAGTCAATGCGTTTCAGGACTCCCTGGCCCCTTCCTCAGGACAAATCAATATTGCCATGTTTTAAGGAGCGTGGTTTTTAACCCTTTATCCTCCCTACTTTAATTTTGTGAGATAATGACCTTTGGGTTTTCATTGTCTGTAAGCCATAATCATCAACACTATCAAAAAATAAACTTGAAATAGATCACTCTGTAATGACTCTATATACTATATACATTTCACTTTATATATTGAATTACTGAAAAAAATTAACTTTTTGATGATATTCTAATTCATTGAGATGCACTAGTTTGTGCTAATAAATTTGCTACTCAAGTTAGCCGAATCTTGGATACACACAGATCTCACATGCAGCCTAAATTAATCAGAGAGACAATCTCATTAGAAAACTGTAACTTGGATCAAGCTGCCAACGGTAAGTCAGGGGGTCTACAAAATAATGAACACTGAAAAATGAAAGATAGTTCTATGAACTAAAAGTAACCACTGACATGTAAAATCATTTTTTCCATTTGTGAGATGTCAATAGCCTTCAACTAACTTTCAGGCTGAACTCATGTTGTGATCACAAGGCGGTAGGTAGTGTGCGTGTAACCAACAGAACTGCGTGCACTTTCCAGAAAGTACAGGTAATGGATCACCCACAGGGCAGTGAGACACTCAGAACTGGGCCTTCAGTTCTCTTGGGGATATCACAGTGGCTTACCTGGCTTCATGGCCCCGACGGTGCCAATAAAATTGGGGAAATAGTTTATATGGGGAATAAAGTGACGCCACCCGTGGTTCTCAACAATTAGATGGATGGCCGACTCTGCGGTACAGATCCACTGAGGCGGTCGGTGACGAAGCAGAGTTGTTATCGCTCTCCACGGGTAGAGCAGGACCCAGGGCAAGTTATAAAGTCAATTAGCAGATGTTATCAATCTAGTGCAGGGCAGGTGACAAAGGAAATAATTCGAGAACACAGCAGGGTGCAATTTCCACAGTTTACTCACAGTTCTTGGTTTCAACAACCAGCCGGGTGCTGTGTCCTCTGAGCCAGGAATCCAGCCACTCCCAGGTAGATTGATGGCACTTAACCAGTACCCCCTTTTTATGTACCTCACTGGGTCATCTTCCCTGTGCTGGCTCGCTCCCTCCTGCCCGGCACCTCACACTCAGTGTTCCCGATCCAGTGGCCTCGGACCATCACGGGCAAGCTCCTTTGAGTCCCTTGGCCCTATGCGGCCACCTTATCAGCGATTAAGTGTGGATTTTGTCAGCTGCACCTGAAGTCACAGTCGCCTCTTGATTATTAGCCGAGTCCTGTAGCTCCTCAACTAGTCTGGGCCCGCTACCTTCTGCGGCCCTGGTCCCTCCACTTGCCTGCGACCGGCAATGCATGTTGTCCCCACAGGTAGAATTCTCACTTCCCGTGTCCCCTGCTCGTCTCTGGAGCTCCTGCACGGCACCCTCCTTCCTGGGACGAGCTCCTCCGGCTCCAGCCCCTGGTCCAACTCACTGTCTGCCCTCTCAGTCTTCCTCTGACTGACTGGCTGCCTGACAGAACTCCTTCTGTCTCCTCAGAGACTCTCTGACTGAACTCTTCTAGATGTTTTTCCTATTTTAAACTGTCGCTGTCCCACTCTAAGCCCGCGCTTCTTTCTGATTGGTTCTTTCTAAAGCTCCCTCTTTCCTATTGGTCCACCCAACTCTCTATCTAAGCCCCTGTCTCCAGCCAGGGATGAGGTACGACAGCTCCCTCAATCTTCCTGGACTGGCGTGGCTAGTGTTGGATGCAGGTGTGTGGGTACTGGGTAGTGCTCCCTCCTTACCTGGAGTGAGGGTACCACACAGGGGCGTAACTGCAATAGGTGCAGGGGTTGCGATAGCACCCGGGCCCTGCAGCCTAGGGGGGCCCCAAAAGTCCCTTTGGCCCATAGAAAAAGACTAATACTATTAAAGATTTGCAATAATTGGGGGCCCTGTTGAAGCTTTCGCATCGGGGCCCCAGGGCCTGAAGTTACGCCACTGGTACCACACCTCTGGCTAAGGTGCATTACCTCTGTGGCGACTGGACCCTCAGGGGCGCCACATAAAGTATTATTATTATATATACATAAATAATAAAAATTAACACAAGTACAATAAGGCTAGATTCAGACTGTGCTTTTTTTCCTCTGTTTTGAGCTGCTTTTTTGCTGTAAAGTCTGCAGAAAAACTGGATCCGTTTTTTGAATGTTAAAAATAAAGGATCCTTTTTTGATCCACTTTTGGGTGCTGAGTTTTTTTTCCCCATTTTGAAGGGCTCCTATGGGAAAAACGCAGGAGAAAAATGCCACAGAGATTAACATGCACTTTTCTAAAACGGAGCTCGCCTAAAGTGAACAAAACAGATCACTTTACAAGAGCACAGTCTGAATGGCAAAAATGAAAACCCATAGGCTTTGCTGGGATGTCATTTGAGTCATGTTTTCTGCAATGCACTGCAAAAAAAAGGATCAAAAAAAGAATAAAAAAATGGACAGTCTGAATGTAACCTAATCGGGAAGTCTATAAAAAATCATGTGCTTAATCTGTATCTACCACTAATGTACAATAAATGAAAGGTTATGTTATGTGGCACACTACTGCCAAGTGGCCATAATGCATGAAGCCTATTTTGGATTTGCAGCTGCGCTTAATGTAAGGGTACGGACACAATGGCGTGAAACTCGGACAACTGCAATGCAAGCAAAAATCGCATTGCAGTTGGACAAATGTTATTTAATGTCTGAGAACACATTTGCGATTGTCGGTTGTTTTTTTCTCATCCGATTCACAGATGACGAGTCTGTCACAACATGCTGCAATAGTATTCAAGTGTCGGACGAGACTCGCCAATGCAAGTCTATGGGTCCGACAAAAAAGACGGACCGCAGTCGGACCACACTCGGACCATCCGACTCGGATCCGATTTTTAATTGATACATTATCATTCTGTTGCTTAGACAACAGTAAAAAATGTTCCTGTAAATCAAGGGTGGGGAACTCCAGTCCTCAAGGGCCACAAACAGTGCAGGTTTTCAGGATTTCCTTAGGATTGCACAGGGCTTGGAATCATCACCAGTGCAGGTGATTATGTTATCACCTGTGCAATACTAAGGAAATCCTGAAAACATGACCTGTTGGCGGCCCTTGAGGACTGGAGTTCCCCACCCCTGCTGTAAATAATTATACAGTAAATAGCTGCTGGTAAAAAAAAACAGATTGCACATGGACAGCACTCGGATGTGATCTGAGAAAAATGTCAGACAGTCGCATCGCAGTTGGATGCAAAACGGACCGAAGCTCAGACACTCGTCCGATTCTCGGATACGTCAATCGGACCGTTTTTCCACTCGCCAGTGTGTTTCCAGCCTAAATCCTATTGCGGTTTTAAAGGGTCTGCAGATTCATGCTGTCCAAACCACAGGCAGCATGAATCAGATACCTGGCTGCACAATTGAATTCAGGTATATCATTCTCTGACACACTGGAATAGTTAGAACATCCAGCTGAGAACCAGAGGCAAAGATGGGACTAGTCCAGTGCTGCCCCCATATGGCAAAAAAACTGTTAATCACCTCTAGCAGTGCTGGAAAAAGATCTTGCTATACTTTCTCTGAAATGCTGGTGTATTGTACAATACACTTCCCCTGGTTTAAACAGTGTAATTCAGCTTACAAGTTCCCTTTAACCCCATCACGACCAGGGGCGTATATATATGCCCCTGGCCGTGTCCCCCTTCCCCGATGTGAGCTCACGCGCTGAGCTCGCATCATCCCCCACATGTCAGTCGGTCTGGTCAGCTGAGATGTGTAGCTAACAGCACCGATGGGATCAGCAATGGGATTGGTGCTGACAGCATGATTCAAAGCACCGCGGCGGGGATCACACTGTTCGTCATCATGATCGGAGGTCCTGTGATGTGATCACAGGACCTCCGCTGTTACATTGACAGCTGGGGGTCCTGTGATAAGATCAGGAGCTGTCTGCAATCACTTCCTGCTGGCGATCTCCTAGTGATGTCACCGGAAGAAAGTGATAATTTCTCCTATGTTCAGATGTGCTGCAGCTCCACAGATGTGATCGCACTGTGCAGCACTGAGGCCCCTAGAGGGCCAAGTAAAATAATGAAATATAAAAAAAAGGATTTCAAATTATGGGAAAAAAACACAAAAGTTCAAATCACCCCTCTTTTGCCCCATTGAAAATAAAACCATTAAAAAAATGAAGAAAATACATATATTTGGTATCGCCGCGTTCAGAAATGTCCGACCTACCAAATATAAAATCAATTAATCAGATCTCTAAACTGTGCATTGGAAAAAAATGTACAAATGCAAAATTAATTTTTTTTGGTCACTGCAACATTGCAGTAAAATGCAATAACAGAGGATCAAAACTGCGCGTCCACCCAAAAATAGTATAATTAGAAATGTCAGCTCAAGACACAAACAATAAGCTGTCACACAGCCCAAGATCCAGAAAAATGAGGGCGCTACCGGTCACGGAAAATAGCACAAAAGTGTAATTCTTATTCTTTAAGAACTTCTGAATTTTTTTTCACCACTTAGATAACCCGAGGCATTACACCGTCATGTTAATTTTACCATATAATGAGCATGGGAATAAAAAACCCAAAAAAACAAACACTTAGGCTGCCTTCACATTTGCGTATGTGAACGCAGCTTATGCTGCGTTCCCATACGCATTAAAACGCATGTGCACTGCGTTCCTATGTTTATCATAGGAACGCATAGTGCCTGCGTTTGGCAGCGTTCGGGTGCGGATGCGGACCATATCTGCTCCTTCCGGTGTCCCGCGTCTGCACCCGGGACGCAGCATGTCGCGTCCCTGGGGCGGACGAGAGTGTGTGATCTGTACGCAGGCATCCGCCTACGCACAGATCACATATAGGAGTGAATGAGTGCGCACGGCGGTCCGCAAGCATCTGCAGACCGCCGTGCGCACCATTATAACCATAGGGGCCGCGGTCTGCATGCAGATGCTTGCAGATGCATCTGCAAAACGCTGCAGATGCATCTGCAAGTCTGAAGGCAGCCTTAATTGCACTTTTTTGCAGTTTCACTGCAGTGGGAATTTTTTCCCCATTTTCCTGTACACTATATGGTAAAATAAATGATTTTATTCAAAAGTGAAATTCGTCCCACATATGTCTGTATTGATAGAAAAATAAAAATGGTATGGCTCTTGGAAGAAGGGGAGGGAAATACGAAAAACGGAAAATTGCCCGGGGGCAAAGGAGTTAAAGTGGTTGTCCGTTACTTTTAATTAGTTGAAAATAGGCCCATGGCAGCAATAAAATAAATTTTAAAAAAACATACTCAGCTTAGTGACCCTCACTGCTCTACTGCATTGCTGCTGGTGTCCACCACCGGTCTCCTTGTTTCCGCTTCTTGTGATGGCCATTGACAGCAGCTGATTAGCTGAACTCAAGACATTCCATCCAAGCAACAAGACAAGAGCTAGGAAAGGTTTATTCCAGCTCACATCGAAAATGACGACTGCAACTAATTAGATGCTGCTGTTTGTGCTGAATTGGTCGCCTGATGCCCCTGATGGAAGATGAGACAAGGAGACTGGTGAAGGACACTGGCAGCAGTATAGAGTAGTGGAGGGAATCAGTAAAAGGACACTGGCAGCAGTATAGAGCAGTGGAGGGTATCAGTAAGAGGACACTGGCAGCAGTATAGAGTAGTGGAGGGAATCAGTAAGAGGACACTGGCAGCAGTATAGAGTAGTGGAGGGAATCAGTAAGAGGACACTGGCAGCAGTATAGAGTAGTGGAAGGAATCAGTAAGAGGACACTGGCAGCAGTATAGAGTAGTGGAGGGAATCAGTAAGAGGACACTGGCAGCAGTATAGAGTAGTGGAGGGAATCAGTAAGAGGACACTGGCAGCAGTATAGAGTAGTGGAGGGAATCAGTAAGAGGACACTGGCAGCAGTATAGAGTAGTGGAGGGAATCAGTAAGAGGACACTGGCAGCAGTATAGAGTAGTGGAGGGAATCAGTAAGAGGACAATGGCAGCAGTATAGAGTAGTGGAGGGAATCAGTAAGAGGACACTGGCAGCAGTATAGAGCAGTGGAGGTAATCAGTAAGAGGACACTGGCAGCAGTATAGAGTAGTGGAGGGAATCAGCAAGAAGACACTGGCAGCAGTATAGAGCAGTGGAGGGTATCAGTAAGAGGACACTGGCAGCAGTATAGAGCAGTGGAGGGTATCAGTAAGAGGACACTGGCAGCAGTATAGAGTAGTGGAGGGAATCAGTAAGAGGACACTGGCAGCAGTATAGAGTAGTGGAGGGAATCAGGAAGAGGACACTGGCAGCAGTATAGAGTAGTGGAGGGAATCAGTAAGAGGACACTGGCAGCAGTATAGAGTAGTGGAGGGAATCAGGAAGAGGACACTGGCATCAGTATAGAGTAGTGGAGGGAATCAGTAAGAGGACACTGGCAGCAGTATAGAGTAGTGGAGGGAATCAGTAAGAGGACACTGGCAGCAGTATAGAATAGTGGAGGGAATCAGTAAGAGGACACTGGCAACAGTATAGAGTAGTGGAGGGAATCAGTAAGAGGACACTGGCAGCAGTATAGAGCAGTGGAGGGAATCAGTAAGAGGACACTGGCAGCAGTATAGAGCAGTGGAGGGAATCAGTAAGAGGACACTGGCAGCAGTATAGAGTAGTGGAGGGAATCAGTAAGAGGACACTGGCAGCAGTATAGAGTAGTGGAGGGAATCAGTAAGAGGACACTGGCAGCAGTATAGAGCAGTGGAGGGAATCAGTAAGAGGACACTGGCAGCAGTATAAAGCAGTGGAGGGAATCAGTAAAGCGGCCGTCAGACGCTTCCATATCGTGAGCGATATTGTAAGCGATCACGTGCACGCGCGATCGCTTACAATATCGCTCACATCGCTGGTGAGATGTCACACAGACAGACTCACCAGCGATGTTGGCCAGCGAGATCGCTGGTAACTATGGTACACATCGGGTTACTAGGCGCCGCGCGGCGCTTAGTAACCCGACGTGTACCATAGTTACCACCTCCCAGCATAGGCTCTGCCGCTGGGAGATCGTTCATCGTGGTGTCATACACCACGATGAAGCAGATTGTTAAATCGTTCATCGCTAGATATGAGGTCCGGAGCTCAGATCTGCGATGTCACGATCAAGCGATTTTACATTGTAAAATCGCTTGATTGCACGTAGCGATGTACAAACGATATCGCTTAAGCGATCAAAAAGCAGATCGCTTAAACGATATCGTTTAAGATATGGAAGCGTGTGACGGCCGCTTAAGTACGGTTTCTTTTAGTTAATATCAAATCACCATAGGCCCATTTTTAGTAGTAGACAACCGCTTCAAAGGGAATCTGTCAGCAGGTTTTTGCTAGTTCATCCGAGAGCAGCATGTTGTAAGCAAAGAGAGTCTGAAACTAACAATATTTAATTTACATTACTGGGTGCAGTGGCTATGACAAAATGAAAGCATTTAGCTTTAGACATGCAACAGAGCTGTAAGAGCTGCCCGTCCACACTAGGCTCTCTATAGACATTGTACATTGATAGTGAGGTATCAATCACAGTGGAGGGAGTATCGGACTGCTGTGCACATAACAAAGTAGTTCAAGGTGATAAAACAATGCACAGCTTGATAAAAGGCATAACTGACTTTTATTTTTTAACCCCTGCAGCTTGCCGTCCTCAACTTACATAGCAAAAACCTGATTACAAATTCCATTTAAACTCTTAAGCCCCTGTCACACATAACGAGATCGTTGTAACGTCACAGATTTTGTGGCGCAACAGCGATCCCGCTAACGATGTCGTTATGCGTGACATGTACCAACGATCTGGCCCCTGCTGTGAGATCGTTGATCGTTACATACTGCTCTGGGTCATTTCTACGTCGTTGCGCTCCCGCTGGGAACGCTACATCGTTGTGTTTGACAGGGACAATGACCAACGATCTCAATGCTACGCTATGGAGTGACAATTCCCAACAACCTCGGTATAATTCTGGATCTTTGCTGAAGTCGTTGGTGACATCGCTGGTGAGATACCTGTTTGACATCTTCCAGTGATGTGAAAAACGACACACCAGCGAAGTCGGCATATCGTTATCGGTATCACTGGTGCATCGTTATGTGTGACTGGCCTTTTATATTGCGATTTAATTGCAAAGGGTTGAATCCAGGAATAAAATATGGGCACTAAGGCTACCTTCACATTACGATTTTGAAGGGAGCCGATGCTGTCCGATAAATTCGGACAGCATCGGCTCCCTTCTGATGCCTGGAATCGGGTGCCAAATAGGCATCCGATTCTGGCATAAAATCGCTGCCTCCGGGGTGAAAAAAAAACCCCCAAAACCTTATGCTCACCTCCCCACGAGCCCCCGCCGTCTCCAGCCGTCTTCCTGAAGGCTCCCGGTGGCTGCAGAGGGCTTCCTCTGCTGTTCAGGACCTGCGGTGATGTCACAGTCACGTGACCACGGGTTCACCATGGTAACCCGCAGTCACATGACTGTGACATCACCGCAGGTCCTGTACAGCAGAGGAAGACCTCTGCAGCCACCGGGAGCCTGCGGGAGCCACCGGGAGCCTTCAGGAAGACGGCTGGAGACGGCGGGGGCTCGTGGGAAGGTGAGCATAAGATTTTGGTTTTTTTTTTAACCCTTGTGCTCCTAGTAGGAGCAGTTTTACTGTACTGAGCATGCTCAGTACAGTAAAATCGGGTTCGAGGAGACATCAGATGTTTCCTGGGACCCTGCTCCATAGGGCCCCATGTTATAGGGATCGGGTCAGATCGGATGTGCACTAAATGCCATCCGATTTGGTCCGATCCGATTCTGTCCGATTTTATTTTCGGTGCAAAAATCGGAGCAGGCTCCGATTTTTGCACCGATAATAAAATCGGACAGAATCGGATCGGACCAAATCGGATGGCATTTAGTGCACATCCGATTCGGTCCGATGCCCATAGGGCTGCATGGGGCCAAATTCGGATCCGATGCTGTCCGATTTTGATCGGACAGCATCGGATCTGAAAAATCCGTAATGTGAAACCAGCCTAAGACTACAGAAAAAACATGCAGCAGAATCTGCATAGATTTTTCCTAGAATCTCATTCATTGCGATGGCTTTCTGCTCCAGATTATTCAATGTGTAAAAGGTGCAGCCTGTCCGTAATCTGCCATTTCCATCTGTCACACCATTACAAAGAATGGCATCTAGTGTTCATCCCTCTTCCGAAAATTGCAGTGTCATGATGAATCCTGCAACTCCTAAACCTGCCGATTCATGATAACAACGAAATGTAAAATTAACTCTTTAGCCACTGGAGCACTGCTGACGTCTTGCACCTATAGCTGCTGAGCCAGTTATTTTACCTGCCTTGATCAATGAACCCTAGCATGAGGCTTGCCAATATTTTGTGTCCCCCTCCCAGAAAAGTATACACTGTGGCATGCTCAGAGCAAACCTAATGTGGCTGTACTTAATGTGAATCAAGGGGTCATCTGATTGAGAGCCCCTGACAATGTACACTGGATAAAAAATTATGTATTTAAAAATAAAAGACCCTGAACATTTTTGGGCTGCTTTTTCCTCTTTGTGCCCCCCCCCCCTCTTCCCCATCGTCACCTTCCAGCTTTTTTATTTTTTGGTCAATATCATAGTACAAAGGCTTGTTTTCTGCAGTGCAGACAGAGCTGTCGTATTTATAATTATTGTAAGATTCATTAATATTTTTACTATAGTGCTCTTCATTCCCCATTCATTCAAGTGACTTTGTTATCTCGTTATTCCATTTTTTTTGTGATAAATCCCCCAAAAATCAGTATTTCTGCCACTTTGACTTTTTTTGTTAGTTTTTCCCATTGTGTGGGATAAATATTCTGACATTTTATTAATGCAGATAGTTACACACGGTGATAGAAAATGGGTTAATGTTATATTAGTGTTGTCGTAACACAAGAGTGATAGAAAGTTGTTAGATTTCTTATTTGTTTAAACTCTTTATTTCTCACCCAAAGTCAAGATCGCTTGTACAAAATTCTACAATACTGAACTATTACAGTGTATTGTAAAATGAATGATCTTCTATGGAGCCCAATCTGTGGCACAAGTATGGCACACACTGAGCCTTCAGTCGGCCCCTTCACTTATATGACAATATATTCAGCACCCAGTACTATAGGGGGCGATGGATGTCAAAAGCAACACCTCTCCCTATTTCCAACATCTTAAAAAAAACACTATTGCAACTGGCAGCGGTATCTAAGAGAGTAACACCTTTCATGATGTGGACAATTTCTGTTTTTTTCCTCCTCTTTGTCCGAAAGATACAACTTGTTTATATTTCTGTCCACAGACGTAGGGGGCCCCATCTTTCGTCCAGGGACACGGTACTTGCCCGGGTGCTGACGACAGCTCTGCTGACACTGATGCACCCTGAACCTGCAGGACTTTAATTTGTTTGGAACTTGATTGGGGCTGCTTATACACCATCCAGGCTATCCTAACTAATCTTTCTTCAATTTTTATCTGCCGTCTACATCCAGGGAGATTTGCTACAGTGCCATGGGTTGTGAACTTCTTGATTACTTTGGGAATTGTGGACAAAGGAACATCAAGATCTCTGGAGATCGACTTGTAAACTTGAGATTGTTGATATTTTTCAACAATTTTTGTTTTCAAGTCCTCAGTTTTCTTTCTGTTCTTCATGCTAAATGTGACACACACAGACACACAATACAAAGATTGAGTCAACTTCTCCCCTTTTTTATCTGGTTTCAGGTGTTTTCATATTGCCCACAGGTGAGTTTGAATGAGCATCACTTGCTTGATACAAAGTTGTTTACCTATTATTTTCAAAAGGTGGCAACAATTTTATTTGGTCCATTTTTAGGGTTTCATGTGAAATTATGTCTAATTTGCCTTTTTTTGTGTTTTGGTCAAATACACACAAGGGAAATAAGCACGGGTATGACAAAACGTGTAATTTCAATAATTTTCTGGGATAAATACTTCATATTATTATTATTATTTCTATAGCACCATTAGGTTCCATTGCGCTTTACATGTGCAGGGGCAGACGAGGACAAGAACGTAAAATGACAACAATCAAATCATACAGGTACCGTAGGGCAGAGGACCCTGTCCACGAGGGCTCAGTCTATATTTTCTGGAACAATTTCAAGGGTTCCCATTTTTTGGCCATAACTGAATATCAAACTCTGCTGAAACTTAGAGCCGAGTGTCATTTTACATGATCCGATTCTCTCGCATGCGGAGTACAGATGCTGGACGTTGAAGATCTTGATATCTCTAGCTTCTCGATTGTCTGCCTCAGCATATATTGGATGTAGTATCGATGTCATCTGAGTGCTGTCCGATGTTCCACATGCACCCATAGAATTGTATGGGTGCGCATGATCCAAGATACGTTACCAATCGCAGCATGATGATATTTTTTTCCAATGCCAAATCGGAATGAGATAAAGAAAGCAGATCAGCACCGCTGCGTAGTATAACACTGGAGGAGTGCTATCAGATAAAACATCGGAAAGCGCTCATCCATGTTATATGGTGGTGTGAACGAGTTTGTCCCAACATTTCTGATTGGGGTTTTACACTGTTGTTTGTTGCAGATTTCATTCTTTTCTAGAAATTTCCTAAAACCTTAATTTTTTGGTAACCCAATAACCTAATATATGTAGCCAAAATAAATGTAGCAATTATAGTCAATGTGGTCCTTCTGATGCAGTCTGTGCCCTGAATGGAGCAAAGGAAAAGAACTCCAAAATGTAGGTGTGAACAGAAGCAAAATCAGTTCAGCTTTTCCCAGAAGATGTTGCAGCTCTCATAGCAAAGAGTCAATCAACCGGTGAACAGGTCTGGGTTACACTCCAATACGCGAAAGAGATCGACGGCAAGGCAACCCCGGATCAGTTCACCGAACTATGACATCACCCAGCACCATTAAGATAACTATGTCTTGCTGTCACCCTAGCTTCGATATAAGTTTACCTGTATCATCCAATCTTGGCTCTTCGATGCTTTGTGCTAACTAAGCGCACCGATTCGTCATCCCTACCCGTTATATTTTGATTTGGGTCATTACGCATACCGCGTTAACCACCATAGCCCAAAATTATTATATTTTCGACATCCTTTTTGTCTAGTTTCCTATTTTTGATTTACACTTGCCATTATGTGCTTCCTGTGTTCTGTCAAGGTTTCCAAATGTTTTGGCTGATTCATCAATTCCTACTTTTTAGAAATTGGCAATATTGTCCCCACCAGAACGATTTCATGTATGCCTAACGTTTCGGGCAAATATTTGTCACATTTTAGCAGAACATGCGACCTTTTACATTTAAAAAAAAAGAAGGGAGCACAAATCTTGTACATTATTTTTGACACTAAACAGGAGATATCACGATATTGTCAACGACAGTCAGAAAGTAATGACTTGTTTAAAAATGCGAAAATGGTTAATTCGGTCGCCCGCGCTATGTGTACCAGTCATAATTAGTCTCAATATGCAATTGGCAGCTGTCTCCAACCTCTCCTTTACCCCTAAACCTGAACGCACGCTGCCGTTCCCTTTAAGGGCAGATACAGCACTATATGAGATGCGCTGAAAAGAATACTTGCAATGCCATTCTCGTCAATGATTTCGCCCAAGCACACACTTGGCGCTTTCAATGTGAGGGCCAATTAGCATCACTCTTATATTTCTAAGCAGCTCCATTCTCCCGTCCAGAGGGGGGGCACACTGGGTGAGTCATGGGAGATGCATGTGACTATCTTGCATGCATCTCGTATAAGTGTGTTTACACCCTAACAGGGAAACTGGGGTGGAGAGAAGCCACTGGACCAGTTGGCTGAGATAATCCCTGTATGGCTTTTCAAAGTATATTTTCTATGAAACGCTGTAGTTTTACAAAAGTTGTTATTCATCCTTCGTAGTCAAAAATGACCATAAATTCAGGGTTTAAAAGATCAGTTGCTGTGGGCCCAAAGATGACATACAGTGTGTTGTGAAAGTATTTGGCCCCCTTGAACTTTTCAACCTTTTCCACATTTCAGACTTCAAACATAAAGATATAAATTCTAGTTTTATGGTGAAGAATCAACAAGTGGGACAAAATTCGTGAAGTGAAACGACATTTATTGGATATTTTAAACTTTTTTAACAAATAAAAAAACTGAAAATGGGGCGTGCAATATTATTCATCCCCTTTACTTTCAATGAGCAAACTCACTCACTGATCAGATGAAACCAAAATTGAACTTTTTGGCCACAATGTAAAACGATATGTTTGGCGTAAAAGCAACACAGCTCATCACCCTCAAAACACCATCCCCACTGTCATACATGGTAGTGGCAGCATCATGGTTTGGGCCTGCTTTCTTCAGCAGGGCAGGGAAATGGTTAAAATTGATGGGAAGATGGACGGAGCCAAATATAGGACCATTTTGGAAGAAAACCTGTTGGCGTCTGCAAAAGACCTGAGACTGGGATGGAGATTTATCTTCCAACAAGACAATGATCCCAAACATAAAGCAAAATCTACAATGGAATGGTTAAAAACTAAACGTATCCAGGTGTTAGAATGGCCAAGTCACAGTCCAGACCTGAATCCAATCGAGAATCTGTGGAAAGAGCTGAAAACTTGCTGTTCACAAACGCTCTCCATCCAACCTCACTGAGCTCCTGCTGGTATATTTGCATGTGCAAAACGGATAGAGACATACCCCAAGTGACTTGCAGCTGTACTCGCAGCAAAAGGTGGCGCTACAAACGTATTAACTCAAGGGGCTGAATAATATTGCACGCCCCACTATTCAGTTTTTTTATTTGTTAAAAAAGTTTAACATATGCAATAAATTTGTTTCCACTTCACGATTGTGTCCCACTTGTTGTTGATTCTTCACAAAAATTTTTTTTTGAATTTATATCTTTATGTTTGAAGCCTGAAATGTGGCAAAAGGTTGAAAAGTTCAAGGGGGCCAAATACTTTCACAAGGCACTGTATTAGACCAATCCGGGCCCTGAAGGCTCACCCACTCCTAAACATCCTAAATGAGGCACCATGGACTCTATTTGCATATTCGTATTTCCCAGGGGGCAATGTACCTAGGAATTCACTGTGTTTGAGCGCTTTTGCCGGCTGCCCGCAGTGTTTTCTTGGACTGGTCTCCCTGAGATCAGTGATTGTTTTGTGATGTTGGTCTACCAGGCATTGCTCCCACCTAGCCAGAATCCTACTCAACACTGATAAGGGGCAAAACCCCGAAACAGCTGTCTGTGGATGGATACCTGGCTTCGGTATTTCCCTTGTCATATCTTTAAACTCGTAAAGAGAAGGATATTGACTGAAAGGCCCACTTTAATATGGTGGTCTCCGCAAGGAGCCACCCCATGGCTAGGTCCTTCCCTGGAGGGATATCTTGCTAGTCCCGTGTTTGAGACTCTTAAACGAAGCTCCACGTACTCTATTTGCAATACTTTCACAAGGCACTGTATTAGACCAATCCGGGCCCTGAAGGCTCACCCACATACAGGACATACGTAGGTGTAGTTAGGACAGTAGATACCACTTGTGCCTTGTACAGAGCTCACTTTTATGTTGCATCAAACATTCTCCTGCCTATAGGTACATGAGCTCCTGCAAGCTTCTACCAATTGTTGCCGTCAACTTCCATAGTTTTATAGGATGCGTTTGGGCAGTCTTTATATAATTTCTTCTGCCTCCCAACTTTTTGCTTTCCCTGACACAGTTCTTTATACAGCAGTTGTTCTTTAAACAGCAGTTGTTTAGGCAATCGGCTGTCTGGCATTCTGACCACATGTCCAGCTGACCTGGCTTGGGCTGTCAGCGTGAGGGTGTAGTCGCAGCAAAGCCCAATACACCTGACTGGGTGTATGGGATTCAGGCACAGTGCGTGTATCCACACCGGTCCTTATTAAGCCTTGCATTACCACACTTACAACGTGGCTATAATACTGCCTACTTGCATTGTGTTCACAAGCTGCGTCTGTGCATATATAGCTGTGGCCTATATGTACTCATATGTAATTATGCCTAGATATGATACTGAATTTCGCATATGGTCATACTGCCTTACTGTTGGTTGTTCACATCTTGTTGTTGCTTATATATGTTGATGCCCTGGTGGCTAATAAATCCATCCCCTGGCTCCCCAGTTGGCTGTTGCACTTATAAATACAGGCATGTCCCTCTAGCAGTACTACTGAAACACTTTTATGCGCCATTTTTTCTATTGTATTACCTCATAACTCGTACTATCTGCTATTTGACGGGTCATACTGTAACGGATTCCCCCACATGGGTTCGGGGTTACCACATACCCCCAACATCTGCTTCTATCATCTGGTAAACTAGAGGGCTCTGGACACACTTGGACACATCACTGAGTACAGGGTCTGGGCTTTCCAGCATCTGGCGGGTTCAGTATATACCCCAGCCCCGCTAACCGATATATGAGTGCTTCTCTGGATGCACCAACCGCTAGCGGACACTCCACGCCCTGTACCACCACTCTGCTTTCTCTGATATTTTTATAATAAACATACAATTTATGTTGTCCTAGTTGAGTGGAATCTGTTGGCTTACTAACCTCTGACCTAAGCACAACTGTCCTATGAACAATTGCCATCTCTGGGCATATTATCCACTAGATGTGGGCCCGATGCTATCGCATCGGAAGGGCGGTCTCTGTGCGCTGTCTGTCCTCTCTGTGCGCTCTCTTCTCTCTGTGCCATGTCCGTCCACTGTGTGCTGTCTCTCCCCTCTGTGTGCGGTGTCCCCTTTGTATGCGCTGTTTGCCCCCTGTATACTGTCTCTCCTCTCTGTGTGCTGTCACCTACTTATGAGCGCTATCCAGCCCCAGTGCGCTGTGTCCCCTTCATGCCTGTCTCTCCCCTGTGTGCCATGTCCTGCCTGTGCCTCTCTCCCCAGCGCCTCCCTCTCTCCGCTGTGCCTTTCTCTGCCCTGTGCCTCTCTCCCCCAGTGGATCTCTCTCTCCGTTGTTTCTCTCTCTCCCCTGTGCCTGTGTCTCACTGCTGTGCCTCTCTCCCGTGTGCCTATACACAAATATATCCCCACACATGTATGCACCACACAACACCCTGCGCTCTGACTACCCTGTCTTATGTCCACGCATTAACTGTGGTATAGGCCCAGTCGGAGAGGAGAGAAAGCCCCAACCAGCAGTGTAAGAACATCACTGACCAAGCGGACTCGTAGAAGAAGAGTCTAACACATTATAACCTCCCCTCACTCTGTACTTGCACACACTTCAAACAATCGACAAGTCAGAGCAGTGGTCACTACCCACACCTCCCTTCTCACTGCATGTCATCTCTCCATCACACTTCCCCCATAACTGAAGCACTTCACCTGTCAAATACACCTCACCACACACGCACTGCCAGCTCCACCCACCTCATTAACACATCATTCATAGCACCCAAACACACACGTACCATCCCACGGACATCCTAAAAAACCTCACACCTACCTTCTCACTTCCACCAGTATCTTACCGCATGCCCAAGACGAAACAAAATCCAGTCCGAACGCCGCGTCACTTCCTCGTGAATCATTACAGTCCGGCTTCCGGACTCATTCCATCAGACAGGCCTGTCCAGTCGCCAAAGCTAAGACCTTGGAAGAAGAAACACGACTACATCGGTATCCTGACCTGCTGGGACAGGAGAGCAGGTTGGAATCTGGCATCCCATTGTCCTGGATTCTCATGAGCTAGCGGACGGACCCTTTAGCGCTCAGTTACCTCTTGACCACTGCGGAGCCCAAAGGTGGTACTGGGACCCTACTTTTCTCCATTTACACCGGCCTAGGAACCTTGGTCCAGGCTTCCAGACACTCACCCGACGCCCCATGATGTGGCTGACATCACCATCCTCCTCGTAAAATCCCTTCAATGTTTGTCCGCATTCATCTGTGCATTGTCGCTTTTAACTCAAGCATGTGACAAAACGGTTCATAGTATTCCCCGGCAGAAATTCCACCCACTCCAACCTGGGTGCCATCTGGTCGGTGTCTCCGTGCAGGCTGGAGTATACCTGATCTCCGTATCCTTCAAACCCCACTTGGGCTCACCCAAACCATCGGCTCCGCTCAGCATTCACTCCGCTTTTAGACCGCTAAAACATCATCATGCTATACCCGTGATCAACCATGGCCTGAACTACCCACAAGCTATTATATAATAGATTTCTAATCTTCTTCTGATGCTCTGGCTGCCACCTGCTAATCAATTAAACATAACAGGCGTTTTCAAGCATACACAACTGCCACCATAGATCCTCGACTTTTTCGCAACCGCTTAAATCCTTCTGTCCTCATATTCGCACATACGTCAATGTACTGGCATCTGCCTATCGGAAATACACATGTATCAGGTACTTTATTATAATACTAGCTGGGTGCCCGATGCACATGCATCGGGATTCTAGAAGAGCGAGTCTCTGACTCGCAATGGCCGCTTCGCGGCCAATGCTTCGGGCGTATCCACATGACCACGGCGAGTCGCATTGCGAGTGGACTCAGAAGGGGCAAAAAACCCATTCGCAATTATATAATAGATTGCCATGGTACATACTCCTGTGATTGTTCTATATGCGGTCCACGACCATGGAAGCGCCCCATGGTTTTAAATGTTTTTATTCTTCCCCACATTGTGCAATAATAAAGATACATTTTTTGACTCAGTGTTGTGGTGTTGCTCCCTTATGTGCCACGTCTCTTCTGTTTCTGCACTATTGCCTTACCTGGCACGGTGAGCACCCCTTATACCCATTCTATTGTGGTGCGCCATAACCCCCCTTACCTTGCAGCAGAGCCCAGTTTGTTCAGGGATTGCTGTCATTGAGACATTGTCTTGCCACTTGATATCAGGAAAACTGCAGAGCCAGCTCAGATGAAAGTGATTGAACAGTTTGGCATACTATCTATAGACAGTCCGGGTCTTCATGATATACAGAATTGTGGTAAGGACCACTGTGCAATATATCGTCAGCTTGGTGGTAAGTCCACAATCACACGTTAAGAAGTTTGGTGATTCTTTTACGTCAGTATTTGTAACATTAGGAGTGCGTAAAAAAAATGCACAAGCGGTGCACGTTTCTATTATACTTTTCCTCTGATTGTTCCACTCCAGGTTTTGACAACAAATACTGAGATAAAAACTCACCCAATACTCAATATGTGCACGTGGCCTAAGGCTGAGTCCACTCTGCTCCTAGATGTTCTTATGTAGTCTCCTGAATGCAGTGCTGGCTTTAGCAGTTCTGTTGTTGACCTCTTCTATGGTCACCACGTGGAAAAGTGTGCTACCATGTAAAGATTTTAATTGAAAATTGTACTCCTTCATCGGCATGCGTGGCTCCTGGTATACTTTTCCTGGAGTAAGTTGACTCATATCTTCAGTCTTTCTAGTATTGATGAGACTTTAGTTGTTGCAAGCATGTGAAAGACAACTTTGCACAGCATCTGCTGCTCTGTGCTGGTGTCATGTGGATGTCAGAATCAGGCACCCGTAACAACCCTCAGGCAAACAACAGCCAGTGTCTGGTTCAGGCAGCAGAGATCTGTAGTAAGCTTGCGTTATTCCACACGGTTCTCAGGCACGTCCTGCATCTGAATAAAGCGTAAATCCAGCCCGATCGCCCCACATTACTACAGAATAGAGACTTGTAGTTTCGCGAACGAAAAAAAAAAACCCCACAAACCCAATGAGGGGAATTTACCAAGGGATTTTGATGTCCAACTCCTGCACCTTCAGCCCCATCCCCCATCCGTCACTGTCCCCTCCTTCGAAGCCCACTCAGTCCGAATCTTCTCCCCCTGCAACCTCCAAATAGCCATCATCTACTGCCCCCCCGGACCCACCGCCTCCTTCCTTGACCACTTCACCACCTGGCTACTTCACTTCCTCTCCACTGACATCCCTCCATCATCATGGGCGACTTCAATATCCCATTGACACTCCCCGCCCAGCCGCCTCCAACCTTCTTTCCTTGACCACTTCCCTAGGGCTCTCCCAATGGTCCTCCTCTCCCACCCACGAACAAGGCCACACGCTTGACCTCATCTTTACCCGCCTTTGCTCCCTCTCTAACCTCACAACCTCGGTACTCACACTGTCCGACCACCATCTCTTGACCTTCTCTGCACTCTCCTCCCCTGCCACTACTACCCCCTCTCCGCAAACTTGATCACCCTCGCCGAAACCTAAAAGATCTTGATCTTCCTTTATTCTCTGAATCACTCCTCCCTCTCACCGACCTACCCTGCGCTGACGACATTGACATTGCCACCACCCTATACAACACCACTATAACGAACGCTCTCGACCTAGCCGCCCCCCTCACTCTCCATGCTCCACGCATTAACAGGCAACCCTGGCACACACCACCCTCACTAAAACCCAGAGTCGCCGAGAGGAGATGGAAAAAGTCTCACACCCCCGAGCACTTTGCTCTGTTCAAGCAATCCATCACTGACTTCAAGACGGCACTCGCTACCGCCAAGCAAGTGTTCTTCTCATCCCTTATAACCTCTCTGTCCCGCAACCCCAAACAGCTCTTCAAAACTTTCAACTCCTTACTTCGCCCACCTGCTCCTCCCCCTTCTCCCCTCATCTCTGCTGAAGACTTTGCGACCTTCTTCAAGGAGAAGATCGACAAGAATCAGAAGCAGCTTCGGTCCACTATCCCCACACCTCCCCTTCTCACCTACACTGCCCTCCTCCTCCATCAGCCACTTCCCCCCCATAACTGAAGACCAACTCTCCTCCCTCCTGTCAAAATCACACCTCACCACCAGCGCCCACGACCCGCTCCCATCCCACCTCATTCCAACCACACCTCCATTTTCATCCCAGCCCTCACCCACCTCTTTAACCTTTCACTTAGCACTGGTACCTTCCCCTCGGCCTTCAAACACGCCGTAATCACGCCCATCCTAAAAAAAACCTCACTTGACCCTACCTCTGTCTCTATCGCCCCATATCTCTTCTCCCATTCGCCTCTAAGCTTCTTGAACAACACGTCCACTCCGAACTGTCCTCTCACCTCTCCTCGTGCTCCCACTTCGACCGCCTACAGTCCGGCTTCCGACCCCTCCATTCCACCGAAACAGGCCTGACCAAAGTCACCAACGACCTACTGACCGCCAAGAACAAACACCACTACTCCATCCTGCTACTCCTTGACCTGTCTGCTGCCTTCGACACGGTTGACCACTCCCTTCTTCTCCGGATCCTGGAATCCCTTGGCATCACCCACCTTGCCCTTTCCTGGATCTCTCATACCTAGCGGACCGGACCTTCAGCGTCTCCCACTCCCACACCTCCTCCTCACCCTACTCCCTTTCTGTCGGAGTCCCCCAAGGTTCGGTCCTGGGACCCTACTTTTCTCCATTTACACTCTCGGCCTAGGGCAACTCATCGAGTCCCATGGCTCTAGTACCACCTCTACGCCGACGACACCCAAATCTACCTGTCCGGCCCTGACATCACCTCCCTACTCTCGAAAATCCCTCAATGCCTTTTCCGCCATCTCATCCTTCTTCTCTGCTCGCTTCCTTAAACTCAACATGGACAAAACTGAATTCATAGTCTTCCCCCAAGAAATTCCACCCCACCTCCCAACCTATCCATCTGCGTCAACGACTGTGCCCTCTCCCCAGTCCCCCAAGCCAAGTGCCTCGGGGTAATCCTTGACTCCTCCCTATCCTTCAAACCCCACATCGAGGCCCTCACCACATCCCTCCGGCTCCAGCTCAAGAACATTTCATGGATCCGCTCCTTCCTCACCCACGACACCGCCTAAAACACTCATCCATGCTCTTATCATCTCCCGCCTTGACTACTGCAACCTCCTTCTCAATGGCCTCCCGGCTAACTCCCTCACACCTCTCCAGTCTATTCTCAACTCCGCTGCCCGACTAATCTATATGTCCTCCCGCTACTCCCCTGTCTCCCCCCTCTGCCATGCCCTTCACTGGCTCCCCGTCTCCAAGAGATCCCAATTCAAAACACTAACCATGGCGTACAAAGCCATACACAACCTGGCCCCACCATACATCTCCGACCTGGTCTCCCGATACCTACCCTCACGCAACCTCCGCTCCTCCCAAGAACTCCTCCTCTGCTCCCCCCTCATCACCTCTTCGCACAACCGAGTCCAGGACTTCTCCCGGGCATCTGCCTTACTCTGGAACTCCCTACCCGAACACGTCAGACACTCTCCTACCCTGAGTAGCTTCAAGTGTCACCTGAAGACTCACTTGTTCCATCAAGCCTACAACATGCCATGAGACCCAGGCGAACGCCCCATACCTGACATTCCCCCATCCTACTGTATCCTAACCCACCCCTCATAGACTGTGAGCCCTCGTGGACAGGGTCCCTGCCCCTCCTGTACCTGTACGTCCTGATCGCCTAGATTTAGTGTACTTGTTCTTGTCTCCCTCATGCTCATGTAAAGCGCCATGGAACCTAATGGCGCTATATAAATAATAATAATAATAATAATGTTACACAGTTGCAAATTTTGGGGGACACCAAAAAAAAAAGGTTACCTTTTATGAAGAGGGTAGAAAAGTGTGAGCAAATAAAATGTAAACCACTATTATTAATAATGTAAAAAAAAAATAGTGAAAGTGTCAGCCAGGGTACCTTTACATGTTGCAACATTGCATGCAATTTCACTTCCAACTTACTGGTTGCAGTGAAATCATGGACACATTGTTACATTTGTACACAGCCACAAAATGGAACAATGTGTCCATGATTTCACTGCAACCAGTAAGTTGCAAGTGAAATTGCATGCAATGTTGCAACATGTAAAGGTACCGAGGATGGGTCTGAACGCTCACCAGACGCGGGGAGAGGATGGGTCTGAACGCTCACCAGACGCGGGGGAGAGGATGGATCTGAACGCTCACCAGACGCGGGGGAGAGGATGGGTCTGAACGCTCACCAGACGCGGGGAGAGGATGGGTCTGAACGCTCACCAGACGCGGGGGAGAGGATGGGTCTGAACGCTCACCAGACGCGGGGGAGAGGATGGGTCTGAACGCTCACCAGACGCGGTGGAGTGGATGGGTCTGAACGCTCACCAGACGCAGGGGAGAGGATGGGTCTGAACGCTCACCAGACGCGGGGGAGAGGATGGGTCTGAACGCTCACAAGACGCGGGGGAGAGGATGGGTCTGAACGCTCACCAGACGCGGGGGAGAGGATGGGTCTGAACGCTCACCAGACGCGGGGGAGAGGATGGGTCTAAACGCTCACCAGACGCGGGGGAGAGGATGGGTCTAAACGCTCACCAGACGCGGGGGAGAGGATGGGTCTGAACGCTCACCAGACGCGGGGGAGAGGATGGGTCTGAACGCTCACCAGACGCGGGGGAGAGGATGGGTCTGAACGCTCACCAGACGCGGGGGAGAGGATGGGTCTGAACGCTCACCAGACGCGGGGGAGAGGATGGGTCTGAACGCTCACCAGACGCGGGGGAGAGGATGGGTCTGAACGCTCACCAGACGCGGGGGAGAGGATGGGTCTGAACGCTCACCAAACGCGGGGGAGAGGATGGGTCTGAACGCTCACCAGACGCGGGGGAGAGGATGGGTCTGAACGCTCACCAGACGCGGGGGAGAGGATGGGTCTGAACGCTCACCAGACGCGGGGGAGAGGATGGGTCTGAACGCTCACCAGACGCGGGGAGAGGATGGGTCTGAACGCTCACCAGACGCGGGGGGGAGGATGGGTCTGAACGCTCACCAGACGCGGGGGGGAGGATGGGTCTGAACGCTCACCAGACGCGGGGGAGAGGATGGGTCTGAACGCTCACCAGACGCGGGGAGAGGATGGGTCTGAACGCTCACCAGACGCGGGGGAGAGGATGGGTCTGAACGCTCACCAGACGCGGGGGAGAGGATGGGTCTGAACGCTCACCAGACGCGGGGGAGAGGATGGGTCTGAACGCTCACCAGACGCGGGGGAGAGGATGGGTCTGAACGCTCACCAGACGCGGGGGGGAGGATGGGTCTGAACGCTCACCAGACGCGGGGGAGAGGATGGGTCTGAACGCTCACCAGACGCGGGGGAGAGGATGGGTCTGAACGCTCACCAGACGCGGGGAGAGGATGGGTCTGAACGCTCACCAGACGCGGGGGAGAGGATGGGTCTGAACGCTCACCAGACGCGGGGGAGAGGATGGGTCTGAACGCTCACCAGACGCGGGGGAGAGGATGGGTCTGAACGCTCACCAGACGCAGGGGGGAGGATGGGTCTGAACGCTCACCAGACGCGGGGGAGAGGATGGGTCTGAACGCTCACCAGACGCGGGGGAGAGGATGGGTCTGAACGCTCACCAGACGCGGGGGAGAGGATGGGTCTGAACGCTCACCAGACGCGGGGGAGAGGATGGGTCTGAACGCTCACCAGACGCGGGGAAGAGGATGGGTCTGAACGCTCACCAGACGCGGGGGAGAGGATGGGTCTGAACGCTCACCAGACGAGGGGGAGAGGATGGGTCTGAACGCTCACCAGACGCGGGGGAGAGGATGGGTCTGAACGCTCACCAGACGCGGGGGAGAGGATGGGTCTGAACGCTCACCAGACGGGGGGAGAGGATGGGTCTGAACGCTCACCAGACGCGGGGGAGAGGATGGGTCTGAACGCTCACCAGACGCGGGGGAGAGGATGGGTCTGAACGCTCACCAGACGCGGGGGAGAGGATGGGTCTGAACGCTCACCAGACGCGGGGAGAGGATGGGTCTGAACGCTCACCAGACGCGGGGGAGAGGATGGGTCTGAACGCTCACCAGACGCGGGGGAGAGGATGGGTCTGAACGCTCACCAGACGCGGGGGAGAGGATGGGTCTGAACGCTCACCAGACGAGGGGGAGAGGATGGGTCTGAACGCTCACCAGACGCGGGGGAGAGGATGGGTCTGAACGCTCACCAGACGCTGGGGAATAATTGAATACATTTGGGCAGAAATGAAGGAACGAATGGGAAATGGACGACAAATGTCAGATCCAGAGAGACCAAATTCAAGGTACTGGACGTACTTCTTAAGGCCACGTCACACGCATCAATCTTATGAGCGATATCGCTTAAGCGATCTGCTTTTTTGATCGCTTAAGCGATATCGTCTGTGCGTCGCTGCGTGTAATCAAGCGATTTTACAATGTAAAATCGCTTGATTGATCTCAGATTTGTGAGCAGGAGCTCAAATCAAGCGATAAACGCTTGATCAACTGCTTCATCGTGGTGTGTGACACCACGATGAACGATCTCCCAGCGGCAGAGCCTATGCTGGGAGATGGTACTATGGTAACGTGGGTTCTAAGCGCCACGCGGCGCCTAGTAACCCGATGTGTACCATAGTTACCAGCGATCTCGCTGCTCCACATCGCTGGTGAGTCTGTCTGTGTGACAGCTCACCACGATTGACGATTTTGTAGCGATCGCGCGTGCACGTGATCGCTTACAATATCGTCAAGAATTGAGTGTCTGATGGACCGTTACACTTATCAGGCACACCAAAGGGAGAAAAACAAGGTTTAACCCCGATCTGCTTTTTGATCGCTTAAGCAATATCGTTTGTGCGTCGCTGCGTGCGATCAAGCGATTTTACAATGTAAAATCGTTTGATGTGACATCGCAGATTTGAGAGCGGAGCTCAATCAAGCGATAACGCTTTACAATATGCTTCACGTGGTGTGTGACACCACGATGAACGATCTCCCAGCGGCAGAGCCTATGCTGGGAGATGGTAACTATGGTACACGTGGGTTGCTAAGCGCCACGCGGCGCCTAGTAACCGATTGTACCATAGTTCCCGCGATCTCGCTGCTCCAACATCGCTGGTGAGTCTGTCTGTGTGACAGCTCACCAACGATGTGAACGATATTGTAAGCGATCGCGCGTGCACGTGATCGCTTACAATTTATCGTTCAAGATATTGAAGTGTCTGATGGCCGCCTTACAAAAACTTATCCAGTGCACACCAAAGGGAGAAAAACAAGGTTTCAGCCCCGTCCACTCTTTTCTTATGGCTTGAGGACGCCTCGTAGGGGCCAAAACCTTGCTTTTCTCCATTTGGTGTGCACTTGATCATAAGGTTTTGAGCCTTGGCCTTTATTCCTCAGGATTGTTTGGCATCTGGGTGAAGGGTTAGCAAGGGCAGGGAGTGGTGCATGGAATACAACCTGCAGAACATGTCAGCTCCCGAGGAATCCCCCCAATGCCCATTGTGAACACTAAAGGCCACATCACACTCTTCAATATCGTTCCTGCTGCATCGTTGCGTGTGACACCGCGATAACGATCTTGTGAACGACTTCGCCTATTCACAACATTCAAGTGTCGTTCCTGGGTTGTGCGAATGATAGCTGCTCACCACATCGTTGGCGCCTCGTTCACGATATCTAGACGTGAAGGCCACTTCACACACACAGATATCTGAGTCCAATATCTGAACAGATCTCTGGTTGCAGTGAAATCATGGACACATAGTTACATTTGTACACAGCCACAAAATGGAGCAATGTATCCATGATTTCACTGCAACCAGAGATCTGTTCAGATATTGGACTCAGATATCTGTGTGTGTGAAGTGGCCTTTACATCTCACCAACGATCTCGAAAGATTGACCGAACAATGTCGTTCACCGGAGATCGCTTGTGCGATCGTAAACGACATTGAAGCGTGTGACGTGGCCTTAAGCCCCACTGTGCGGGGACCATGCGTGTCCCGTGTGCCTCTCTGTCCTCACACCAGCATGGGTCATCCGTAATGGTGGGTTTACACACACAAATTTATCTGTTCAATATCTGAACCAATCTCTGGTTGCAGTGAAATCATGGATACATTGCTCCATGTTGTACACAGCCACAAAATGGAACTACGTGTCCATGATTTCACTGCAACCAGAGATTGGTTCAGATATTGAACAGATAAATTGGTGTGTGTAAACCCACCATAAACCCCGCACAAACTGCGACTAACCATGGACACAGCTATCGCTCATACCAACCAATCAGAGCCCAGATGTCATTTTTAAAACCACCCCGGTAAAATGAAAGCCGCTGTGCGATTGGTCCGTCTTCCCCAAATGTGGCCCACTATTCTCGAGGGGACGTCTGGTCACACAACGTAACCGCCAGTGTGACTCCACTCAGTCTACCTCAGCCCCACGTGCCTCTGCCCCTCACGTCAGAGCGCGTCACGTGTCGATAAGGCCCCGCCCCTTCCGCCTGTTGCCCTGCGGTAAAATGGCGGCTGCCGGGCTGACCTGCCAGGGACGCGGCTCTGCAGCACGTGTTCTGATGGCGCCGGCCTGTGACCCCGGCTTGCCGGATGTAGACTCCATGTGAGTATGCGCAGTGCCGTCGGCGGAAGGGGCCGGGCTCCAGCGCCGCAGCTCGGGGAGGGTGAGGGGGCTTGGCCTGTGAGCAGTGCGGGCCCCGCCGCTGTCACCTCGTCCTTCCTCTCCCGCACTAATCCTCTGTGACCCCCTCCCCAGTGCCGGGCTCCGCTCCCCACCGCCCGGGCCCCGCTCCAGCCGTGATAGGATGCTCTTGTTCGTGGAGGTGAGAACCGGATAATGAGGGCAGGAGGTTGGGAGAGGCCGGGAGCCGCCATGTGCTGAGGCCGGGCTGACACAGCAATCCGGAGGGGCCTCACTACACCAGGGCTAATCCGGGGAGGAGGAGGGGGAGGGCCGCCCTGACCTCAGAGCCGCCGCTGGGGGGACGGTCAAGGTGACAGCACAGCCGGCACTGAGCCGCCATATGGCCGGGCCTCCGCCATGTGCTCTGTGAGTGACACTACTGCCCCCAACATCGTGCACTGTCTGGTGTCACTGCTGCCCCCAACATCGTGCACTGTGCTGGTGTCACTGCTACCCCCAACATGTGCACTGTACTAGTGTCACTGACTACCCCCAACATGTGCACTGTGCTGGTGTCACCTACTGCCCCAACATTGTGCACTGTACTAGTGCACTACTGCCCCACAACATGTGCACTGTGCTGGTGACACTACTACCCCCAACATGTCACTGTACTGGTGTCACTACTACCCCCAACATCGTGCACTGTACTAGTGTCACTGACTACCCCCAACATCGTGCACTGTGCTGGTGACACTACTCCCCCAACATCGTGCACTGTGCTGGTGACACTACTACCCACAACATTGTGCACTGTACTGGTGTCACATCTCCCCCGACATTGTGCACTGTACTGGTGTCACTCTACTCCCCCAACATTGTGCACTGTGACTGGTGTCACTGCTACCCACACATTGTGCACTGTACTGGTGTCACTCTAGCCCCCAACATCGTGCACTGTGCTGGTGACACTCTAGCCCCCAACATTGTGCACTGTACTAGGTGTCACTACTGCCCCCAACATCGTGCACTGTAATAGTGTCACTACTACCCCCAACATTGTGCACTGTACTAGTGTCACTACTACCCCCAACATCGTGCACTGTGCTGGTGACACTACTACCCACGACATTGTGCACTGTACTGGTGTCACACTACTCCCCCAACATCGTGCACTGTACTGGTGACACTACTACCCCACATTGTGCACTGTACTGGTGTCACACTACTGCACCCCAACATCGTGCACTGTGCTGGTGACACTACTGCCCCAACATTGTGCACTGTACTGGTGTCACACTACTACCCCCAACATTGTGCTACTGTAGGTGACACTACTGCCCCCAACATCGTGCACGTACTGGTGTCACTGCTACCCCCAACATTGTGCACTGTACTAGTGTCACACTACTGACCCCCAACATTGTGCACTGTACTAGTGTCACTACTACCCCCCAACATTGTGCACTGTACTAGTGTCACATACTGCCCCCAACATGTGCACTGTGCTGGTGACACTACTACCCCACACATTGTGCACTGTACTAGTGTCACTACTACCCCCAACATCGTCACTGTATGAGTGACACTACTACCCCCGAACATTGTGCACTGTACTGGTGTCACTGCTACCCCCAACATCGTGCACTTGTGGCACTGGTGGCACACTACTACCCACACATTGTGCACTGTACTGGTGTCACACTACTGCCCCCAACATTGTGCACTGTACTGGTGTACACCATCTACCCCCAACATCGTACACTGTATGGGGTGACACACTACCCCCGACATGTGCACTGTACTGGTGTGCACTACTACCCCCAACATCGTACACTGTACTGATGTGACTACTTACCCCCGACATCGTACACTGTACTGGTGTCACTGCTACCCCCAACATCGTAGCACTGTGCTGGTGACACTACTACCCCCGACATCGTCACTGTACTGGTGTCACCTACTGCCCCCGGACATGTACCTTGTGTGTCACCACTACCCCCAACATCGTGCACTGTACTAGTGTCACACTACCCCAACACTGTGCACTGTACTGTGTCACCACTACCCCCAACATTGTACACTGTACTGGGTGGCACACTACTCCCCCAACATGTGCACTGTACTGGTGTCAGCTTGGAACTTGTGACTGATCGGTGATCAGTCGCTGCCCCAATTGTGAGTACTGGATGTCATGTGCACATCGTAGCATATGAGTTCCACTCGACTCCTAAAATTATGTAATAGGTTATGTTCAATCAGAATGTCGTGACTATATTACATTGATGATCTTTTATGTCATCTAAATATATTGACTGTTTGTGTCATTATAATATTAAATGCTACTGTTAAACCATCTGACCATACAACGTAATTATTTACATCACTACCCAAACGACCATGTACTGAGGTGTACGAACTCCGGATCAACGGCTGTCGTGTGCCGTACTTGGAATGTCCTGGGATGTTCCGCAGCCGGCAAATGTCAGGAGTGGAATATACGATTGGATGTCTGGTGTCATGTAAACTTTACACTCGACTGACACTACCCTGACTGGAGTGTGTGCACCACTGCCCCCAACATGGCATCGGTGTGCACCCCTGTACATGTGGTGTGCACCACTGCCCCCAACATCGTCACTGTACTGGGTGTGACACACTACCCCCGAACATCGTGCACTGTGCTGGTGTGGACACACTGCCCCCGACATCGTGCACTGTGCTGGGGTGGCACCACTCCCCCGACATCGTACACTGTGCTGGGTGTGGCACCACTCCCCCGACATCGTGCACTGTGACTGGGTGGACACCACTGCCCCCGACATCGTCACTGTGACTGGGTGTGACACTACTCCCCCGACATCGTACACTGTACTGGTGTGCACACTCCCCCGACATCGTGCACTGTGCTGGGGTGCACCACTGCCCCCACATCGTGCACTGTGACTGGGGTGGCACCACTGCCCCCGACATCGTGCACTGTACTGGGGTGGCACCACTGCCCCCGACATCGTGCACTGTGCTGGGGTGGCACCACTGCCCCCGACATCACCCTCCTCATGTACTGATCTAACAACAATGAGAATCATTATGTACATCAGTTTACTTCATACTCCCATCATGTACATCAGAGTAATGGAGGAGGATGTTCAGTGTGAGATCCCATCATTT
This sequence comes from Allobates femoralis, assembly GCA_033576535.1. NCBI lineage: Eukaryota > Metazoa > Chordata > Amphibia > Anura > Aromobatidae > Allobates > Allobates femoralis. The sequence continues at coordinate 636,278,261 of JARQOC010000002.1, read as the reverse complement.
CACTACTACCCTCATAATGTACAGGCCATGCTCCTGGCTCATCAGACTTACTTTAATTTGATGAGACAATTGCTATTTATAAATATACCATGAAGCTGGTGATGGCTCCCTGCGGCGCCTGGTGCCATCTTGTGCGGCTATTGCCTCGTGTTCCTGGTCACCTGACCTGTAGTGCAGAGACCTGGCGCTCAGCTTGGTGTGTGACTATGTTCGGTGTCATTAAACACATATTTCATTATTATATAAGGAGCACGGCGAGATTCCCATCCCCCATCTGTGATAAGCCACAAGTCGGTGAGTGCTGAGCCTTACAACACATCCTGCTGCCTCGACTGTGCACCAAGGACCATGCTGTTGGCCGCTTATCTTCCATTTTGTTTGGAAAGCCTTCTATACCTGATCTGCAGCACTTCTGTATTTTGCTTTTAGGTTTGGTTAGTCTTCTTTGGTCTGTAGTACTCTGAACCCTCCTGCCAGAAACAGTTAACTCTTTAGTGCTCGTGGTGCTGAGTTGGTGCCCTGTTATTGGTTTATACAGCTTGCAGGGAATGCTGGATGACAATCGATAATACTGAGGTCACAAGTTAGAAAGTCTGTAAATAGCCATCATGTGTGTGTATGTATGTAATATATTATGTATGTATTTCAGAGTGGTGGCATCTTTTGATTACATAAGCCGGTTGCAGGTTGGGAATAGTATAAGTATATTATGTACATGGCAGCCATGCTTGTTGTCAGTCACCCGGCTGTCCCAAAGGATGATTAGGAATTGTAGTAACTCTTCTGAGCAGTTCAAAGACTGGACTTCATTTTTTGTTTTATCATCAAGCTGGATTACTAGTGAGCAGATCAGTTTACTCTTTTTCCCATTCAGAGCAGGTGTGTGGGGTCTGGGAGGGAGAGCTGTACTGTGATCATCTGGTAGACCCCTTAGTGATGTGTATTAGCAGCTTGTGGTCATCATATGGTAATCCTGTGCGGATTTGATCACAAATTGAAATTATCCTATGGAGGAGCATTGGTTGTCGGAAAGTAAGCCCCTGCCCATTATATTGTAGGTATAATATACAGTGTGTAGTACTATAGGTCTATCAGTAATGACTGCCTGTACTTTTAGAAAACTTGTTTGCCATGTCTTACACTTGGCTGAAGTTAGCAGTGTAGATTCAGGTGTATTTCTCTAGTCACCTTCCACGACAGCATAGGAGGTAGCCTCGCCACGCCCTAATTGGGACAGGAAGCAGAAGAGGTTAAAAGGACCCTCCCACCTCCCACTAGCCAGTGTCTTTCCTGTCCCCATGGGGCATGGAGAGGTTTTTTTCCTGTGCTGTGGGGCCGGCGACTGCAGCATACCTGATGTTTAGCCGGGCAGCGTTGGTCGGTGCTACGGCTCTCCTCCTCCGGCTGCTCCTACCGCATGTTTTTCGCGGTAGGACCGGGCAGCGTTGGTCGGGCTTCCGCTCCTCCTCCTGCTGCTCCCTCGTATGTGGGACTGTTCTCCTCGGCTCCGGGGTTTCTCGTTCAATATGGCGGAGGTCGTTGCTTTCCTATTGGATTGCAGCCTCTGTCTGGGTGCTATGTCTGGGCTGTTTCCTTCTTCTTGCTCCTTCTCCCCTGTCCTTCGGGTGCAGGGTGGTGGAGTCTCTGCTGCGCTTCTGCGCAGTCGGGCGTCTCCCTCCTTTCGGGCGACGGTCGGCTCTGGGATCATTGACGTTCTCCATCCTGCCTGTCAGGTGGGCTCAGGCTCACTCAGGTTCATCTGGACCATGTCTTCTCCTGTTGGGGCAGTCTGCCGTCCTCTGAATCCCCGGGTTCGTCTCCCGGGGATTGCCTCCTCATCCCTCCTCTGGTAGTTGACTCCAACGGCCTGCTTTTAGGGGTGGCCTGGGTTTTGACTCCACTGGTGGCTTTTCCTCTGGATGCCAACCTAGGTGGGGGGGGGGGGGGTCGCCCTCTCCAAGGAGTCTGGGGTCTCCTCTTCATTCGCGGTCCTCTATTAGCTGGGAACTGAGAGTGGTACTTGAGGTCCGTTTTGGCTGTTCGTGTTCCTTTCCGGGGATGGGCCATTCTAGCGAGTGGCTGCTGTGGCAGCAACCATGGAGCAGTGAATCTCCTGCCCCGTGCCCCATTCACCCAGCTGTGGCTGTGGGTTCATTTCCTAAGCTGTACTTATCATCCGAGTCATGATCTATGGATGACACTTGCTGGCTACAGGCTCTCCCCCTAGCGGGCCCCGTTCCCTGGCAACTGTGGGCCTCTTGCCATTGGGCGATGCTGTTGGTATTCGTCCGACCGCATTCCTCTTCTTCCTTCTGTAGTCCGCCTGATAGGATCCCTGCCCCTTCAGGCTGGGTGTTCAGCCTCCGGGAGGTCCTCCCGGGAAGGGGGAGCCTGGTCCAAGCGGTGTTCTGCTCCCTGGTCGCCAGTTGGGATGCCCGGAGCTCGTCCTTTTTGCTTCCCGGGCGATTCATACTGTAGCAGCCTATGTCTCCCTGCACCTCGAGTTGAGGCCTGGTGGGGGATGGACCGCTTTCTCCCAGACTGAGGTTTTTTCTTATTGCTTCTGGCTTCCTGTCCCCCTTCTCCCTTCTCGTGAGATTCCTGGGGGGGTCTGGTAAGGGGTCCACACTGTTCTGAGGGCCCCTCTATGGGCGAGGTGGTATTGGTTCATCCTGCTCATGGCGCTCTAGGTCGGTGGACCAGTCCTTTTGCATTCGGACCTCTGCTTGCTATCTCGTGGTCTTCTGTTCCTTCGGATGCTCGGCAGCTCAACTTAGCTGCAGGGTTTCTGAGGGCCAGGGCTGAGGCCTCTGGGCCTGTCGGCCGAGTTGGTGGCCTCCTTGCGGACATTCCGCATTCCGGTCACTTCGGCACTTTGTCATGCGGGTGTGCAGTGGTTTTTCTCCTAAATGTGGTTAGGGCCGGCGTCTTTGATCCGGCACATGCCGGGTTCGGCGTTTGGTTCTAGGTTTGCCACGGATTCGGCGGGGTCCTCATTGTTGGCCTGACTGGGCTTTTTCGCCCTTCCTTTTGGACTTCTGTCCTCCTGTGATATCCGTTGTTGTCGAACGGGTTGGCGTTTCTGCTGGCGGTTGCTTCTGGCCTATGTGTTGGGGGGGCTTCAGGCTTTCTCTGGCCAGGACCCGTCGCTGTCTGTCCTGGATGACTGCTTTGTCCTTCACCTGGACCCTTCGTTTCTTCCCGAGGTCTTCTCGGCATTCTTTCGCTCCCAGTGGATGTTTCTTCCTTCCCTTTGTCAACTTCCGCGGACTCCGTTGGTCGTGAACTTTCTTTATTTTTCTGTCCATGGTGCAGTGCTCTGGAGTGGGGGCGTCCTGGCGTGTGGCTCTATATGTTGGCCGCCCTTTTGGTCGTCATAACGGGCGAGGCAATGGCTCTACGTTCTTTCGCCTCCTGGTTTCGGAATGTCTTTCCGGACTCCTTCCTTTCCCAGCTGTTCCTGCTCGTTTCTCCAGTTTTCCCTCTGTCTCCTGGGAGGAAAGGGGCTGGGGCTTCTCCGGAGCAGTTTGCTAGGCTGCTTCATGGGGTTCATTGCATGCTTCCCGAAGTTTTACTGTCTGGCCCTGGCTTCCCCTGGGGCTTTAGCTTTTGACAGGATAGTCCTGCAGGCTGTAGTCCCACCCTAAGTATTAGTTCGTTGGTATTCCTCCTATGCTGTCGTGGAAGGTGACTAGAGAAAATAGAATTATTCTTACCGTTAATTCGGTTTCTAGGAACCTTCCACGACAGCACTTATTTCCCTCCCTATGTTCCTCGATTTTTCCTGGAATGTATTACTGTTATTATTGCTCTCAGGCTATGGTTCTTTGTAAGACACTGGCTAGTGGGAGGTGGGAGGGTCCTTTTAACCTCTTCTGCTTCCTGTCCCAATTAGGGCGTGGCGAGGCTACCTCCTATGCTGTCGTGGAAGGTTCCTAGAAACCGAATTAACGGTAAGAATAATTCTATTTTCTTGGCACATTCATGGCAGTGGGGTGTGAGGCTGGGGCACCACTAATAATCTTTGCCTGGGTGCAGGAGCCTCTAACACTTGCTGATTTACTGCTGTAGTTTTGTCTTCCACATAAATTGCATAAACCTACTCAATTCCTGTCTGCCAAAACAAATGGTTAATATTATTGATAATGGCCACATGTCCTTCAAGGTACACCACTACCAGCTGTATTACTGGCAGAAACTTGCAGCTATTTGACAGCTGCTCCACCCACAAGTAGGATTTTTTTTTTTTTTTTTCTTTTTGGGCTGCATCTGACCCCTTCTATATTACACTGATCCTTGGGGCACCTGGGTGTATTTTTATTTAGCCAGAGGTGTGATTTTTGGGCACCTGCTCAGACCCCCACATATCATGTTAATCCTGTTCCTGTACTATGGCCGCACAATAAAATCAGTACCTCTTCACTTAAATCAGGGGTGGGGAACCTCAAGCCCATGAGCTGCATGTGGCCCTCGAAAGACTTTCTGCGGCCCCTGTGCAGATTCCTGGAAACCCCAGTGCTCGGGCTAGCAGCTGTATTTTGCCAACTGCCCTTCAAAGGGAACCTGTCAGGTGGTTTATGCCCTCCAGCTATCACTGTCAGTAGCTGCAGCTTTATAATACCAGTCTAATCATCCCTGTCTGAGCTCATAGTGTAATGTGAAAGAAAAGCATTTATACACTTACATTTCAGTCCCCACCTTGGAGGAGGGGGACTGTCTGCCAGGATAATAGTTAACTCACTTTTAACTTGGATAGCTAAAGGACCTGTGTGATGTAACTATTATGTGACCATAGTGGGCGGAGCTAAGTCAGCAAGCATGTTCTATGAGAATTTAGCTCCGCCTATTGTAGTCACATGGTTGTGACATCATATCAGGTCTCCCAACATGTTCTAGCACAAGGCTGAAATGTTAACTATTAACCTGCCAAACAGTCCCCGTCTTCCAAGCTGGGGACTGACTGCCTCATTACATAAGGAAATGTAAGTGTATAAATTCTTTTATTTCACCTTTCACATTACACTCTGAGCTCATACAGGGATGATTAGAATAGTATTATGAAGCTGCAGGTACAGACAATGATAGCTGGGGGGGCATAAATCACCTACTGGAGTTCCCCTTTAAAGGGAACCTGTGTGCGAAAACTTTAGTACAGTCCCTGCCCTGCTACATGATAAGCGGAGCTGTGCACTCCAGTTATAGTGTCTATAGATCTCTTATAATTCAATAAAATCATACCTTCTGCTCTGGCCCCCACCTCAGGGAACCCAGACTATTAAGCTTGGCAGCTTCATGTAAGGCCGGCTTCACACTACAGCTGAGATCCGATCCGTGTCTGTCCGCTTGAGCCAGACAGCCCTATACTGCAACAGCACACAGAACTGGAGGGCTAATTTGCCCTCCAGCCCAGTGTGCAGCTGCCGCTGCTGATAGGTCAGGACCGCGGCTAGCTCTCCGTGGTCCTGACCTATCAGCGGCAGCAGCTACATGCGGTTGCACACCGGACCCCAGGGTAAATTAGCACTCCAGTTCTCTGTGCTGATCCGGTTCGGGGCTGTCTGGCTCAAGCGGACAGCCACGGATCGGATTCCAGCCGTAGTGTGAAGCCGGCCTAAGAGCAAAATGCAGGAGGTGTGTCGGGGGCTGGATGCTGGAAGCTGCAGGATCATCCTACATTCATGCCTCCTCACATTACTGTTTAGTGAGGAGGTGTGGCGGGGAGCATGCAGAGATTTAGGTTTCCTGAGGTGGGGGCCAGAGCAGGGGAGCAGGTATGATTTTATTGATTTATAAGAGATCTATAGATCCTAGAACTGCAGTGTACAGCTCTGCTTCATCATGTAGGAGGGCAAGAACTGTACCAAAAACGTTTTCTCACTGGAATTCCCCTTTAAATTTAACTCCCAAGTGATCTCTATGCCTCAGCCTCGCCAGTGATGTATATGCCCCCAGCCTCTCCTGTAATGTCTATTGTAACATAACTAGTATTGCCCACATCATAGAGTCGCTGTCTCAGCCACCACATTAGGAGTGAGTTGATTGTTTAACCAAATAATGCAGGGGAATTTTCAAGTTGATATTTTTGTGCAGCCCCGAAGGGATGGTAGAAATTTCCAAATGGCCCCCAGCAGAAAAAGGTTCCCTACCCCTTACTTTTAGCACCACTACACTGTTTTTTTTTTTTTTTTTCACCTTTATGATGCTTTAAATCTAAGTTCCCTGCCCCCGGTTTTATAGTCAACTTCCATCAACTTCACCTTCTACCGACACCATTCCGATGTCTCAGCATCATCTTGTGCCCATAGTTATCACATGTGCGCAAAATATCTGAGAGCCAGAACGTGGCTTTCAGCGATGTATTAAAAAGTGACCTGTCATTCACCATGAAATACTGGATCTCACGGACGGTCACTTTTCGGCAGAGTGACTGTGATAGTGGGTGAAGCCGCCAGGAGGTGAATGTCAGACTGGACAGGGAACTTGAAATTAAAGCGTCACTTCAGTGGTGTAATAAAATATACAAAGCTACAGTGGTGCTTTAAATATTTTCAGAAGGCAAATTCAGATGTGCTGTAAGTGTAAAACCAGGTAGCTCATCCTAACACTAGCTTCTCCCCTAGCAAAAACGGGGGGGCTGCTGAGAATGTGGATGTTCACACAAGGCCATTTCCGCAGTCGGCAGTGCAGTTTTGGCAGTCAGATGATGCATTTATAGCGTGTCCTAGAGAGAACTGTAAACGAAAAAGGAGAGATTTGCTTGTTTCACTAAACTGTAGGATTAAAATGAAATAATTTATCAGACTGAGTTAAACCCGGTTTAGGGTACGTTCTCATCTGTGTTTTTTCACGTCCAGCAGAATTCTGCCTTTAAATAAAAAGGATGTGGCAACATTGTGTTCTGTCTAATGCATTTGTAATAGCGTCCTGGACATGTGCGGCACTTGCGTTTTCATCCAGATCCAGCAAATCTGGCACTTCAGGCTACGGACAAAACCTGCTGCTAGCAGTGGTTTTAAAACAGGCCTGAATTGCCTTATTTGAATGAAAACGCAAGTGTCGCACATTTCCAGAACTCTATTACAAATGCGTTGACAGACCACAATATTGCCGCATCCGTTTGCTTATTCAAAAAAGGCAGAGTTCTGCTGGATTTGCAAAATGCTAATTTGAAATTACTGTAAAAGACCCGAAGTGAAAAGGACTGAAACAAAACGCAGATGTGAAAGTAGCCTTAAGGCCCAGTTACACACATACATATCTGTGCAGATCTCTGGTTGCAGTGACATCATGGACACAAGTTACATTTGTACACAGCAACAAAATGTAACAATGTGTCCATGATTTCACTGCAACCATAGATCTGCGAACAATCTTAACAATTATCTGTGTGTGTAACTTGGCCCTTAGACGGGCATATTTCATGATCCCTAAATGGTCTTCAGTGCCTGGACTGACTTTGCGCGTCTGTTGCAAGTTCAGGTTGGGAGTCTTAGGCTATGTTCACACTTTGCTGGTTTTTTTTTTTTTTTTCAAAAAAGCTCAAGTGCGTCTGCTGTCAAAGTGAATAACTTCACTTTTGCTGTTCAGACGCCGTGTACTGTGTAAATATACGCAGCGCTTTTATGGGAGAGAGTGCGGGCATAAAAAGAATAACCATGTCAATTCTTTATGCACCTGCGTCCGCGCTTTCCCCATAGGAGCCCATTATCCCAGCTGGAATTGCTCATCGCCGTTCAGACAATGCACAATTTCAGCAGGAATTTGCCGGCACTGCAGGATGTGATGTCACACGGAAGGACGAATCCTCCCCTGTGACATCTGGGACAGCCCTTTTTTTGGTTTTGTAGTGTATTAATATACACTGTGAAACCCATATTAAAGTAATCCAAATGTGTTAAAAATAATAAAAATTGAATACTTGCCCTCCGCCGGCTGTTTCAGGGAGCAGACACAATCAGAGGTAAGATCGGTGATTGGCTGCTCACTGTTATATGATATGTAACGTGCATATGACACGCATATCACATGACTGCGAGCGGCCAATCACCGATCTTGATAGGTCCTGGAAGGTCAGTACCTGTGGATGTCTCGGCTCCCAGCTACCCAAAAACCTGGCGGAGGGTAAGTATTCAATTTTTATTATTTTTAATACCATTTGGATGACTTCTATTTAGGTTTCGCAGTGTATATTAATATACTACGAAACCCAAAAGGGTCTGTCACCGATGTCATACGGGAAGGAGGAATCCTCCCGTGTGACATCACTTCTCCCCTGTGCTTTTGTAGGGGAAGTGAGGCAGTAAAGAAAAAAAATGTGGTGTGTGAATACACCACATTTTTTTTTTTTTTTACGCCGCTTTTTTACATGGGTGCAATAAGCACCCACGCAAAAAATGTGCAAAGTGTGAATGTAGCCTTGGGCTGGAAACACACTGGCGAGTGCAAAAACAGTCCGTTTGACGGATCCGAGAGTGACGAGTGTCATCCGACTTTTGTCAGTGTGGCTTCCGCATGTTGTCTGAGTGCAATCCGTTTTTTTCGTCAGCAGCCAGTTACTGTATAATCATTTACAGGAGCATTTTTTACAGTTGTCTGAGCTACAGAATGATAATGTATTAATTAAAAATCGTATCCAACTCGGATGGTCTGAGTGTGGTATATATTTTAATTTTTTTTTTTTGTTAGACCCATAGACTTGCATTGGTGAGTCTCGTCCGAGACATGCATACTTTCGCAGCGTGTTGCGACTGACTCGGCATCCGTGGATCGGACAAGAAAAAGTCTGACACTCGGAAATGTGTTCTCGGACATTGACTAACATTGGTCTGACTGCAATGTGACGTCCGAGTTTCACGCCAGTGTGTCTGAGCCCTTAAGGTCAGTCCATTCATTGCTGTCCATGTACAGATTGTAAAGTGTGCCTATCTGAACCTGGACTTGTATATGCATTGGTGGTAAAAATGAAATGAAATTCCCAAATGGCAAAAGGCGCTGTAATATATTGTGTACAATCCTTTAGGCTCAGTGGGTCAATTGTTACATCCTGTGAATTGGTAGTGATGACAATTTGTTCATAGGACTGTTTCTCATGTCTTGTCTTCTTAGGACAATCCTCGTGTGTCTATAGGAGGCACCCCCTGATTACCCCCTTGACCATTTATTACAGCTTTGTGTCCCCATGTTGCACATTAATATAGGAATTTATACTGACCTGGATCTATAGAGCAGGCGATTATTGGCAGTAATGATTGCTGAATTGCCTGCACGTCTGGGCAGCTGGACCTTCTACCCATCGGTCGTCAAGGTTAATATGACACAACCCTGTTAAACAATGTGTACTGTGATCACTTGGACGGAGACCAAATGTTATGATTGCTAGCTGTGTAACTGCAGGCAGCGATATCTGAATCTCCTGCCAGAGGGGACACTCAGGGGAAGCAGGAGTGACAGCCATGTGATGCCATGTACATCCTGCCTGTCTCCTGACTAGATCTATTCAAGGTCACTAATCTGGAGATATGACCCTCTGCTCAAGTTTAGGCATTTAAATGTTTGCTTTTCAATAATTTTCTGATTAAATTAAAATGCAAATATCATATTGGTTGTATAAATTCTGTCTTTTGTAGGAGACCTGCAAATATATAAAGAGGCTGCTATAGTATCTGTACCCTATAAGACTGGAAAGGTTAACCCTCGATGTCCATAATGTGGTGTTCATTATTTTGGAACACCTGTTTTTTTTTTTTTTTTTTTTTTTTTTTTTGTTTTTTTCCCCAGGACAACTACTTCACACAGTTTTCTCAGCATTTAAAGTTTGTGAAGAAATAAAAATACATGAACTTATGTTTTTTTTTTTTTTTTTTTTTTTTTGTTTGTTGTGGTGGTGTTTTTTTTTGTTTTTATTTCTCTTTTTAGAAGCATTTTTGTCAGTTTTGTTTTGTACCTGGTGTTTTCCAAGTCTTATAGTAGATTGAGGTCTCCTTCAAACAACAATGTTTTGTTTCCGTGTGCATAGCAGATAGTCTACAGTTGATCCGTGTGCTATGAGCTACTGCACGCAAGCAATGATCCTCTTAACTAGCGTGCATTGTTCTGGACTTTGTCAGATCAGTATAGAGTATGTAATGGCAGACTGATTCTGCACCCGTTTGCCATGTGGATGGGTGCACTGAGCTTCACGCCGTGTAAGTCACATCTACATTGTGTGAACTGATAGCCCCATTTGTTTCCCTTCTTGGTCCCTTTAGAACACAATCTGTACAGTGTCCCAAGAACAGAGCCACCAGGAAGATTGTATCTTCTGTACATTAGTTTTTGAAGCCTCTTTGGCAGTTTTGGTGACAAATGTTAATCCTGTCATGTCTTGAACTAACTAATTTAAATCCTTTAATCCGTCACCTTTATGGTCAGGGAAACCTAATAAAACGTTCAGGATTATTCTTGGATCTACGTTGGATTAACAGGAATTTACCTGGTTAGCAGGTCTTTGGCGACTTCCTTGTAAAATGTTCCCTGCCTAGACGGGTGCAGTGTTGGCTCATGCAGCAATTTCACTGCTTTTTACACGTGGTGTCAGCCATGCATAGTTTACTTCACCACTTGATTTATATATAATAATCTGTTAATCAAACTCCCTGGGAATCTCAGTGAGCGGAGTTATTGGCCATCTTTACTGAGAAAATATAAAGCCCTTGCCTCGAAGGGCAGGTAAACGTGACAGATTGTACCTTAAAGGGAACCTGTCACTATAAAAATGCAGTGCAATCTGCAGGCAGCCTGTTGTAGAGCAGGTGGAACTGAGTAGATTGATATAGTTTTGTGAGAAGATTCAGAATGACCTGTGATTTCATCATTTAAACCTCTGCTCTTTCTGGGATTTTGGGTCAGTGGGTGGTCCTATCAGTGACAGCTGTTTCTGTATGCACACTTATACAAGGATAGCTGCCAGTCACTGATAGGACCGCCATCTGTACCCAAATTCCCAGAAAGAGCAGAGGTTTAAATGATGAAATCACAGTTTAGGCTGGTTTCACACTACGATTTTTTGCAATCCGACGCTGTCCGATAGAAATCAGACAGCATCGGATCCAAACTGATCCCTGCAATCGGATGCCAAATAGGCATCCGATCCTGACGATTTGCGGGATCAGTTTGGCCGGCTTCTGTCATCTGCTCCCCTCTGCCTCCTGTCACCTGTTATCCCCTGGTGCTCCCCCTCTCCTCCGGAATAAAAAATAATAAACCATCTATTCTCACCTGTCCACGAGTCCCCCGGTGTCTCCAGCTGTATCTTCTGATCCTAGGACCTTGCGTGATGTCAGTCACGTGACCGGTTAGCGCGGTAAGGTCCTACAGGCAGGATGTTCTGGAGACGCCGGGGGACTCGTGGACAGGTGAGAATAGATGGTTTATTATTTTTAACCCCTGCTTTACTTAATTTTACTTCCGCAATGTATATACATACATTGCGGAAGTAAAATTAGATGGTTAGGAGCAGTTTTAGTGTACTGAGCATGCTCAGTACACTAAAATCAGGTCCGAGGAGACATCAGATGTTTCCTCGGACCCTGCTCCATAGGGCCCCATGTTAAAGGAATCGGATTGGATTTGGCATAATTGCCATCCGATCTGTCAGATCCGATTTTTGATTTGGATGCAGAAATCAGAGCAGTCTCCGATTTTTGCATCGGAAAGAAATCGGACAAAATCGGATCGGACGCCATTTAGTGAACATCCGAATCAGTCTGATCCCCATAGGATCACATGGGGCCAAATTCAGATCCGAAGCTGTCTGATTTCATAAAATCGTTGTGCGAAACCAGCCTTAAACTGAATCTTTTCTCTCAAAACTATATATCAATCTACTTCAGTTCCTCCTGCATATTGCACTGCATTTTCATAGTGATGGGTTCTCCTTTAGAAAAATCCTACTGATTCTGTGGTAGAAATCTGCAGCAGATCACCAGATTTTTGCCACACACTTGCAGTTACACACGTCACTCAGGGTGACTTTCACTATCTGCACTGAGAATTGACAGGGATACATGTGCAGTGCAGAGAAGAGTGACTCTATAGATGAGTTGAAAATCTTGTTTGCTGATTGGTTTGTATCATCCTTTTCCTTTGCCCAACCTGTTTGTCCACATCCATTTGCTCCTATGCTCTATTGAAATCTAAGTGCCTGTTTGTTGTGTTCCTGGTGTTTAACATACAATGAGAGCAGCCATGTTTAGAAACGGCCAGTGTTTGGTTATGTCTTGTTGCATGTACCTGGAAACAGTGACATCATTGACTGGAGCGTCTTATGACTGGTGGAAGGCTTTGTTGACATGTTGCATTTTTTTCTGCTGCCAAAACCACCTTTGTAGCCAGTTAAAAAGCTTTGTGGCGTTTGGCTTTTTTTTTGGCTGAGTTTTTGGTGTCATTTGTCTCCAGTACTTGTATTGATAAAGATAATTTCATTCACTGCAGAAACAGTTTGCATTTTTTTAACATTGCTTTCAATGGTGAATAAACTCTGAGAATTGATATGCTGCCTCTTTATAAAAATAAACTGTTTTCCATTTGTTAGTGAAAAGTGTGCGTGCATGAAATTTCTGAAATGTCATAACTTTTGCTGGTCCTGTAAAAAGCAGCTACAATTTGCATAAGTCATGACAAACTGTTTCATATAAATGCAACGTGTGAACATAGCCTTAGGGTACCGTTACACGTCGCAAATTGCATGCAGTTTCACTGGCAATTTGCTGGTTGCAGTGAAATCATGGACACCTTGTTACATTTGTACACAGCAACAAAATAGAACAATGTGTCCATGATTTCACTGCAACCAGCAAATTGCAAGTGAAATTGCATGCAATGTTGCGACGTGTAATGGCCACTTTACACTTCCCAACATCGTTCCGATATTGTATACAACGGCGTGGGAGCGCACATTTTTTTTGGGCAGAAATCCAAGATCGCATAGGAGATGTTACACAGCGCGATATCGACAGGCAACACAACTGCAATGTCTACGCCCCCTTGTACGGGCGACCCAGGAATGACCATTTAACATGAGAGAGAATAGGGAAAGTTGTACTCCAAGTCGGTGTTGGGCTGTCACACAGCACGATCTTGCCAGATTGTCCATCCAATATCGGGCAGTTGGAGAGCCTGCTCATTTCTCCCCTGATATCGTTTTGGCATCGTTCCTGCATTGAATTGTACATTTACACTGCACAACGCACGAACGATATCGGGGCCATCGCACGAACCGCGTGACATTTTGTCGGAGTTGGACGCCGATATCGGGACGTGTAAAGTGGCCATAACTGTACCCTAAGAGTACAGGTGGGGTAGGATTGTAGGCTTTCTTTATTCTTTTTCTGTGACCCCTTTTGGTTGGGAGGTGCACAGCTATAGTAAGGAATCGCTGTTGATGCTCTTGAGGGTTTTACCAGCTAAGAAGTGATTACAAGGGCCGCATAGTTTGCACGTCTTTGTTTTTTTTTTTTTTTTTTTATTGGACGATACAACCTTTCAAGACAGTTTATAAGTACCGTATATACTCGCGTATAAGCCGAGTTTTTCAGCCCAAAAATTGGGCTGAAAAGTACCCCCCTCGACTTATACGCGAGTCAGTGCTGTATACCGATGTATACATCGGTACATACCGATGTATACATCGGTATACAGCAGCCCCCGCATCCCCAGTAATGCAGGGCCCCCCCAGGGTCTCTCCGGTCACCTGTAAAGCAAGCTATACTTATCAGTGTCCCGCTCGCACCCGCCGCTGCCGACATCCACGATCCTCCATCTTCATGCGACTCCTCTTCCTGTTTCTGTGCGCGTCGCCGGCAATGACGTCATTCCCGGCGACGCGCACAGGAAACGGGAAGAGGAGTCGCATGAAGATGGAGGATCGCGGATGTCGGCAGCGGCGGGTGCGAGCGGGACACTGATAAGTATAGCTTGCTTTACAGGTGACCGGAGAGACGCTGGAGGGGGCCTGCATTACTGGGGCTGCCTGTATACTACCGCTGGGGCTGCTATATACCTCTGGGGCACTGTATACTACCACTGGGGCTGCTATATACCTCTGGGGCCCTGTATACTACCACTGGGGCTGCTATATACCTCTGGGGCCCTGTATACTACCGCTGGGGCTGCTATATACCTCTGGGGCCCTGTATACTACCACTGGGGCTGCTATATACCTCTGGGGCCCTGTATACTACCACTGGGGCTGTATATACTACCACTGGGGCTGTATATACTACTGGGGCTGCGTGTATACTACCACTGGGGCTGCTGTATCTACCTCTGGGACTGGTGTATACCACACTGCTGGGGGCTGTATACTTGTGCTAGGGTCCACCCTCGGCTTATACACGAGTCAATAGATTTTCCCAGGTTTTGGGGGCAAAAGTAGGGGGGTCGGCTTATACACGGGTCGGCTTATACACGAGTATATACGGTAATTGTAAATTTAAATAGAAACAAACTGCACAGCACTCAAGATAGTGTGAACTGGTGCAAGCTGCAATGCTGGAACAAACAACCAGAAAAAATTCACTGCAGCACTCAGTTGCTACCAAAAATGTACACATGTTAATAAGCTGTTTATATATGAGGAAAAAATTTAAAAACTTACGTGTTTTTTTTTTTTTTCCCAAAAAACTCAATATTCTTATCTTTTTATTTGCTAGGGTTCTTGGTACATATATTGGCCAATATCTGCTTGCTCATCAACCTCTCCACGGTGACCCCAGATCTGATGAGTTTCTTGGTTAATTGTAAATTTATATAACAATTTTAATATTATTTTTTTTTTTATGCTCACATTGGAACTGTAATGTTTTGAAAATGATGAATCCATTTTTGCTGATCAACTGCAGAAACTTCAATCCCCTGCAGCGGACTAATGGCCCCGTGCTTGTGAAACAAAACCTCGCAGCCACTTGCTTCCACTCCCTGTTATTATCTGATCGACCATTTGCTTGTTCTTTTTTGTTTTCTAGGGATCTGAACTTCCATCAGCTGTCAGTGTTCATGATTTCTTTTCTATCAGCGTTCTTATCAGGATGTTTTGAAATCTACAGAACCAGATAGTGAATCAGCAATAGATTTCCTTCAGTGGATAAAAAAACTCTAAAATCCTTTTGCTTTCCAGATAGTTACTTGAAGCCTATGTAGAATTTGGACTTGGGTTGTGGGGTTGGTATTTTGCTGATCTGGTATAGCTTTAGTTGTCTCTTCTCCAAGCCTTCGCAAGTATTGTATGCCCTTCAACCCACCTTTATCACTCCAGGGCTCTCTTCTCCAGTCCATTATTTGATCTCCTTATTCATCAAGCACTTGTATTGCATTTTAAGTAAAAAGGGATGTGATTAAACTAAGACTAAGTTCACATTTCCTTGTGTATCAATTTGTTATGCAAGCAGAAGCAGAGGAGCCCTGTTGATTATTATGGGGTCCACTTTGGTTTTACTTTTATTTTTTTCCATTTTTAAGCGCTTTTAAAATTGAAACAAAATGGTACCCAGATCAACCCCATAATCATTAGTGGGGCATCTTTATGCATCGGTTATTCAACAAATCCTTTTCTACACATTGATTCCATTTCTGTTCTTTTTACACAGAACAGAAATGTGGGCTGTGCACACGGAAATGTGAATATAGCCTTATACAACCCCCCTGTGGCCAGCCACGCATCACCACTGTCTACACAAGTCTTCACTCTTATGCTGGTTTTACATGATCGCACAGAATGATGGGTACGTACTGTGCACCTAGACCGCCATTGTTTTTGGCAGCTATGTGTCCTGCTTGTACAGCAGGGTATACTGTATAAAAAATCTTAATAAAGCCTAAATTATTTCACTCGACAAACGAGTGTTCTGCTCATTCTTAAGATAATCAACTTGTTTATACTGCCTGGTTATTGAAAAATGGGTTTTCCTAAGTAATGCTTGTGCATGATTATGCAGTGTAAATGTGCTCTGAGCTGCAGTCTCTTGAAGTGGAACTCCGGGGAGAGAGAACTTTAGTACAGCCAGTCCCTGCTCTACTACTAATGAAGCAGAGCTGTACACTGGAGTTCTAGGATCTATAGATCGCTTGTACTTAAATAAAATTATACCTGCCCCTCAGCTCTCGCCTCATGTCAACCCACCCCCACCCCCGTAGGGGACATAACTAGTGATGAGAGAGTGGTGTAATATTCACTCATTACTAGTACTTTTAACACTCACATTGTACTCTATTCAGAAGAATATGCAAGTCAATGGGCGATTGGCTCCACCCACACACATCCGGCTACAAAACGAGTATTTCTGGGACAGGGAGGGTTTTTTCACATTTAAACTGCATAAAACACCTTGCAGTGCCCTACCTTCCCAGGGAGACCCTAACATTAAATCTGCCCTCACTGAGCTGCCAGCTCACTTAATGTAGTGAAGGGAGCTGTCAACTTGTGTCAGATCCATAACTATGGACGCATCACTCACAAGTACCAGCGATACTCGCTGAGTATCAAGAATATCAAATACTGTACTATTTGTGCAAATAGTAACGATTACACACTCTCATCACTAGACAGCCTGACAGCTTCATGCTGCAGCAGAGAACAGGAGGTGTGTCGAGGAAGTGGATCCTGGGGCCTACGTTTCAGCCACCTCACACTTCTGTATAGGGAGGGGGCGTGGCAGGGGGCTTGGGTGCCACCCCTTGGTCATGCTACAATCCAGCCCCTGATGTACCATCCTATGTGATGTGACAGGGGGCCCAGGCTTGAAATAGCAATCAGGTCGCCAAGCAGATACAAATACAGGCTGTGATCCTCTGCTGTATGATGATGCATTATGTGTATTGTTATTGAGAGACTAGGAGCACAGGCAAAGCACTGCATTGATCTATTCAGCTCTGCATGGTCTCCCCTCCCCTATAGGAACATGGTAGCTTCCTGTCCCTACAACATTCTATGGGTCATCTTCATCACTCCTCAGTGACAGTCACAGCAAGGCATCCACAGTCTGCAGCATTGTGAAACACATGTTATGCAGCAGAAAAAGGTGTAGTATAACTGCATGGATAAATTGCCACAGACTGAAGCTTGTGAACACATTTGTAGTACATGTTGCAATTCTTTACGCATGGACCCGAGGTGTCGCGTAGCATACAACTGCCTTGGTACAAGACCATAACAACAACAGAAGGTGCCTTCACGGGATTGATAAACGGAATAAACTATAATACTGCGTGTGTGTATATATATGTATAATGTGTGTATATATATATCTAATTATAATATATATATATATATATTCTCTATTATATAATTGCGAATGGCTTTTTTGCCCCCGGCGTGGTCATGTGGATACGCGCGAAGCGGCATTGCGAGTCGTGCGTGGTCATGTGGATACGCCTGAAGCATTGGCCGCACAGCGGCCATTGCGAGCAGTTCTAAGGCGACTCGCTATGCCCGCGCAGCGGGCATGGCGAGTCGACTTAGCAGCGCGAAGCATTGGCCGCAAAGCGGCCATTGCGAGTCAGAGACTCGCCGTTCTAGAATCCCGATGCATGTGCATCGGGCTCCCAGCTAGTATATATATATGGGTGTGTATGTGTTATGAGCAAACAGACATTGGCCAATGTGTGTACCAAGAACTTCAGAAATAAAAAGATAAGATTTTTGAGTTTTTTGAAAAAACGTAAGTTTTTAAACTTTTTTTCTCAGGTATATATAGCTTGTTAGCACATGTACATCATTGGGAGTAGCTGTGTGCTGCAGAGTACTTTTTTCTAGTATATATAAACATTACTTGATGATAAAGGTGTGTTCTATAAACGTGTGTGTAACAGATGCTGCAGACTCTGGATGCCTTGCTGTGACTGTCACAGAGGAGTAATGATAATCATCTATGGAAAGTTGTAGAGACAGGAAGCTACCATGTTCCTATAGGGGAGGGGAGACTATGCAGAGCTAAATCGATCAGTGCAGTGCTTTGCCTGTGCTCCTAGTCTCACAATAACAGTACTAATTATGCATCATCCTACAGCAGAGGATCACAGTGTGTATTTGTATCTGCTTGATGACATGATTGCTATTTCAAGGCTGTACCCCATGTCACATCACATAGGATGGTATATCAGGGGCTGGATAGTAGTAGGACCATGGGGTGGGGCCCAAGCCCCCTGCCACACCCCCTCCCTATACAGAAGTGCGAGTAAGCTGGAATGTAGGATTATCCTTCAGCTCCCAGCATCCATGACCCCCAACACACCACCTGTTCTCTGCTGCATGAGACTGTCGGGCTGAAATGTTATGTCACCTGAAGGAGGGGGGAGAGTTGAGGAGCAGATATGATTTTATTGAATTATAAATGATCTATAGATCCTAGAACTGCAGTGTACAGCTGAGCTTAATCCTGTAGGAGGGCAGGGACTGTACTAAAACATTTTCTCTCCCTGGAGTTCCCCTTTAAAGTAGGTATATTATTTCCTATGAATTAGTGGAGATAATGTTGTCATCTGCTGTGCCTTGCATAGTCAGCAAGCAAGATGAAAGTGCTCAAATATGACTCATCTCTACTGTTGTGTTTTGTATAACTCCTGCATACAGTGGGTACAGAAAGTATTCAGACACCTTTTAAATTTTCACTTTGTTTCATTGCAGCCATTTGGTTAATTTTTTTTTTTCTCATTAATGTACACTCTGCACCCCATCTTGACTGGAAAAAATTGAATTATAAAAGTAAAACTGAATTATCATATGGTCTTAAGTAGTAAGACCCTTTGCTCAGACACTCATATTTAAGTCACATGCTGTCCATTTCCTTGTGATCCTCCTTGAGATGGTTCTACTCCATTAGAATCCAGCTGTGTTTAGATAAACTGATAGGACTTTATTTGGAAAGGCACACACCTGGCTAAATGAGACCTCACAGTGCATGTCAGACCAAATGAGAATCCCGAGGTCAAAGCAACTGCCCAAGGAGCTCAGAGAAAGAATTATGGCAAGGCACAGACCTGGCCAAGGTTACAAAAGAATTTCTGCAGTACTCAAGGTTCCTAAGAGCATAGTGGCCTCCATAATCCTTAAATAGAAGAAGTTTGGGACCACCAGAAGTCTTCCTAGATCTGGCTGTCCAAGAAGAACCTCAAGATCACTGTGGCTTTGCTTCAGAGACGCAGCACAGAGATGGGAGAAAGTCTATCATTGCAGCCCTCCACCAGTCAGGCCTTTATAACAGAGTGGCCTGACGGAAGCATCTCTTCAGGGCAGGACATATGTAAGCCTGCATAGTTTGCAAAAAAAATATGAATGACTCCCAGACTATGAGCAATAAGATTCTCTGGTCTGATGAAACGATTATAGGACTTTTTGGTGATGATTTTAAGCTGTAAATGTGAAGAAAACCGGGCATTGTTAATCCACTGTCCAATACAATCCCAACAGTGAAACGTGGTGGCAGCCTTCTGCTATGGGGGTGTTTTTCAGCTACGAGGACAGGATGACTGGTTGCAATTGAAGGAAATATGAATGCGGCCAAGTGCAGAAATATCCTGGATGAAAACCTCTTCCAAAATACTCTGGACCTCAGACATGGCCGAAGGTTCACCTTCCAACAAGACAATGACCCTAAGCACACAGCTAAAATAGCAAAGGATTGATTTCAGAACAACTCTGTGACCATTCTTGACTAGCCCAGCCAGAGCCCTGACCTCCACTCAATTGAGCATCTCTGGAGAGTCCTGTAAATGGCTGTCCACCAGCGTTCACCATCCAACCTGATGGAACCGGAGAGGATCTGCAAGGAAGAATAGTAGTCGATCCCCAAATTTAGGTGCGAAAAACTTGTTGCATCATTCCCAAGAAGAGTCATGGCTGTACTTGCTCAAAAGGGTGCTTCTACTCAATACTGAGCAAAGGGTCTGAATACTTATCAAACAAGTGGAGGTATAATCAGCTCACTACATAAATCCCGGTGTGCACAGGCCTGCGTCCTGACACTACACCAATGTAGAATAATGAAAAGGATGGACCAGCTCCCAGGGTTAAATGCATAAATGTGTTCTTTATTTGTGAATAATCTGCAGGCTCTTCATTTACAACACATGCTGTAAATGAGGATCCTGAATATTATTCATGAATAAAGAACACATTTATGCATTCAACTCCGGCAGCTGGTCCATCCTTTTCATTATTCTGAATACTTATGACTATGTTATATATCGGTTTTCTTTTTTAATAAATTTGCAGAAATGTCTACAAGATGGGGTGCAGAGTGAAAAAATAACTTTCAACTTTACCAGATGGCTACAAAGAAACCAAGAAAAATTTTAAAGGGGTCTGAATACTTTCCGTACTCACTGTAACAATAGAGATTCTGGTATGTAAACGGTCTCTTGCTGCCAACAGTATTACTTCATCATGCTGCTGTTCTCTACATGGCTAACAATCAAAATGACCCTGCACCTAAGTATATAGGGAGAGAGAAGAGAAGCGCTCCATGTGCAGTAAAATGCTCTAAGTATAGTCATTATCCTGAATGCCTTGTCATCCACTGCTGCGCAGTGTACAGTCAGCAATTGAGAGGTCCGCTCTACTTTTGCACTTGGTATAGGTACTGTGTTGGCAATGAGTAAGCTGCATTATGAGGCTTGTGCTTGCTGGGTGTCAAGGGCTCTTCTATTAGGAGCAATGAGTTGTAGTGTTCATTGATGTTTCCTATAGTCTTGTCTAAACTGGACAGACAGAAGGGCCCCTGTGCAAAGACAAATAGGCACATTGTAGGTCATATTGCACAAATCCATCGGCTTTTGCAGTGGTTGTCGACCCCCTAACTTCTTGGCGTGGTGTAAATTATAGTAATATTAGTAAGTATATGTACAGAAACTACTGAATAGCTATAGGGTGCATAGGAGTCTGCTAAACATCACCAAATTTATGCTATTAACAATATGGTAAACACAAGGTGCCTACCTAGGCACAAATATATACAGAGTATATTTACAAGAAGCGACAAAGCCTGGAGCCCCTCACATTAACTCCATGTAGTACTGGCATTTTTTTTTGAGGATTTGAATATACGGTATATGGTTTTTTTGGCTTAATAAAGAATAATAGAAAACTTTTTGTAAACATATTCTGTATATCTGTGCCTAGGTAGGCACCTCGAGTCCTAGATTAGTATAGTGGCCTCTTACCTCATAAGTGTTTTGTCACTGTGTTTTTAGTTATATATTTTATGTCTTTAATAAAATACATGCAAAGAATTTAAAATTCTGAAATTAGTCATGTACTATAGTTTTTTTTTGTACGCTCTTTATGATTAATGCCTGTCGAGCAATAAATATTTATTTTTTAATATTTAAAGCACACTGTGCACAATCTTTGCAATTTGCCATTTAAAATAGAAAACTTTTGATGAAAATCGGACAGCGTCGGATCCAAACTGATCCCTGCAATTGGATGCCAAATAGGCATCCGATTCCGACATTTTGCAGGATCAGTTTGGTCTGTCACTTAGCTCCCCCTCCTCTCTGCCTCCTGTCATCTTGCTGTCCCACTGTTGTCCCCTGCTTTCCCCCTGCTGTCCCCTTCTCCCCGCTCCTCCTGTCATTCCAACATAACAAATCTTTATTCTCGCCTGCCAGCGCTCCCCCGGCGTCTCCATAGAGCTCCCGATCGGGTGTACAGGACCTGCAATGATGTCAGAAGCGTCATTGGGTCACGTGCGGTTACCACGGTAACCGCTCATGTGACCTGATAAGCTGATCGGGTTGTGACATCATCAAAGGTCCTGTTACAGAGCTGCTGCAGATGGAGACGCCGGGGGAGCGCTGGCAGGTGAGAATAAGATATTTTTTTTAAAATTTTATTTTAAACACTTGATTTGACTTCTATTAACTTCCGCAATGTATGTATATGTTGCGGAAGTTTAAATTAGGCGGCCCACAATAGTTTTAGTGTACTGAGCATGCTCAGTACACTAAAATCGGGTCCGAGGAGACATCAGATGTTTCCTTGGACCCTGCTCCATAGGGCCTAATGAAAGGGATCGGATTTGGCATAATTGCCATCCGATTTGTCATCCAACTCTAGCCGATTTTTTTTTTTTTTTTTTTATTCGGATGTAAAAATCTGAGCAGTCTCTGATTTTTGCACCGGAAAAAATCGGATCGGGCGCAATTCGGATGCCATTTAGTGCTCATCCGAATCGGTCCGATCCCCATAGGGTTACATGGGGGCAAATTCGGATCCGATGCTGTCCGATTTATATCGGACAGCATCAGATTTCACAAAATCGTAGTTTGAAACCAGCCTAAAATCCACATTACAAAAATACACTTTAGGTACCTTTATCAATACGTTTACAATTTTTTTTCATTGGGAAAAATGCTATACTGCACACTGTGCCAATTTGTCAAAAGAATGTATTGGAAACAAAAAGAAACCACACACAACACACACACACTGCAAACAACTCCTAAAAATGTTTGTTTTTGTTTTTTTTGTCTGTGTGAGTGAAATAAAGAATCGTGTCAATTCCTGTTTTCAGAGTGAAAATCGGACTACTTATTCCCATTGAATCACTTGTTGATAAATGCCACATATGCACAAACAACGTTGTAAACACATAATTTTTGATAAAGCAAAGGCCGAAATCTTCATGTGAATACTTTTATAAATTGCATGGGTAGTAAATGTTAAGTAACTTTAGTGGCTCTTGAACTATGAACTCTGAGAATTGCTCTTGTTTTTGCATTGGAAGTTATAGACCTACATTTGCATAAATGTTATTTTTTTTATTTTTTCCCCCTCTACCAAGGTGGCGTCTAAAGGAGCTGGTTTGAATCCACATGCAAAGGTATGGCAGGAAATCCCGCAAGGAAACACTGAAGTTTCTGAGACTGTCAATGGCACAGAAGAGTCTAGGGATGAGGCAGTGGCCACAACAGAAACCCACATTGAAGGTTGGTCAGTGTGAACCTCATAACCCAGCGAAAAAAATAACTAACCTGTACCAATGTGTTCAATATTTTTTTTTTTTTTCTCTCTTCAAATGTATCTTTGATCGTTGCTCAACTTCTTAGGAGGCCTGTGCACATCACTTAGATGTGGCAGGGTGAAATATTAGCTAGCCCACCATATGCTATCTGCTCTTATGTGAATAGGGGCCTAAGTATGAGCAAACCCTACACTGTTCCTTTGTGAAATATAGAAAATCCTTTGAGACCATTGTTTTTCTTACCCTTATCATTGGAGAACAGTGTTCACCTCTTAGATCAGCAGACAATATTCATGGTCTGTGTATGAAATGTTAGCCCCTTTGACCAGGATACACTCCACCTGTAGACCAGCAGGTTTAAAGGCTTTAACGTGAAGCCAGTGCCTTACAGGCCCTGGTATACTGAGTGCAATCCATACCTTTACTTCAATGATTACATGTATGATTGCAGAGAAAACTGTTACTAAACATTGGGAAAACCATGCCGCAAGTTAGCATAAGTGTATCACAACGTCACTATGTGGGGCTGGGTTTAATTAGAGCCAAACCCTCCCCTAGCATAATATCAGGCATCCTATGGGCTCATAACTCCCTCCCGCTTTAGTCTCCGGTTTCTCTCTGCTTGTCGCTGCTTCTCCTCGCCCGGTCACAGGAGGAGACCCCACCCTCTCTAGTCTGTGTGTGCCCCTGTCTCTTCTCCTCTCAGACAGTAGGAAGATGCAGGATAGGAGACCAGGACAAATCCCCACTATTGTCTATTATTGTAGCGGGGATCTGTCCCGGTCTCCTATCCTGCATCTTCCCGCTGTCTTGGAGGGGAGACGGGGACGCCACAGACTAGTGGGGGCAAGGTCTTCTCCTGTCACCGGGCGAGGAGAAGCAGCGACAAGTGGTGAGAAGCTGGAGACGAAGGAGGGATGGAGTGATGAGCCCATAGGACGCCTGACATTGTGCTATTGCCATGCACGATGTCAGATGTCCTGTACCTGGTGTATACTGACGGGAGGGTTTGGCTTAGAGTCCACATGGGGAGTAAGAAAAAGAAACCCAGACCCACATGGTGACGCTTTACTGCACTTGCGCTAATTTTCTTCACTGTTTTCTCTGCAATCATATATGCAATCATTGAAGTAAAGGTATGATTGCACTCAGCATTCCAGAGTCTGTAGAGGCCCAGTTACACACACAGATAATTGTGCAGAGATTGTTCGCAGATCTTTGGTTGAAGTTTAATCATGGACACATTGTTCCATTTGTACACGGCCACAAAATGGAACAATCTCTGCACAAATATCTGTGTAACTGGGCCTTTAAGGTCCTGTAACACATGACGCTCCAGCGATTTCGGAGCGTACCTGGTCGCTGGGGAGCTGTCAAACAGGCAGATCTCCCTAGCAATTGGGGACCTGGGAGCCACATCGCTGGAAGCTATGTTACCAGCGTCCTCCCTGCTTAGCGCTGCCTGTAAGCAGGGAGGAAGCTGGTGACTATGATAAACAGCGGGTATCTAGGCAGCGCACACTGCCTAGATACCCAGTGTTTACCTTGGTTACCAGCCCTGTGAGGTCACTGATCGCTGGTCTCTCGCTGTCACACGTAGCGATGCGTGCTGACCAGTGAGAGGCCAATGACCAAAAAATGGTCCTGAGCCCTTTGCAGCGATCAGCGACCTCACAGCAGGAGCCTGATCTCTGCTAGATGTCACACATAGGCGGCCGTCACACGGTGCAATATCTTGAACGATATCGTTTAAGCGATCTTCTTTTTGATCGCTTAAGCGATATCGTTTGTGCATCGTTACGTGCGATCAAGCGATTTTACAATGTAAAATCGCTTGATCGCTAGATCGCAGATGTGAGAGCAGGACCTCATATCTAGCGATTATCGCTTGTGCAATTTGCTTCATCGTGGTGTGTGACACCACGATGAACGCTCTCCCAGTGGCTGAGCCTATGCTGGGAGATGGTATCTATGGTAAACGTCGGGTTACTAAGCAGCGCCTAGTAACCCGATGTGTACCATAGTTACCAGCGATCTCGCTGGTGCACATCGCTGGTGAGTCTGTCTGTGTGACATCTCACCAGCGATGGGAGCGATATCGTTAGCGATCGCGCGTGCACGTGATCGCTAACGATATCGCTCACGATATCTGTGTGTGTGATGGCCGCCATAGCGACATCTCTGGGGAGATCGTTGTAACGTCAGTTACAACAATCTCGCTAACGGTCTCGTTGTGTGACTGGGGCTTTAGCCACTGGCTTAACGCTATAGCCCTAAAACTTGCTTGTTGGTTCTTTTTAATGGGTCATGTAAATATAATCTGCCATTGGGCACAAAGAGGGGTTTATTTGCACGCCGGGTGGGAAAGTTGGCAGGGCTGTGAGTATTGTGCATTGTCGTTAACTGGGAGGTGGGCACCATACTTACTGGACATAAGACCACAAGCTGTGCAGTGGTATTGCTCCACATAGAGCAGTCTGTATTATAAACTGGAGCCTCACCTGTTCCACATGCAGTATATATGGCAGATTATGTAATGTGTCAGTTGATTACAGCATAGAAGTCCGATAAACGTTGTTCCGTACGTTATGAGCCAAGCCTTTCCGTTGTAATAGGATACGACAGACAATTCCAAGATGAGCATTGTTAACCCCTTCATAGTATAAAATCAGAGCCTAATAATGCAAATAGCCATAGGTAATGTAAATAAAGAGGGCAATGGTAATACGAACGGCCAAGAAGATGAAAACCCGCGTATAAAATGAAGATGGAACTGGGACTGAAAAATTTTCACCCTAGGAAAGGGATGTCTGAACCCCACATGTATTACTGCTCCACACCACACCTTTAGGGAAAGTAATGTTTTTCACTTAAATTTTTCAAGTTGTTTTTTTTTTTTTTTTTTTTTTAAATTCTCTAATAAAACTCTTCTGTTTTTATGCAGGCGATCTAGATGGTGTGAGTGACACGTGTAAACCCTTTGAAGTAATGTATTCCCCCTCTTGTGACGTGAATAGGAATGGTCTTCCGCTAGAGGAAGCAGCAGCAAATGGAATGGACTTATTAGTACAAGACGAACTTGGATACCAAATGTTTGAGGTTTCAGGTAAATCATTTATGCCTGCCCTTTCTGATCACTGCAAAGAAAATGAATGTGTCCTCCAAAGTATAATTGGCATTCAATTTCTAAGCCATGATTTGCATTGTTCAGGTTTTTTTTTATATTTTTTTTTTTTTTTTTTTTTGCACCTCTACGTGCGCATGTCTTGCATATCTGCTGAGTTTCCCCATGTGAAGCAGTTTCCGGAAGCTTTGCCGTTGATTTCCTGTAGCTGCTTTGTTGGCAGTTTTGCAACCTATACATTT
This sequence comes from Allobates femoralis, assembly GCA_033576535.1. Taxonomy (NCBI): domain Eukaryota; kingdom Metazoa; phylum Chordata; class Amphibia; order Anura; family Aromobatidae; genus Allobates; species Allobates femoralis. The sequence continues at coordinate 636,251,898 of JARQOC010000002.1, read as the reverse complement.
TAGTCTTTATTTCCCAATGCAATCTGCCCAAAGAATGAGACTGTTGGATCAAGTTTTGAAATGGCAAAAAGATGTGCCATGAGACAAAACGTGCACAGCAATGTTTTCTCTATCGCCTCATTGGGGACACAGGAGACCATGGGGTGTATGTTTGCTGCCACTAGGAGGCAACCTTATGCCAAGTAATGAAATAAGTTACCTCCTCCTCAGCAGTACACAAAGTCCGGAGGCACAACCAGCCAGTTTTAGCTTGGTATCCTTCGGTGGCACATGCGGTCTAAAGACCCACATGATTTTTACCTATTTGCTTTAACTTTTTTTTAATTTTTACTAGATTGCTGATCTTCATCTTTATCCAGAAAATGTTTTTTGCATTGCTGTGCTTTTTGTTAAATTAATTAGGTGCTTGTTATGGTGCTTTTTTTTTTTAGGCAGATTCCCAATTTAGGGTATGTGTACACAGAGTAATTTTTGATAGAAAAAAAATTAAATTTCACAATTTGATTTCAGCAGGGCAGCCCTCCCCTTCCTCTCGGTGAGGGTCAGTGCACACTGAATAGCCGTTCAGGCCAGCAGAATGGTTTAGCCAGTTGCCCAGACTCTTCTCTCCTATGCTGAAGCAGAGGCTACTTTTGTCTCTGCAGCATTGCAGAAATGAAGGGGCTCAGAACATGGCCTAATCCAGCACTCTCCAGTCCTGCACCTCTAATCTGCATAGAAAATCATGAATAACCCTTTAACAGGACTAAAAGGAAAATTTTAAAGGGGTTGTCTAGTCAAAAACTATACATTTTACAATGCAAGTCACACTCCTGACACCTGTTGAAAATGGCATTCATACATTTGCCTTGCACTGACTAAAATCAATGTTATATAATCATGGCTCGTGTCTGCCCAGGCTAAAAGGTATTGTATTCTAAATTGTAAAAGGAGTCCTGAGCGTGAACTCTACATACCTTTGCTCATTTTATGGGTAGGATGTAGTTGAGACAAGCTTTAAGAGATTTGCATTTTCAGCATTGTTAAAGTTATGAACTTCCTTATTTTTAGATTATAAGGCTCCATTGTACTGTTCTGCTTGAGATAACCTAAAGATCCTTCAGTCCATAAGGAATCCCTAAGGTCTTAATTTTATCTGAAAGGGCTTCCCTAACCCCGCCCCCCCCAACCTGGTTGCCTTGAGAGAAGAATTCCAGTGCAGATACATTTCCATAATCGTCACTACCCGTACACTCATTTATTAGGTAAAATTATCTTGTGTACAGCATGAAAGATCATTCTCAGCCGCACTTCATTTGGTGTATTCAGGACTCTCACTGCTCAGAGGAATGGCAGTATACATGCACTGAATAAACAAATGTAGATCACAAAATCTGCTGATTTTAACACTTTTGTAACAGTCTAAAGTCCACTGGGTATCTGTAATAGATGTCACGTGATGGAGATAAACATGTGATCATGCTGCTCTGTATTGTGTCCTGGTAATCCAGAGCTCCCTCACTTCTTACCACCCCCAACCTTTCTTTAATTTCAATTCCCTATTCAAGGATTCACAATGCAGAGACATAATCTGACTTTTTTTTTAAATCTTTTTTTTGTAAATGATTACCTTTCATAGTACGCTTTGTGTAAGAATTTGACATCTTGCTATTTTCACTCTGCTACTGGCGTTATTCTAGACATGTATTGCTACTTTCAATAGGGGGCACCAGAGTTCATCTATTTCCTCCCTGAAGTGACCATTTGCATATTTCCCAGAGGAGCATTGCAGCTAAAAGACTCCTCACTGCTGGCAGGCAGATTGATCTCCATAAGGAGAATGGCTATTCCTCCATACATCGCCTTAGACTCTCATACAGCCAGATCAGATCCCATACACTGTACTGAAATGCAGTGTCTGCAGATTGGGGCTTTGATTTGTCATCAATCTTAAGACATATTAAAAGGCTTGTTAAAGAGCCAGTTACGACCTGTAGGATTGTTATTTTCAATAGGTGGCACTAGAGTTCATCCACTTCCTTCCTGAAGTGACAATTTGTTCTTTCAGGGAACCCATGTCCATTATCCTGAATGAACAGTCAGACGGTATGTTATGTTGATGTATCTAATGAGCGTGAGGATAAGTTATTCTGAAGGAAGGGAGAGCTGTGACATGAGCTAGTGTGATTGGTGGAACTTGTGTAATAAGCAGAGCAAAAAGGTTACCTGTCATTATAGTCTTGTTTGTGATAATGAGACTTCTGAAAAGTCTAATTGAAAACAAAAAAAAGTGGTACACTCTAAAAAAAGAACATGTAGACACAATGTAACTCAGTCAATCACACGTCTGTGAAATTAATCTGTCCAGTTATGACGCAACACATGGTGAATCAATTTGTCCTGCTGTTGTGCAAATGGAACAGACAATGGGTAGAAATGATAAACAAATAGCAAGACACCCCCTATAAAGGAGCGGTTCTGCAGGTGGTAACAATCATCCTTTTTGGCTATTTTGGTCACTTCTGCATTTTGTCATCACTCTCGCTCCTAGAATTAGCAAGAGGTGGTGTCTACATCCCACAGTAGTTGCTCAGGTAGTGCAGCTCATCCAGGATGGCACATCAATGCGGGCTATAGCAAGAAGGTTAGGTGTGTCTGTCAGCACGGTGTCCAGAGCATGGAGCAGATACCTGGTGACAAGCCAGTTCACCACGATATGTGGTGGGGGCTGTAGCCAGGACAGACACCTCCTTTGAATGAGAACAGGGGGAGGAGCAGTGCCAGAGCCCTGCAAAATGTTCTCCAGCAGGCCACTAACATCATTATGTCTGCTCAAACTATCACAGACTCCATGAGGGTGGTATGATGGCCCAACACTGCAGAGCAATTTGCATTTGCCAGAGAAGACCAAGATTAGGAGATTGAACATTGGTGTCCTGTGCTCTTCACGGTTGAGGGCATGTTCACACTAAGCATATGTGACAGACTTGACAAAGTCTGAAGAAACCGTAGATAAAATTCTGCGTACAAAATCCTCCAGCATGACCTGGTTTGGCAGTGGGTCATTAATGGTGTAGGGGGAGCACTTCTTTTGGAGGGCTGCATAGTACTGTTGCTCTACCACCGCAACCCCGTCCTCTGTAAGCCATGGTGGTTTCAGGATGGGTTGGCCATGCATCAGGATGTGGAACATGTACAAGGATTGTAAAATGGACCCCAAATAACATTAAAATTTTATTTTTTTTCCCTTCACCAACTTTTACATGTGTATTATAAAGCGAAAAATACGGTATTTATTTACTACAGTTGTGTGGATACTTGATGTGTAGGATTTTTTTTTTTCACATCTATCATATATTGTATACATTAAGAAAAAGATTTTGCTCTCTTAGTGATCCTAAACCCAGAAACTGACCCCCCCCCCCCCCCTTATCTTTAGACCTGTCCCTGCACCCCCTCTTATCATTTCTAGCCATCCCTTTTGCAGAAAAAATCGCTTTTGTAAAGTAAGAGAAAAGGTTATAATACTTTGACCTGTGTGAGTTCTCTCTTTCTGTGGAAGCCGAGATGGGACGGGCCTGTCTGCTGCTGCCTGGTAAATATGCACGCCCCTCTCTGCTTCCAAGACCCTGGACGTGTCATGAAAGGGGGCGGGGCTCCGGCATGCACGGTTTAGGATCACTTTAAGTTATGTAACATATGAAAAATAATCCTATTTAAAAGATCATAAAACTTCTCTAAAAACTTCTATGTTCTCAATCGCCTCATTGGCGGACACAGGACCATGGGTGTTATGCTGCAGTTCACTAGGAGGCGACACTAAGTAGAATCTGAATCTGAAAAGAACAGAGTAACTCCTCCCCTGCAGTATACACCCCCAGCTGGCACCAGCTGAACAAGTTTTTGCTTCGTGTCATTAGGAGGCAGATGCGGTCCATAGACCACATCTTTAATTTCATTTTTCCCTTTATTTTATTTCTTGTTCTTACTTTTAACCACCTCAATGATAGAGGGCAACAGTGCCTTTGCATACTGCTCTCCCACAACCAACAACATACTGGAATGTGTCTCCCCTTCTGCACCAAGGGGCAATGTTTTTATATTTTACTAATTACATGGCAACGGTTCCTGTGCGTTCTGATCTCCAATATACTTCTAAAGGGCATGCGGAGTGTTTTGCCTCCCCGTATACCCCTCTGCACCGGCTACTTTCCAGCTCCGGCTGCCGACACAAGTGATCCTACCCAGACCCCACAGTTGGGAATCTGGGTTGTAGTTGATGAATGCCATGTCTTGGGAACTCCTGCCTCCCCATCCTTCCTCCTTGGGGTATTTGGGTTGTAGGGAAGAGGCTGAGCGACTGCCCTCCCTATCCTCCCCTCACAGGTAGTTTGGTTGAGGAGCCTGCAACAAGGTAATTGCTCCTGGGCCCTTTTCATCCCTAGGGTCCTTGATGACACTGAGCTCCAAACCCTCTGCATCCCCAGTGTCCCTGGTCACCGGATTGCCCGTACTGCAGACCATGCTCCAGTAACCGGCAGTTTTTTTTCCTGGTAGTGGGGCTCCCTCAGCTACGCCAACACAGCGCACCTTATGTGTCCTCCGCGCCGGCCCTGTCGCTTACCTGGGGCCGCAGTCTAATTTAGTCCCCGGCTTCGGCCTACTGAAGAGATGTCACACCCTCGGCTGAAACTCCCCTCGGCCGCGTCACAGAAGGGGCGGGCCGGATGTTTTTTCGGCGCTTCTCGCTCCCCGCGAGACTTTATACACGCTTTTTTTTTTTTTTTCTTAGGCCCACCCCCTTTCTCCTTACTTGTGCAGACCCCATTACCACGCCAGTGCCGCTGCAACCACCGCTTTCAGCGATCACAGGGGGACACAGGATTGCTGGGCACAGCTGTACCTTTACCGGAGCCCGGGCCTAGGTTGCGGTAAGGAGCTAAGCAGATCCCCACTGCTGCAGCTGTTCCTTATTGCTCTCCCTCCTCTGCCTTCAGTATGTGACCACCTTCAGTGGTGACCTACAGTGTGCAATACAGAATATACAACTTTCAGCCCAAGTGTAATCTACAAACTATCCTTATACTGACCATGCAGAGCTCAAAAGCCAGTAAGAAGACCTCTAAGGCCCCTTTCACATCAGCGTTTATTTGAAATCGCGGCAGATGCGGTTTCTTTGCGGCCGCACCTACCGCAAGTGCCAAAACCGCACCTGCCGCAAGCCCGCCTATACATTGTATGGGACTTGCCGCAACCGTGCCGCAAGTGCAGCCGGTATACAATAATCGCGGCAGATGCGTTTTTTTCACCGCATCTGCCGCGATTTCAAATAAACGCTGATGTGAAAGGGGCCTAAGACCCTCACCGCTTATTATGCCTCTTGCATTACATGCCGGGTTCACCTGCCTAGCAGACATACTATTCTGCACTGTCAAACTTGTGATCCCAATGCCGCCCCTCCAGTGTCCCCAACCCACCTGACTGGGCTGTTTCTAACTCAATACATGTCGCAATCCATGGAAAAGCTCTCCTCGACCCTGATCCAGGCCCTGCAGAGCCGCCCCACACCCTATTCCTCAGGCCAGTCTGAGCCACAGGAGGACACTACAGAACACGAGAGCACACCACCCAGGGTGCAGACCACGAGATCCACTACTACCAGTAACCGAGACAGGGCGGAAAAGACTCCATAGGAGCACTTCTCCTGTATCCTCATGTAGGTCCCACGCCTCTCCTACTAGGGAGACAGCCAGGCTCACCCTCATCTGATAGGTTCTATGATCCTGACTCGGGTCTTGAACCAGACGCGTCTCTTGACTTGGAGACACCTCTGACACACTGGCCATGTTTGAGGATTTAATCACGGCCATCAATCAAATGCTTAACGTCGACGACCCTCCTTGTGAGACCCCAGACCATGCCGTTTCCTTCAAGAGAGGGTAAAATGCCCACACATGTTGCGGATCATCCTGAGTTTCAGGAGATTTTAAAGAAACATAATGCCTGTCCGGATAAAAATTTTGGCAACCGCAAGGTGATCGAAGCCCTGCTACCCCTTCTCTCTTGGACTGGGCGGACCCCCCCCCACAGGTCGATCCCCCTCCTTCCTTTGACTTGTTTGGCCTGGGCAGGTACCCTACATTCCTCCCTGCGTTGACTCCATCTTTATTAACATCCGATGTAGTCCAAAACTATGGTCCCACGACACTCTATCGCCTCTGCTACATCCAGAGACTGCAGCAAGGGATCAAGTGTCCTCTTGTTGCAGTCTCTGGTGTCATAGTGATGATGCACTGTATGGCAGATCATTGCCATATAGTGCAGCATCACTGTGCAAACCCAAGTCTCAGTGATAACCTGATCTCTGAGGCTTGGGGCAGGTGACCCGATCACTGCCGGGGAGATTTGACGGAGAGGGAATGAACTGTCAAATCGTAAGATCACAGCGCTTAGGGGTGACGGGGACCCTGAAGAATGCTGACGGTGCAGGCCTGCATGTGCCTACCGCCTGATTTCCTCCCCATCCCCGGCATGGAGATTGGGCTGCAGAGAAGCAATCTGACAGCCCGAGCACAGTGATCAAGTAGCGGATCGCCATGCCCAGGCTGTTGGATTGCTTTACTGCAGCCCGATCTCCATACAGGGGGATCGGGCTGCACTGAAGTGATCTGATTACCCTGGAACATTGATCACATAACGGATCACTGTGCCAGGGCTGTCGCTGTTCCCTGGCTCTGTGTCCCACAGTTGCTCCTCTGCTCCCTCATCTCCATGCAGCGAGATGAGGCTGCGGAGGAGCCGGAACCAGTGGCAGGGGGCACAGGTGACTGGGAGGAGCAGACACCAGGATGGCGGCGGGGAGCACAGGAGGACGGAGGTGAGCGGGAGTAGAACTGGAGAAGGTGATGACCAGTGGGTAGGGGGATGAGAGCAGAGGGCAGGGGGAAGGGTAGCAGGTGGTGGATAAGGAGGGAGGGCACGTTTCACACTGCCCTTCCACATCTGATCGGAGGGATAGCATCCTTGTGACGCTATCCCATCTCCAATCAGATTTTGGGGGAGTGGGGAAATGACACGGGTCACCCTGCTCCAGCCAATACCTGATGCTATTGCAGCATAAGGCCATGGCTGGATGTAGTAATTTAAATGGATGAAGTATGTCTGCTCACCTTTCCTACCAAATGAGGTGCCCAGAAAAAATGTAGATACTATATAAAAATATATTCCTGTCACACTCGTATGAAAAAATCAAGTTCAGAAAGAGTACATGTGAAGCAAAATTATAGTTTATTTGGTTCTGTTCTCAATAATAAAGAGCTGCTTTTCCACAACTTTCGGCAGTTTATGCCTTGATCACGTAACAGCTAGTACATATGTCATAAAAAATAAAGAAACAGAACATATATTAATAAGGTGTAATAACCCACCATGATTATATTACTAATAGTATATCAAACAAACCAATAGCAGCCCCACTATAGTTCAAAAAATCATATAAATAACTCTTTCATAATCACATATGTGGTATTCATGGTTCTATGAAGCAAATCAGTACTATCCACAGTGAAGAAACAATGAGTATATACCTTTTTTAACTTGAGGTATCGCTAATGAATAATCCAGTATGGATTTTATAAGAAGGGTACCAACACTAAATCTGGTAACTAGAAAAAGTATATAAAAATAATAAGTAGTATATAGAATGCATTAATCATTAGAGTAAGATAATGTGAAAGGTTATGTCACGGTGTTACCTTATAAAGTCCTGAATATCTCTGTTATCATAAGGGTGCCGTTTATCAATAATGATACCTGAATCTCATAAGTAGATACCCAATAAACAGAAAGATATATGGCTTTACTTATCTCTGGGGAATCACATGAAAACGCTAAGGTACACAGCTCCGCATAATACCTACTTGTCTGATAATCATATCTTGCTACGAATTAAATCCCAGTGCCAGATTAGTTCGGTCCCACTATGGGAAAAAAAATTCCCCTATATAAACCCACTATAAAGTGTTGCAATAAGAGAAGGGTCCCAGGGAGGGAGTGCATTACCTGACCGTGAATAAATTTCAAATGCGTACACCCGCTGGTATGGAGCGGCGTCCGTGCTGAACGCCGCCCTTAAATAACATGTGATTAGTGACGTCTCTGCCGCTAGGATCGTTGTGGCTGCGCGCAACGTGATGCGTCGTACCGAATGTTTCCGAAGATGTGCGAAGTATAAGGAGGAGGGAAAAGGTAGTGGATGACGTCAGTCTCCCCGGACAGAGCCAGGAGAAGACCTAGCGCGAGCACTGGTGCTGTATGTTACTGAATCTAAGCGCTGATGCTGTGAAAGTTCTGTGAATGACCGGTGTCGCCTAATTAAGCCTCTGGATACTGAAAAGAGATAAAATAGAGCATATCAATGTACAAATAATGTATACACATATAAACATACTAATACCACAATAAGAGACTAATAACAAATAGCATCTGACCAGATCTCTCACAGACTTCACAACTGCCACAGATAATCACCTGTGTCCTATAATAATATACAGATCCATGAGCCAGGGGCATGAAAATAGGGAATTATGCATAACATATGCATAACATGTCAGATTGTGACTGAAAGGTGAAACTATTTCACAGGTGAATAATCTATGATAATATTTCGTACTCCCTATTCAAACCCCGCGGCTCTAACGTGTCTAAAGTATGAATCCAATAATGATCAAGGCATAAACTGCCCGAAACGTTGTGGAAAAGCAGCTCTTTATTACTGAGAACAGAACCAAATAAACTATAATTTTGCTTCACATGTACTCTTTCTGAACTTGATTTTTTCATACGAGTGTGACAGGAATATATTTTTATATTGGATGTAGTAATTTACCACGTTTCATTGGTGAAATATTAATCGCGGTGATTGGCGGTTTCACTTTCAACTGTCAAATCACTGCGGTCAGAGGGGCAAACCCCCCCCCCCCCCTCCCAGGGGTTAAGCCCGTCTCGTAAATTAACAATGCCGTTTGGTTAAGGCCCAAGACCAAGTGCTGGAAAATTGCAGCACGTCATCATTATATGGTTAAACCTGGATCATTTTCTGCTGTCTTTTTGTTTGAGCGCTTTTTGGATTTTATGAACTGCAACTCCTTTTAGGGAAGAGTCTGAATTTTTTAGCCCAAGTAACAACTTAATTTGTCTGTGTGCTCATATAGGTGAAGGCACGACATCTGCTCCACAAGCCGTTTCTGCAGAAGATCTAAAAGAATGTCTGAAAAAACAGTTGGAGTTCTGCTTTTCAAGGTACGAGTATAATTGTTCTTAATTATCTTTCATATGAAGTGTTGCATGGTAGATGCAAAAAATATTTATCTAAATGTAGAAATGGTTATGATTAATGTTTATTTTGAGATCTTGATTGTAATTTTTTTTTTTCCCCACAGAGAGAATCTATCTAAAGACTTATACTTGATGTCCCAAATGGATAGTGATCAGTTTGTGCCTATATGGACAATTGCAAATATGGAAGGAATAAAGAAACTGACCACTGATATGGACCTTATTGTTGAAGTTCTACGTTGTAAGTGTAACATATACACATATGTATGAGGTGGTGATGGTATTAACATTCCCTTATCTAATTTTCTGACCACTTATATTTTTTGCAGCTACTCCTGTGGTACAAGTTGATGAAAAAGGAGAGAAAGTGAGACCAAACCACAAACGATGTATTATAATTCTACGCGAAATCCCTGAAACAACTCCTGTGGAGGTACAGCTTCCTCTTATTGCCTGTTGTATCAGTATCAAGGTTTTTGCTCAATCACAGCATTTGGATAAATTATGGAAGTTAGACCCCCCCCCCCCCCCCCCCCAATACACTTATGTTTTGGAGCCACCCCTGGATTTAGCATACAAATGCTGCTCAAAATACTGCCATGTAAAAGTGGCCAATGTGTCAGCTGGACAACTGTCCAGGACATGTCGCATATCTAGTTACCCTAAAAATAACCCAGTCAGCTTGTCATGTTACATATATACTCCTGTCATTACATCGAGTTCATCTAAGAGCTACTCCTCGCCATCACAATACTGCTGTACCCAGAATAATTTAACTCCTTCCTGACATGTGACCTACTGTGTAATGGCATGTTGGGTGCTAATGAAAGGAGTAGAATCAAGAGCTGAACTCGCACCATACCTGATACACAGCCAGCATCCTGCTATAGTGGCAGCAACCAAACTAGTCTTTAATCATGACTGATTATTCACTAGCCAAGCCTGTGAATAGGCTTTATAAGAGTATTTCATTTTGTCTTTACAAAACTGTTGTACTGCTGTTTATTAAGCCAATAACTAAATATCGGGTCAAAGTCCATGAAGATGACTATAAAATAAAGCTAGAAATAAGTAAAAAAAAAAAAAAAAAAAATGCAAAATTTTAATTTTCCAGTTATTCCTCCGTTGATAAAAAAAATCAGCACGTCACATCTCTGATTAATGCACTGTATTTTTCGGACTATGACATGCTTTTCCGGCAGATCCGTTATTTGCGGCAGCGCAAAAAACTTGCTAGCACTGGGTTTTTTGCAGTGCTGATCCTGCAAAACCGCACCTGACCGCAAGTCCCTTAGAGAATGAATGGGGCTTGCTGGTTCGGTGCCGCAAGTCAGCCGTTATGTGGCAGATGCGACGACATCTGCCAGAGCTGCTGCAAGTGACATTTTACCACTGATGTGAAAGCGGCCTAACATTAGTCAAAGTTTTCGAATCTGTTTGCTCTTTTTGAATTGAAATAACTGTATTGTTAGACCCCAATGAGTATCTATGTGGTCTTTTCATTGTTTATTATTCCAAATAGGAGCGCTTCGGAGCATCTCACAAATGTGACTAACACATGAAGCAGTGAAGGTTTCACTGATGGTTAAGAAAAAAAAAAGTTGGATTTTTTTTACTTTAATATAGACCTGTCCAGATATCTAAATTCTAAAATAAGTGGACTTTAATTGCTTTACAAAAGATGCTTATTTGTTTTAATGGCAATCTGTCAGCAGGTTTTCAAACTACCTCATCTAACATCAACATAGAGTATGCAAAGAAACTTTGAATCCATCAATGTATCACATAGATTACTGGCTGTTGCCGATCTTGCACAAAGAATTTATTTCCAGGAACAGAGCAGAGCTAATGGCTGCCCCTAGCCTACCAGGCTCAATATAGAGATTGTGCATTGACTGAGTTTGTCTGTGGACTATGAGCTTTTTTTTTCTTCTTTTTTTTCCTGCATTGTTAACCACAGGATGATAAAGCCATTAGTTTACATAAACAATTACACAGTTGCTTTTTGACTTTTAAATGTTACAACATGCCGTACTCAGTTTTGCATTGCACAAACCTGCTGACTGATTCCCTTTTTATGTTTTATTTAAAGTCACTAAATATTTGGAAGAAAAACAAACCCACAGACCAGTTGGGAACCACTCCCTTATAAATCACTTCAGATGATCAAAGACATATGAAATTAGAGAGAACCGATCACCCACCCTGCTGCTATGCTAACTGAATGCATCGTAACTGCTGCATTCAGGGAAGAGGTCTCCCATGTCTCAGGCCCCCCTGTAAGCTGTTAAAAAGACTTTATAAAAGTGTATAGATAAGGAGTCCAGAGGGACTTACTTGATAAGTCATCGCTGTTGCTGGTGTCCTCCCCGCATCCAGCCTTCTTTTGTTCAGCCTCCTGTATGTCATCACTGAGGGCTGGAGGCGGGGAGGACATCAGCAGCAGCAGTGATTCCATTACTGAGTAAGTCCCTCTGGTCTCCTTATCTGTACACTTGATAGTCTTTTTAACAACTTAAGGGGGGGCTAGAAACATGGGGGACCCCTTCCCTGAATGCAGCAGACACACTGTATTCAGTGCTGCATTCAGTTAGCATAGCACCAAGGGGGTAGCAGGTCCTCTTTAAATTATGTGCGAAACCTTACTGCTTTAAATGTTTGACATATATATATTTTTTTTTTGTCTTGATAGGAGGTGAAAGCACTATTTGATAATGAAAATTGTCCAAAAGTGATAAGTTGTGAGTTTGCCCACAACAATAACTGGTATGTTACATTCCAGTCTGACACTGATGCACAACAGGTGAGATGGGGTTTTGTTCAGTTTAATTTTTATCCTTTTTTTTTTTTTTTTTTTTTCTTTTACCATGAAGGGGAGGAAGGGGTCAGATTGTGGTGAGCGACAAATGTCTTAAGTAAATAATCCAGCCTTTTCCTCATCTTTAATCAAATTTTCACTAATCAGGTCTTTTAGACTTGATGAGACTGGGGTGTTTTATAAATTAGTGTCAGAATGGTTGTGATATCTGAAGAATAATGCAAATTTTAAGTCCAGCAAGAAAGTAGTCATTCTCTGCACACCCAGCTTGATTGACAGCTGCAGGTTGTCCTGAGCACTATGAGATCCCAGCAGCAGGGGTGACACTGAAGAGCTGTCAATCAGGCTAATGTGGGCGGAGATTAAATGTCTTACAACCATTCTGACATGGATTTTTATTAGTTCATAGATTGTGAGCCCTTGCGGACAGCATCCTCTCTTTTCCTTGTACCCGTGTGCCATATGTTGTCCATGTACATTGTACTTCTCTTTATTTACTGTTTCCATATGTAAAGCGCCATGGAATTAATGGGGCTATAATAATAATAAGTACACCAGCCTTATTGGGTTTTAAACCTCTTATCTTACTGTATTTATTGAGAAATCTGGTGACAGGTCCGCTGTAAGTCGGGTATATTGAAATGTATGGCTGAAAATAGTACCAACTTTGTTGCAAATTTGTTTTTCTCCTTCGCCTCATTGGGGGACACAGACCGTGGGTGTTATGCTGCTGTCCACTAGGAGGCGACACTAGGCAGAATCTGAAAAAGATTAACAGTGGCTCCTCCTCTGCAGTATTACACCCCTAGAGCAGGCATTGCCTCTTCAGTTTTTGCTTAGTGTCTTGTAGGAGGCACACACACATTTTATTGCTCCTAAAATTTTTTCACTTTTTGAATTTTTTACTTCAAGAAGAAGAAAAGTGGGTCTCTAACGAGACTCCCGGCATGGTCCCTCCTCGGCCACCCACTGTTGGGGCGCCTGGTTGAGGTAGACTTTTCCCCCTAACATGCCGCTCCTTCCTCGGCCCCCCAATGTTGGGGGCGCTGGGTTGAAGTTGAGACAACGGTCTTCCTTCCCCATTTCCCCACTGTTGGGGTCATTGGGTTGAGGTCGAGGTGACGGACGAGGCCTCTGATGGTGGAGCAGCATCCCTCCCTAAATTCCCCTTTGGGGTTCATTTAGGTTGAGACACCACAGGTAGAGCCAGCAGGTGCAGCACTCAGAGCACCCCAGGAGTCCTCAGCCCTGCTGAGCCACTCCATGGACTTCAGCGGCAGCGTGTTCGCTCCAGTACACCCAGGACTCACAGCCTCGCTGTGTACTCCTGAGGGTGCCAAGGGACCAGCAGCGGGGCAGCCAGCACCCTCCCTAATCACCCCTGTGGGACCATTAGGTTGAGGCACCACAGGTCACAGGCCGGCTGCAGTGTAATCCAGAAGCCTCAGCCACGCTGAGTGCTTCTGCAGGGCTGCACACCCCAGGGCTGCACATCCCAGGAGCACCAGCCCTGCTGTGTGCTCCTGGTGGGGCCGCAGGACATCATGTCCGGCACCTATTACACGGAGCACAGACTCCCTGTGCCCCTGCAGGCCAGCACCATGCCCCTGGAAGCCGGCACCTGCATATATACCAGATCCCAGGAGACCTTGACCTAGGGTCCTCCGGCGGGAACCGCCACCACAATGGCGCCATAATGCCCGGGGGTCCAGCAGCTGCCTCTGTCTGCGTGCAGCTGTGTCAGGCCGAGCTCCAGGAGACCCAGTTCATGGGTTCTCCTGTGAGGGACAGCGCCGCACTATACCTGGAGACCGCGGGGCTCCGGGTCTGTTCCGGTCCCTCCGCGGGTCTCCGCGCCGGCCGGGCACCATCTGCGGCATGAGTACATTACTAGAGGCCGCGGCTTCGGCCTAGAGAACGAGGCCGCCGCCTCTTTGCCCGCCCCCGGATGACGCGATCAGCATCATGGAGGGGGCGGAACGGAGCGTGCAGGCCACTGTGGAGCAAAGTTTCATTTCCCTGCACGCTCCGCCCCCTCCTGGTTTCTTTTACAGCCCTGCACTTCAGGGATGATGGCCATGATGGGGACATCTTTGTATATAATAAAGCAATATAGGGCACCTGGTAATCCCTGCATCTAGCAGGGAATACCTTGATCCCTGCACTTCAGATACAGGTGCAGGGTACTCTGTACAGCCCCTCACAATGCTCGGAGCTCCACTATTCTTGTGGCCCATATGCACTGGGAGCCCCACAGGACCTCTTCCCTGCCGCAACATGCAGGCACACAGAGGAAAGGGGGCTGTACAGTAGCCCGCCCGAGGGGTACCAGTCTGCGGTGTCCGCAGTGCCCTCATCGATGTCATGGGAACCGACATGCTTCGTCCCAGACTCCCACTGTAGGGTGGCACGGTTGAGGTCGAGACTCCATGTCATATGCCCCCCCCTTCCCCAGAATTCCCTGGGAATACTAGGTTGAGGAGTCATCCCCGAATCCTCCAGCCATGTTGTCCAGCAGTACTGGCGGCGCAGGATCTCACACTGCACACTCTCTGCAATGAAGCCAAGCAGGGCTCCCTCCCTGCTGCGGCTCTGCATGCTTTTTCCCCTGCAGCACAAAGCATTGTAGCCTGGAGGATAGTGATCTGGACCTTGCACCTGCGGGTTGCCAAGTTCAAATCCCCTACACCTGTGTGTCTATATAATATAATATATATATATATATATATATATATATATATATATATATATATATATATATATATATATATATATATATATATATATATATATATATATATATATATATAGATACATATATATGTATTTCTGGATGTATGTAAAGTGCTATGGAATTAATAGCGCTATATAAATGGATAAATATTATTATAAGTATTATCGGAGCCTCGGCATACTTCCTCCCGACTGTGGCTCCACACAGGACATAGGACGTGACGTGGGCAATAATACCACAGTAAAGGCGCTACAGGCAGCAGACCAGTCCTGCCCTCCGAAGGCCAATTTAACCACGACTCAGATCTCAATACGTCCTTAGTCCTAGAGCCGCCAGACTGTCGCTCTATTGGAAGATCTAAGATATACTGTAGCCTCAGTCCCTCACAGGCCTCCCATATCCCAGGGACGTCTGTCCAGAAGACAACTGGTCACATTGTTTTCAGATGCCATGGGAGACCAAAGCATTTCCCTCCCTCAGTGCACAGCCAGGCGGTCATTCAAGCGCCGTCAGCAAACTGCATTCCAACCGGAATTCATTCAGCCAGTTCACATCTAGACTGACACGGACAAGATTCGCTTCAGTCAGGGCAGCGACAGCCATCACAGCATTAGCAGGTCAACCAATATTGAAGGCCTCGTCCGCCGCCCTACTCTGACGACCCAAACAACTCGAGTCGCCACCTCAGCTGACTACCTAATGTGCGCAGCCCTGCATGCTGCCAGTTGCTCAGCAATAGCAGCTCACAATGCCATTCCCTTAGACGTGCCCTCTGGGTACGGGAAGGGAAGAATGGACACAATACCATTCCCTTAGACGTGCCCTCTGGGTACGGGGAGAGAAGAATGGACGTAGTCTCCAAGAAGCCCCTCACAGTTTTTTCCATTCCTCAGAGGACACCTGTTCGAAGAACAGCTGGACAAGTTAACTTCAGATGCTAAGAGACGCAAGGGCACTCCCTCCCTCAGTGCAAACCAGGACGACCGCTCCTTTCAGTATTTATTAAGGTCGGTCAAGTCTTAGACCGACACTGACGAGTACTCGGTCGCCACGCAGGTACCTTTCCCAGGATACCCAGAAGGGTAGCTCATCCTGACAGTCAGTCTCGCCAATCCGAGACCAAATCGTCTACACTGCGTAAAGGCTCAAGTACTTTCCACGCTGTAAAGCCTCTCCTCATTTCAGGTGTCGCTGTAACCGTATCACGCAAAGAGCGTTTTTCCAACCTATCTGTGGTCCAATCAGGAAGATACAGTACGATCCGTACTGGACCTAAAACAACTCCGGATAACATATCCCACATGGTATCGCCACTCTAAGTTGCTTCCAAAGAACGATTAATATTCCTTGCGCCCATAGATATACAGGACACCTACCCGTATATTCTTATGCAGCTACCGACAGAAAGTTCCATCAGTTTGTATTCAAACAGGAATGCTACTAATTAGTGGCATTCCCGTTTCGACTTAACTACAGCTCCTTCAGTGCTCACAAAGGTCAGGGCAGACGTCATGACTACCCCTCACTCCAGGGGTGTCATCATCCTTCCGTCCTTGGACGTTCTGCCTATCCAAAACTCTGATCCTCGCGGACTGCGAACATAGTGTCTCAGCACTGTAGACACTATAACAACCTCCACAATTATACTCCGGTTCCAACAGTTTCATATTTCACAGCTGCACCTAAGACCGCCTTCACACTCTCTATTCTCAATTCAAGGAATAAGAACCTCAATCACTCGACAGGAGTTTTTTTTTCACCTGTCCTCTGAAAGTAGGCGGTCTCCCCCCTCCCCCCGGTGGCTCTGGCCACTCTTTCTATCATGCAGGGAAGGTTTTTCGTTCCACCACGCTGAACAGTTTAGCTGAACAGTTTAATCACTATCACGAGCCTGACGCGATGGGGTGCAGTGTCCCCCATCACAGAACACAAGGCAAATGATCCTGCCCGGAGTCTAAAATGCCCATGAATATACAGAAGATTCTGGAAATAGTCCTAGCACTGGAGTCCTTTAGCCAATGCCACGGCTGTGACATATGTCAGTCACTAGGGCGGAACCCGAAGTCTCCAGGCAACGGATGAAGTCCATCACGTACTTCACTGGGCGGAATCCACAAAGTCAGCACTATAAGCCAGTCACATACTGGCTGAGATGACCGGGTGGTGTTTTTTCCTCACCCGCAAGGGGATTGCCTCAAGGGAGTGTTTCCCACACCCTCACGTTGTCCCATGAATTTACCGGTGCTAGGGAACCCCAGATGAGGAACTCATGATGCCAGCCTTCAGGACCAGGTCTTATGACCCACAGTCATTGGGACCACACACACCAGTCCAGGGATGGATCCGTTTCCGTCTCTCTCTCATAGCAGCCGTACCATGGCGCTTGCCAGACTGTTCATCCAGACAGTCCAGACTCACTCTCTCAAGACAGGTTATACAGTCAGAATTCCTCAACTCTGTATTGACGGAATGTCTCTTGAGACCTGGGTCTTAACCCAAGCTGGGTTTTCTTAGGGTATTGTGGCGAACATTATGAGAGCGAGGAAACCAGCCGCCTCAAACATTTACCATCGCACATGAATATTTGTTTTTGTTTGCTTGGTGCACCTCTAGAGGCCATTCACTTTGGCCCTATCCCTACCAGGAATTCTCAGTTTCCTCAATTCAGGCCTAGACTCAGGCCTGTCCTTGGGTTCTCTCAAGTTGCAGTTTTCAGCCACTTCCACCTTCTTCCACAAACGTTTTGCTCCCAAACTTCAAGGAAATCCTTCCTTCGAGGGGTCTGCCATTTCATTTCCCCATTCAACAGGCCGCTACACCCGTGGGACCTAAACCTTGTCCTCACGGCTCTACAAGAACCATCCTTTAAGCCTCTACGGGTCACTCCCCTTGGCATTCTCATACTAACAGTGGTGGTTTTTGGTGGCAATTACTTTTTCCTGCAGAGTATCGGAACTTCAGCACTCAGGTGAATCTCCTTATGTGGTCTTCCACCAATACAATGTTGCCCTTCGGCCAGTCCCTCCTTTCTTCCACTGGCGAGGTTCTTCTTTCGCCTAAATGAAGACCCTCTCTGCCATCTCTGCGCCTGGTTCCAGGCCATTGGGTCGTGAAGGTTTTACATATGTAGGACCTCGTCAGGGCCCTGTAGATCCTCGTCAGGGCCCTACGCATCTATGTATCCGGGACAGCACCTTTTTAGGAAGTTGGATTCTCTCTTCCTTCTTCAAGAGGTCCGATATATAAAGACATGTCAGCCTCTAAGGCTACTATAGCTAGATGGATTCCACCAACCATCCAAGACGCTTATACCTTCAAACACCCGCCCCTTTCCTGCAGGTGTTGGGGCACATTCTACTACGGCCGTGGGGGCCTCCTAGGCCGTCCGGGCCCAGGCGTCAACACAATTAGTGTCATAGGCAACCAGATGGCTCAGCCTACACACATCTACAAGTCACTGCAGTACTCACACTCAGGCCTTGGCAGACGCAGGTCTGGGTAGATGTGTCCTCCAGGAGGCAACAGCCCTCCTGTAGGTGCATAGTTTTTCGCTGACCATGTTCAGCGTTACTAGTTCCATCGCTTTTCCCACCCAGGGACTGCTTTGGGACGTCCCACGGTCTGTGTCCCCCAATGAGGCGAAGGAGAAAAGGAGATTTTTGTGTACTCACCGTAAAATCCTTTTCTCTTAGCCTCTAATTGGGGGACACAGCTCCCACCCTTTTGCCCCTTTGGGGCCTTTATTACAGTTCTCATGTTGTTTCTCAACTGTTACAAGGGTAACTGTTTACACATGTTTGCCCGTTTGGCTACAGGCTGTGTTATACTATTATTACTGTTAACTCTTAACTGTTTGCCATGTACCAGTTTGGTTACAGGTCTTGTTACACTGTTATTACCATGTTAAGTATTACATGTTTACACAGGTTTGCCTGTTTGATTACATGCCTTGTACTGTTATTACTATTATTACTCGGTGAACTCTCCTACTGCTTTAGCACAAAACTGAAGAGGCAATGCCTGCTCTAGGGGTGTAATACTGCAGAGGAGGAGCCACTGTTAATCTTTTTCAGATTCTGCCTAGTGTCGCCTCCTAGTGGACAGCAGCATAACACCCACGGTCTGTGTCTCCCAATTAGAGGCTAAGAGAAAAGGATTTTACGGTGAGTACACAAAAATCTCCTTTTTTCCTCTGATCAGATTTTCTAAATATTCAGTTGGGAAACAGGAAAGGGACAGGATTACAGCTCCACCACAATTACTCCCAGGCAGCTGGAACAATGGTTGGCTTCCTTCCAACGACTAGCTAACGACTAAGAGGCACAGCCTCAAAACGCGTCCAGCGTTACCCCTTATGGGGCATGTCTGTGATGATTTTATGATGGCATAAATAAAGGAATTTAGATCTGAAAGTGTCGCTGGAGGTTTCTTCAAAGTACTACGATCAGATTTTTCTGCCTTTGATAAACCAAAAAGCGACCACACTGGTGATGAGCCATGCGTTTTTAATGTTGGCTCTCTCCTTTTTAGAACTTGTGTAACATGGAGCCATCTTAGTAGATCTATGTGCAGGCCTGTTCTTTTTAGGCATTGTTTATATAGCTGAAAACATTTAGCAGAAATGTCTCATAAAAAAAAAAATGTACAGTGTGTATAATACAGTAAAATATGCTTCACGTGTTGGTTTGTAATGGCGGTGCCTGTGTACTGATCTGCCTCCACTATTCTCTCCTGCAGGCTTTTAAATATTTAAGGGAAGAAGTTAAAACATTTCAGGACAAGCCAATAATGGTAAGGATTGATTTCAGTTTGCAGACTCATTTCATTCCTTTTTTTTTTTTTCTTTTTTTCTCTCTTCCACATGTTTTTAAACTTTGCAGGGAAATTGTCTGCAGGTTTTAGCTATGTAATCTGAGTACAGCAGGAGATAAGGGCTGAAACACAGATTTAAGTGATGTTTCATTTATTAAGCTGTGTGCTGTTTAGTTACAATGAAGGTTTTATCACTAGGACATTATCATTGCGTGACTAGTTTGTTTTTTGCCGAGTTGTCTGACCATGCCACCTCCTCTGATAAGCAGCTCCCTGTCAGTAGACAATATATAGGGACCTGTATAGTAGGCGAGGGCTGATTTCTGAGCTGTGCTACATGTGCTTACTCTGATTGTGTTACAACCTAGTAAACTAAGGGATACATCATTAGAATCAGGATCTCTCCCTACATTTATGCCACTCTGAGGTAGCAATAACCTGGCAACAGATTCCTTTTCAAATGAGAAGTCTTAGTCTAGTTTAAAGAGGACATTTCACTTGCCAAAAATGTACTTTTATTTTAGATAAATATTGGAATCCGAGTCCTCAGTGGTTGATACCTTTTGATGGCTAACTGAAAAGATGGTAAGCATAGCAAGCTTTCAGGACACTATGGCCCCTTCATCAGGCTCATAATCAGCCTGACGAAGGGGCCATAGTGTCCCAAAAGCTTGCTATGTTTACCATCTTTTCAGTTAGCCATCAAAAGGTATCAACCACTGAGGACTCTGATTTCAATATTTTTCTATCTACTGGCTAACACGGTATAAACATTCTTTTATGTTATGCTTTCCTTGGAATATACACTGCTTTTCTCTTTCTCCTGAATCGGTCATTGTTGTGGCTTTTTTTTTTTTTTTTTTAAATACTATTTCTTTCCTCTTCATTCCTGATATGGCTCGATCTTTCTTGTATGAGAATCGAGTCTCTTTAGCCAGAGGAGTGATCTTTAGGCTATGTGCCCACAGGACCTTTTTACAGCATTTTTGCTGCGGTTTCTGCATGCAGTTTACCATTGCTTTTATGGTAATGTATACTAATTTTGTTCCTGCGGTTGGTTTTGCTGTGAATCCAAATGTGTTTCACAGAAACGCTGTGCCCACACATTGGTTTAGCAAGTGTCAAGAACTGTCAAATCCCTCCGGTTTTGCTGTGGATGGGAGAGAATTGACATGTTCTATTTTTCCTCTGGTTTTGCTGCAGACAATGGGAAAACTGCTGGAAAAACGCAGCAATCAAAAATGTGGTAAAACTGCAGGACCTGAACGCAGCAAATCTCCTGGCAAGGACTCTAGGATCCTTGAAAACAGTACCGGTTTTGCTGCGTTCAGGACTGCTGTAAATATGTCCTGTGGGCACATACTCTTATGGAGATCCCCATAGAGGTTTGATGCGTTTGGCTGAAAAGGCTTGATGTAAATACTGGGAAAGAGAGGGTGATATCTCAGAAACGGAAGAGGTGTAGGAACAAAAAGGTTCAGAACAGCTGGACCCAGGTAAATCCTTTGCTTCTATTCGAAGTGACTGTTTTTCCTTAAGGTGAAGCAGTTTACTTATCAGTCATATACTGCTCGCATGGGACATTTTCTGCGTTTTTTTTTGTTGTTGTTTTTTTTTTTTTTCTCTTTAATCTATTCACAGCTCAAAAATGGCTGAGCAAAAGTAAGTCACAGACCAGTTGTTCAAATGCTTTTGGGCTTGTGACTTGTCTGAGGTTTTCTGTCACACAGTGGCTGTTTCACTTTAGCAGTGTAAACCTCTGTGGTGTTGGGCTTGTTGCCAGGTTTGTCTGCCTGATTAGCCTGTGTGGTGACCAGTTGTTGATCCCTGTGGGTCCAGCAGTTGGAGCCCCATTAATCAAGACAGCAGGTTTCTGGGGTTCCTTGTTTGAATAGAGCTGTGGTCCCAATACAGTCCCATAGCAATAAATTGAGTCCTGGCTGATGACGTTCGGCACCTAGAAAGTAAAAAGACTGATGCATGTGTCGAGTCAGTTGAAAATGTTCCTCAGAGGTGGAGCAGCGTGCACTCAATTTTAATGGTTTCTAACAAGCAGAATGTCAGCCATGAGTCTGTACTGCAGATCAAAAACGCAGCCGACTACACTCTCCTCTAAAAAGCGACATTGCTAGATAAAATAAGTTGAGTAGAAAGCTTTATTTTAATTTATTTTTTGACAGTTTAAAAAAACTCCAGAGAGCTAAAAAGAAAAAAATTAAGTCTGTGCTCTCCTACATAATGTAGAGATGGGTACTACAGTTATAGGATTATAGATCACTTATCAATAAAATCATATCTGGTCCTCAGTTTTCACTGATCCCTTCGGGGACAAAGAAATTAATTCATAGTGCTAATGTTTTAAAGGACTTGAAGCTACCAAGTTGATATATGGGGGAGGGGAGGCCGTGGCAGTGTTAAATCCATCAATCATAAATAAAGAAAAGGTTGTGTGTTTTCTGATCATCATAATGGGAGACCCAGACAATGGGGTTTAGGGCACTGCCCTCCGGAGGCCACACTAGGTACTACAAGTTTGTAGACACCGCCCCCTCCGCTTATAAACCCCTACCGCAGGGAACATCCTCAGTTTTAAACTTAGTGTGCTCGGAGGTATCACACGCTTTGCTTGCACTTCACTGCATTCTCACACTTACGTGATGGCGTATGAAGACAAGGTAAAATGGTCCCGGTCGGGGACCTCCGGCAGTCTCCCTGCTCACCCTCGGGAACACGCAGGTTGAGGTACCAGAGGGCCTAGAGCCTGGACACTGCGTGTCCTCCCGGTACGCTGTCGCGCTCCTTCCCATCCCTCCTTGGGGGCTCTGGAAAGTGGGAGACTGGAGCCTCGCACAGCTCCGCTCCGTCCGAGGCCTCCCTAAATGGTGCTTACAGACTGGACTGGAGCCAGCCCAGTCCGAGGCCTCCCTAAATGGTGCTTACAGACCGGACTGGTGCTGCACCCCCGTCCGAGGCCTCCCTAAATGGTGCTTACAGACCGGACCGGCACTGAGATGCCTTGTGTGTCTCCGGTGTGCCTGGGGGTGGTGTCTGACATCTTATGTGTTCTGACACTCAGACCGCGCGCAACCCTCGGGTCCGCGGTTCTGGCGGTGTACCCTGTGCTGGGATCACCCTGGCTGACCGCCCTGTGTGACACAGGGGCTGCGGCTGTAGGCTTCAGATTTTTGTCTGCAGCCTTAGTATTGTGTTGTGTTTGTCACGATACTTCCCGCGCTGCGGGCTCAGGCGCCTACATTGAGGCTGCCGGAGGAGAGAAGCAGCCCAGGTGGTGACGTCATCGATGGGCGTGCGTGTGGGCTTCCCGCGTGTTTTCGGCGCCGCCCACAGTTTCTCTGCCGGCGGCTATCTTTCCCCTCTCGTCCCGGCTGGGATCTGATTGAAGTGCACTGTTGCACTCCAGGGGAGACCGGAAGCCCTCGCGGAGGCCACACACGCACACCGCTTCCTCCCACCGCGTTACTGCGGTCGGTAAGCCGCCGGTTGTACCGGTTTGTGTTCTAGATTGGCTTATTTCCCCTGCTGTGGGTATGTCCTCAGCTAGGAAGAGCGCTGCTAAAGCGGCCATTGTCACCGCTGCCTGTGCTACATGCAACGGGACACTGGTTGAGGGGTCCTGCAATAACTGCGGACGCCCAGAGGCCCGGTCTGATACTGCTGAGACAGTAGCTCCGGTGCTGTACCCTGAGGTTCAGGTGATCCCAGGGCCATGGGAAACACAGAATAAGATTAATGAATCTTTGTTATCCCAGCTGTCCTCCATGTCGCAATCCCTGGAGGCACTTAATAGGAGACTGGAAAGCCCAGCTACTCCTTCCAGTTACCCCCGGGTGTCTCCCTCCTCGACTGTGAGACCCCTTAAGCGGACTCGACGTGATGATTCACCCGAGCTCCAGGCTCTCTCTGAGGAGGAGCGTCTCTCTGATGGTGATGAGGATGATGGGGGTTCAATGCTCAGGTCTATGTCAGAACCACCAGATGGGGTGGAGGATCTGGTGTCCTCCATCAACGAGACTTTGCGTCTCGTGACACCCCCTGAAGAGCCGGAGGCTAGACCAAGTGGTTCCTTTATGGACCACACTAACTTTGGAAGGGTGATTAGAGCACCCAGGGTTCATCCTGGGCGGCGTTATGTCCGCAAATCTAAGGACAATCGCTTCCCCTTCTCTCAGGAGGTGCTTCAGGAGTGGTCGCAGTCCCCGAAGGTGGACGCTTCCATGACCAGGATTGCTGCACGCTCCCTTTTATCTGCCTCTGATAGCTCCTCGTTGAAGGATGCGACTGATAGACAGGTCGAGCAACTCGCCAAGTCTTCTTATGAGGCTGTGGGGTCTTCATTTGCCCCTAATTTTGCCACGGTCTGGACTCTGCAGGCGATCACCACCTGCTTGGATGGTATCACTGATCTGGCAGGGTCCAGTCCTGAGGTCCTGGCGCTTACCGATAGGGCAAGGGCCTATGCGGACTACGCCAGGACGGCAACATTGGAAACTGCCACCCGCTCTGCCGTGGCTTCGGCCAACGCTATAGCGATCCGCAGGTTGTTGTGGCTGCGTCTTTGGGACTCAGATGCCACGTCTAAGAAGATTTTGCAAAATCTTCCGTTCTCTGGTGATAGGCTTTTTGGTACCGAGCTGGACAAGCTGATAAAGGATTCTGCGGAGTCTAAGATCCCGCAGAATAAACCTAAGCCACGGTTTTCCGTAAAAAGGAACCCTAAACAGTGGTCCTTTCGTTCCAGCTCGCAGCCATCAGCATCGTCTGCTCGCGCGGACAGAGGGGGCAAGCCCTCTACTCAGTGGCGCCCCAAGGGTCGCCAAAAGAAGCCGGCAGGGGCAACCGCTGTCACCCCCAAACCCGCTTCCGCATGACTCGCTCTCTCGTCCTGCCTCCCCACAGGTGGGGGGCCGCCTGTCTCATTTTCAGGACAGATGGCTACTCCACGTCCAAGACCAGTGGGTCAGAGACGTAGTCTCGCGAGGCTACAGGATAGAGCTGACGTCGCAGCCGGCACACCGATTCCATCGGTCTGTCCCATCCCCAGAAAAGGCTCAGGCTTTTCACCTGGTGTTGGAGGGACTCCGCAGAGACGGAGTAGTGGTCCCAGTGCCTTCTGGGGAGAGGTTCCGGGGTTTTTACTCCAACCTCTTTATCGTCCCAAAGAAGGATGGCTCTTTCCGCCCGGTTCTGGACCTCAAGTTGTTCAACCGTCACGTGTTGGTTCGGAAGTTCCGCATGGAATCCCTGCGCTCCGTGATCGCGGCTGTGTCGCAGGGAGACTTCCTGGCGTCCATAGATATCCGAGACGCGTACCTTCACGTGCCCATTGCACCAGCCCATCAGCGCTGGTTGAGATTTGCAGTGGGGGACGAACATTACCAGTTTGTGGCGCTGCCTTTCGGACTGGCCTCGGCACCGCGGGTGTTCACGAAGGTGATGGCCTCCATGATGGCCCTCCTACATGTGCAGGGACATGCCGTCATACTCTATTTAGACGACCTGCTGGTCAGGGCGCCATCGGAAATCCTTTGTCAGAAGAGCCTGGATGTGACCATGCAGTCTCTGGAACAGTTTGGATGGCTTCTCAATATTCAGAAGTCAACCCTGGTTCCGACACAGTCACTGACTTACCTGGGCATGAACTTTCACACAGACTCAGCTCTGGTGTCTCTGCCGCAAGCCAAACAGCTAGCCATACAATCGGGGGTGCGCGATCTCCTCATGTCACCACATTCATCTCTGCGGGTGTTGATGAAGCTGGTGGGGCGCATGGTGGCTGCAATAGAGGCGGTGCCTTTTGCACAGTTTCGCCTCCGTCCTCTCCAGTTGGAAGTCCTCAGCAGATGGGACAAGAGGACGTTCTCTCTGGATCAGTTGGTGGTCCTTTCCCAACCGACCAGGGACTCCCTGCAGTGGTGGTTACGGCCAGGTCACCTGTCACGGGGCCGGTCTTTCCTCAAACCGTCATGGTTAGTGGTGACCACCGACGCCAGCCTGAAGGGCTGGGGAGCGGTGTTCCTACACCACAGGGCTCAAGGCCTCTGGACTCAGTCGGAGTCAGCGTTGCAAATCAACGTGCTGGAGATCAGGGCGATCTACCTGGCACTCCTGGCTTTTCAGACGTTCCTCTCAGGACACCCCATTCGGGTTCAATCCGACAACGCGACGGCCGTCGCCTATATAAACCATCAGGGAGGAACCAGGAGTGCGCAGGCCCTAGCCGAAGTCCACCGCATTCTATCCTGGGTGGAGGACAACGACTGCCTGATCTCCGCAGTTCACATCCCAGGGGTCGAAAACTGGGAGGCCGACTATCTGAGCCGGCAGGGGATGGACGCCGGAGAGTGGTCCCTTCATCCAGACGTCTTCCGGGACATCTGCAGCAGATGGGGCTTTCCGGACGTGGATCTGATGGCCTCGCGGCTGAATCATCAGGTGCCGCAATACATGGCGAGATCATGGGATCCTCAGTCTCTGGGGGCAGACGCCCTGATCCTGAGTTGGTCCAGCTTCCATCTACCATATGTGTTCCCTCCTCTAGCTCTGATTCCCAGGGTTCTGTGGAAAATCAGGTCGGAATGCAGGGTAGCCATTCTGGTGGCTCCAGATTGGCCCAGGAGGTCCTGGTATCCGGACCTGTGGCAACTGTCAGGCGGACACCGGTGGGCTCTTCCAGAACGCGCAGATCTTCTCGCGCAAGGCCCATTCTTCCATCTCAATTCCAGGGCCCTCAGATTGACTGCATGGCTCTTGAGGCCTGGCTGCTGACATCCAGAGGCTTCTCTTCTACAGTGGTTGCCACTATGAATCGGGCTAGGAAGCCTGTTTCGCGGAGGATATACCACAGGACGTGGAAAATCTTTTTCTCCTGGTGTGCCTCTCGTGGCCGGTCTCCGTGGCCCTTGTCCATCCCGACCTTGTTGGCTTTCCTACAATCGGGTTTGGAATTGGGCTTATCCCTCAGCTCCCTGAAGGGTCAAGTATCAGCTTTCAGTGCTGTTTGACAGGCGTTTGGCGCTCCTTCCTAAGGTCCGTCAGTTTCTGCAAGGGGTGTCTCGGGTGGTTCCGCCATATAGGCGACCGCTGGACCCTTGGGACCTTAACATGGTTCTGACGACTCTGCAGAAACCGCCGTTCGAGCCTCTGAGGGAAGTCCCCCTTTCTCGTCTGTCCCAGAAAGTAGTCTTTCTGGTGGCAATTACATCTCTGAGAAGGGTTTCTGAGTTGGCTGCACTTTCGTGCAAGTCGCCCTTTCTGGTGGTTCACCAGGACAAGGTGGTGTTGCGCCCGCGGGCAGAATTTTTGCCAAAAGTGGTTTCCACTTTCCACTTGAACCAGGAGATTGTACTCCCATCATTTTGTCCCGCTCCTGTTCATCAGATTGAGCGTGACCTCCACACTCTGGATCTCGTGAGGGCTGTACGCATTTATGTGTCCAGGACTGCCTCCTTCCGGAGTTCGGACTCGTTGTTCATCCTTACGGCGGGTCGCTGTAAGGGGTCCGTGGCATCAAAATCGACCTTGGCCAGATGGATCAAGGCGCCCATTCAAGAGGCTTACCATTCTTCAGGCATGCCTCTCCCGGTGGGCTTGAAGGCGCACTCGACCAGAGCAGTCAGTGCTTCCTGGGCTTTGCGACATCGCGCTTCAGCTCTGCAGGTGTGTCAGGCGGCCACATGGTCCAGCCTGCACACTTTCTCTAAGCACTATATGGTGCATGCCCATGCCTCTGCGGATGCAGGTTTGGGCAGGCGGGTCCTCCAGGCGGCGGTTGCCCACATTTGAGGGGGACCGTGTATTTCAACGTCTTTGAGGAACTCTTCCCGCCCTGGGGTTTGCTTTAGGACATCCCCATTGTCTGGGTCTCCCATTATGATGATCAGAAAAAAGAGAATTTTGTTTACGTACCGTAAATTCTTTTTTCTTGAATCATCAATGGGAGACCCAGCACCCACCCAGTTGTTCCGTTGCATGTTGTTGCATTTGCTCTGTTCCCTGTTGGGACAGTTTTTTTATTCCGGGTTGTTGGACCGTCTGTGTAGGGTTTCTTTCCCGATGTTTCGGGTGTGGTTTCTTTGTCTCCTCGCAGCTTATGGACCAAACTGAGGATGTTCCCTGCGGTAGGGGTTTATAAGCGGAGGGGGCGGTGTCTACAAACTTGTAGTACCTAGTGTGGCCTCCGGAGGGCAGTGCCCTAAACCCCATTGTCTGGGTCTCCCATTGATGATTCAAGAAAAAAGAATTTACGGTACGTAAACAAAATTCTCTTTTTTTTCCTGCTGGCCACAGTCCCAGAGAGTTCAATTCAATACGAATAAATCCAGCACCCAAGGCTTTATGTTCCAAAACTTTATTCCAAATAATTTTTAGGTGTAAAATCACAGGCAAACATTTTAAAGGTGGAGGGCTTGGTACAGCAAGGTGCCAGAACACTGTTTTACGCGTTTCGGGGCTTTTTGTGCCCCTTTATCATATACCATGGTTATGATTAAGGGGCACACAAAGCCCTGAAATGCGTAAACCAGTGTTCTGGGAGGGTTGTACCAAGCCCTCCACCGTTAAAATGTTTGCCTGTGTTTTTATGCCTAAAAATTATTTGGAATAAAGCTTTGGAACGTAAAGCCTTAGTGCCGGATTTTTTTCGTATTGAATTAAATCACTCAATGCATTGCTTTGCCTCTGCTCCCAGCCTTGTGCATGACAGTACACATTATACAACGTCTTATCATTGTACAGCAAAAGATCACAGTGCATATTTATATCTGCTTGGTGACATGATTACTGTTTGAAGGGAGAACACCCTTGTTCTTACATTACATGGCATGGTATATCGGGGTCTTTATTGTAGTGTGATTATCGGGCTGGCGGCCATGCCCCCTGTCACACCCCCTTATTATACAGAAGTATGAGCGGGCAGCAATGTAAGATGATCCTGGAGCCCTCAGGGTCCATGCCTCTGATGCACCACCTGATCTGTGCTGCAGCATGTGGCTGAATTTCTCTGTTCCTGAAGCTAGGGGTGAGAGCTGAGGAGCAGATATGATTTTATTGATTTATAAGTGATGTTTAGGTCCTAGAACTGTAGTGCCCAGCTCTACTTAATCATTTAGGAGGGCAGCAACAGTAGAAAAAGTTTTCTCTCTGGAGTTCCCCTTTTAAGTGGTGACACGTGTCATTAAACTAGCATACCTCCAATACTTCTTTAGGAGTATATGTTAGAGAATACACTCAACCTATATTTCCAAGATTATTTTTATTTTAAACAAATCTGCCGGACCTTTTGCTTGCCAAGTTAGACTGTTAGTGTACATGATCCAGACAAAGGCATTTCTTCTTTACTTGCAGGCAAGGATAAAAGCCATCAACACATTTTTTGCGAAGAATGGTTATCGAACAGTGGACTCCAATGTGTACAGCCAGCCTGTTCAGACACAAGCACAGTTTCATTCGCCACTCTTTATGCAGGCTGTATATAGTCCTCATCAACAGTATTCACTCTATAACCTTGTGCCTCCAACATGGTCTACAAACCCAGCACCTTACTTTGAGACTCCACTGGTAAGTAGCCATAAATATTTATAAGCAAACTCCAGTGTCTGTCAGGCCTGGCCCAATGATGAAAACATGCGCCTTGAGGGAAGAAGGTCCACGTTCTTATGCATGAGATTAACAGTAATCTTTTAGAAAATAGAATTATATATTCTCAGACACCAGGAATGGTTTCCGTTTCTGATCTCTGACGTTTCATATATTTTTAATTCTCATGTAGTGAATGCTGAGCCATCCCTATGATTGGAAGATTATGAGATCTGAGGGCCAAAATTCCTGTTTATTGGCTGTGTTCTTCAGTATAACAGCCATTACTATGTGCCGGTAGCTTCAGTGATGGGCGAGAGCTCCGATAATGGTGTTTTACCATTTGTTAATGCTGCTGCCGTTCTGTGACTGCGCTATTTAAATGAAGACATTGCCATTGCTTGCTCCCATTGACCCTTTGTCATTTACCAATGGGTTACGATGGCAGCCAGTGAAACTTTCAAGCTACCAAAGCCCCATACCTGTCATATATGATGCCCAACAACATACAGTGCTTGATGTCGCTACATACTGCAGTACTGTGGTGTTGCAGGACACGGAGTACGGAAAGTATTCAGCCTCCTTTACATTTTTCACTTTATTTCATTGCAGCCATTTGATAAATTCAAAAAAGTTCTTTTTTTTCCCGTTAATGTACACTCTGCACCCCATCTTGACTGAAAAAACAAATGTAGACCGTTTTGCGAATTTAAGAAACTGAAATATCACATGGTCATAAGTATTGAAACCCTCTGCTCAGACACTCATATTTAAGTCACATGCTGTCATATTTCCTTGTGATCCTTTTTGAGATGGTTCTACTCCTTCATTAGAGTCCAGCTTTGTTTAATTAAACTGATAAGACTTGATTTGGAAAGGCACACACCTGTCTGTGACCTCACAGCTCACAGTGCATGTCAGACCAATTGAGAATCATGAGGTCAAAGGAACTGCCCAAGGAGCGCAGACCGAATTGGGGCAAGGCGCAGATCTGGCCAAGGTTACAGAAGAATTTATACAGTACTCAAGTTTCCTAAGAGCACAGCAGCCTACATCATTTTTAAATGGAAGAAATTTGTGACCATCAGAAGTCTCCCTAGACCTGGCTATCCATCCAAATTGAGCAATCCTGAGAGAAGAGCCTTGGTTAGAGAGGTAAAGAACCACCCCAAGATCACTGTGGCTGAGCTCCCGAGATGCACTAAAAAGATGGGAGAAAGTTCCACCAAGCCAACTATCACTGCAGCCCTCCACTAGTCGGGCCTTTATGGCAGAGTGGCCCGACGGAAGCCTCTCCTCAGTGCAAGACATATTAAAACCTGCAGTGTTTGCAACAAAAAAAAAAAAAAAAAAAAAACGGACTCCCAGACTGAGCAATAAGATTCTCTGGTCTGATGAGACAAAGCGCTTAGAATTATCGCCAAAATGTTCTGTGTGGAGGAAACCAGGCACTGCTCATCAACTGCCCAATACAATCCCAACAGTCAAACGTGGTGGTGGCACCATCATGCTATGGAGGTGTTTTTCAGCTGCAGGGACAGGATGACTGGTTGCAATTGAAGGAAACATGAATGCAACCAAGTACAGAGATATCCTTGATGAAAACCTCACCTTCCAACAAGAGTGACCCATAGCTCGCAGCTAATATAACAAGGGAATGGCTTCAGAATAATTCTGTGACCTTTCTTGACTAGCCCAGTCAGAGCCCTGACCTAAACCTTATTGAAACATCTCTAAAGACCTGAACCGAACTGGAGAGGGTCTGCAAGGAAGAATGGCAGAGGATCCCCAAATCCAGGTGTGAAAAACTTGTTGCATCATTCCCAAGAAGAGTCATGGCTGTACTAGCTCAAAAGGGTGCTCCTACTCAATTCTGAGCAAAGGGTCTGAATACTTATGACCATGTGACATTACGTTTTGTGTTTTATAAGTCCAGATGGGTGCAGAGTGTACATTCATTATATTAAGAAAGAATGAACTTGTTCATTGCAGCCATTTTAATAAATCAAGAGGAATAATGTAAAGGTCTGAATACTTTCTGTACTCTCTGTATAGTAGGTGATCGAACAATCGCAGGTCTTTATATTTTAAAAAATTATTTTGTAGTTTAAACCACCTCCTCTTTTCCCCCTTGGAAAAAAATTACATATATGTTTAAAGATTATATATTTGGTATTGTAGGATCTGAAAAAGAAAAAATAGGGTCAACATATTATTACTTTATATAACTTTTAATTCTTTATTATAGCTATAGCATAGGCTTAATCGTATAAGTGCTTATATAAGTCACATGGCACCTATACAAAATCCTGTGATCAAAACTTGTCTGTTTCAAGAGCATATGTGAGTGAATCGCAACCAGCAATTACTAGAGAGACAAGTAGGAGGGGAGGGGGAATAGATAAGTGTAATGTTTTGTAGTAATAATACACCCCCAATGTTTTATAAATGATGCGCATCATTGGCATGGTTTTCTCAAAACAAAATTCCATGTATTTATCTTGGACTTTGTGCTGAGGTGACTGTGCAATATATACCTGGCTTCAATCATAGAGGAGGCGCTTTTCCTTACTGTCACTCAAGTTCATTCATGATAGTTTTTAATTTCGTTGTGCCTTCGGCATTGTAAATGACTGACATCACTATAGGACCTATGTGATGTCACGACCATGAGACTAATAGGGGCGCAGATAAGCCCAAAGAGTCCTTTCACTTCAGGCTTGCTTAGCTCCGTCCATTACATGTCACATTGTCTTAGAATCACCATAGGTCCTGTAGAGAGGTCAAGCAATTACAATGCAGGGTGCATGACAAAATTCAAAAATCTCATGAATGAACTTGAGCGACAGTAAGCAAAACACCTCCCCTATGAGTAAAGACTGGAATGTGTGCGCAGTTTGTGGTTTGTTTTTTTTTTTTTTTTTTTTTTTGATACATGGAACTTCGTTTATAGAAACCATCTTAGTGATGCACATTGCATCATTTTAAGGCTGCGTTCACACATTGCGTATTTTGTTGCGCTTTTTACTGCGTTTTCAGCCGCGCAAATAAAGTGCAACAAAATATGCAGGGGTTTTCACACATTGCGCTTTCTTAACCCCAGAAAGCGCAGTTATGTCACAGAGGGGAGGAAGAGTCCTGCTTCCTCCTCCATCTGTGATAGCCCCATTAGATTTCGCAGTGTATTAATATACACTGCGAAATCTAAATTAAAGAAAGGCAAGTGTATGAAAAATAAAGAATGAATACTTTACCTGTCCGACGCCTTTTCTCGGTGTCCGGTAATTAGGCCAAGCAAGGTGTCTTCTGCCAGGACCTGCCGTGATGTCAGAGGGGCGTTCCCGGCGCTGATTGGGCGCTCGCGGTCATGTGATACATATCACATGACCGCGAGCAGCCAATTAGCATCGGGAATGCCCCTCTGACGTCACTGCAAGATCTTGCAGGACACAGATCTCCTGGCCTTGGCACCAGACACCGGGTAAAAACTCGGACAGGTAAAGTATTCATTCTTTTTAATTTTTCATATACTTGTCTGTCTTTAATTTAGATTTCGCAGTGTATATTAATACACTGCGAAATCTAATGGGCAGTCACATCTGTCAGAGGGGAGGAGGAAGCAGGATTGTCCCTCCCCTCTTTACATCACAGGGAGAAAACGCAGGAGCAGCTGCGTAAAGAATTGACATCTCAATTCTTTACGCAGCTGCGCTTTCTCCCAAAAAAGCACTGCGTATTTTTACGCACTGTCTGCACAGCAAAGTGAATTTCCCATTCACTTTGCTGGCAGACACAAAGCACATTGCGAATTTTGAAAAGCGCGCGAAAAAAAGTGCCGCAAAATACGTAATGTGTGAACGCAGCCTAAAACACATTGGGGGTGGTTTGAAATCACAAAACGACATGACAGGTTCTCTAAAGGGAACAACCAGCTTGATTTAGGCTTATAAAGTGAAGTCAGAGCCTTACAGGCACTGGAATACTGAGTGCAATCATACCTTTACTTCAGTGATTCAAGGTTTTGATTGCAAAAAAAAAAAAAGGTTTATAAAAGTTGAGCAAAGGGAGGAAGAAATGAACCCAGTGTGCTGCACAGCATCACTGTGGGGATAGGTTATTTTTATTACTCTCCTGAGGGCTCTAAGCCCAACTCTCACCCTTTCACTCTTTACCAGGCGCAGATAATTGTGGATCCAGTCGGCACTCTTTACCAGGCACAGGACGCCTGACATTGCGCTTGGTCATAGTGAAATGCCATTTGTGCTGTGTGCCCAAACTTATCCCTCCCTCCCTTGCCGCCTACTTATCACTGATTTTCCTGTGATCCCGCTATGTCACTGGAGTGCAGGAGAAGACCCCACCCCCTCCAGACTGCACACCACCTGTCTTTTCTCGTCAGACACAGATCGCAGGAACATCAAGGAGTGGAGACTAGGACAGATTGCCACTATTGCCATATGTGATCTGTCCTGGTCTATTCACCTGGATGTTCCTGCGATCTGTGTATGATAAGGAGACCTGGGGCAGGGTTTTCTCCTGCACTCCTGTGACATAGCCGGATCACAGGAGAATCTGTGATGAGCAGGCGGCGAGGGAGGGATAATATCAGGCACACAGGGCAAATGCATTACACTATGACCAGTGTGATGTCAGATGTCCTGTGCCTGATGGAGTGCCACCTGGATCTACAATTATCTGTGCCTGCTAAAGAGTGAGAGGGAGGAGAGAGAGGTTTGGCTTAGAGCCCACAGGGGAGTAATAAAAATAACCTTTCTTTTTCGCTCCATTGGGAGACCCAGACATTGGGTGTATAGCTTCCGCCTCCGGAGGACACACAAAGTACTACACTTAAAACAAAGTGTAGTCCCTCCCTACTGCCTTTGCACCCCCTCTAGGAGAAATCCCTTCAGTTCTTAGCTTTGTGTTGAAGGAGGCACACTCTGCACTCATCCACTCTCACTCTAGTCTTACTCACTCTCCCTTGAGAGTGTTGGATGGAAGGAAAGTGGATCCATATGGATTCCCAGCATGTCTCCTTACTCACCCTCAGGCAGGGGCGGTTGAGATACCTATTGCTGTACAACGGGCTGGAGCACTCATGTTGCTTTCCTTCTCCATCCCTTGGGGGCTCTGGAGAAGTGGGATCGTCACGGGCTTCCATGTAATCTGGAGCTCAGACTCCATCCACAGCCCCTATGGGAATCTGTGACCGAGTTGTGGATCCCCAGGGATCGGCCCCTGCACCTGTATGAGGTACTCTGTGGGGTTTGTGCTGCTGCAGCCCGGTCTTATTCCTCCTGGGGGTGGTCGCTGGGTATCCTGAGGCACTGTGCTTCACAGTTCCTCCGGTCCCTGCGGTGCTGCGGGTTTTCCGGTGCTACCTAGGGTGCACCGCGCTCCCACTGCTCTGGAGCGCCGGCCGACCGCTAAAATTTAGGGCCCCGGCCTGTTCTTTTTTTCTGCCTGGAGCCCGGGCTGTGAGAGAGCGGGCTCGGCCGCCATTGCGGGCGCTTTGAGCTCCGGCCACTCCCCTCTCTAGGGATGGCCCGCCCTTCGGCCTAGGCAGATTGATGGGGAATTTGCTCTCCGGTTTCCCGCACTTCAATAGCCACGCCCCCTCGCTCTGCCTCGGCGTCCATCTTATGCTGTTTGCAGAGGCTGCTCTCTGCCTTCAGCTCCTAGATACTGTTGCTTCTAGGAAGGAGCGCGCATCCGGAGGGCACACATAACCTCTCAGGCAGGCTGGTAAGTCACCCCAGGTTCTCTGGAGGTGTCTCCTTCCCTCTGTCTTCCCCCTCTAGTGTATTTCCTCTTGGAGGTTTTTTGACACTTGAGGCGACATGTCTTCCACCAGGAGCAAAGCCCCTAAGGTGCCGACATTCTATTCTTGCACTGCTTGCAAGATTTTACTGCTTGCTGGTTCTGTCTTCCCTCATTGCTCTGCCTGCACTTCTCATGAGGCACCGGCTGAGGTGGAACATGGGGCTCCCCCCAGCTCTGCTACTACAGAGCCTTCTCCTAGTCCTGGGGACCTGGCAGTGCCACCTCCTTGGACTGAAGCTTTCACTAAGTCCTTTTCGGACTCATTTGCCCAGTCTATGACTGCCCTAATCAAGTCCGCAGATCCTTACAGGCCAGTCACCGGGAAAGTGCCCCCAGTTCCTCTGCCTCACACCGCAGGCGCTACAGCGAGTAGCCCTTCTAGGGGTTTGGACTCTGGAGACAATGCGGGGTCTCTGATCTAGCTCCTTCTCCACGGCCCCCCAAACAGCCACGTAGAGAGCCCTCCCCTGCCTCCTCTCCTCACACGGGGTCTCATGCCGAGGGATCCCAGATTGATGGGGAAGAGGATAGGCAGAATTCTGTGACGTGGATCATCAGCTTAAATGTCTTGGGCCAATACATGAACCTATAAAGGTTTTTTTATTTATCATATAGAAAACTTTTGCACTTTTTTATCCATCCAGGGTGCAGTTGGGCCCATAGGGGCGCCATTCATCTAGTGGTGCAGAAGCATCGTACTGTGCGGCCCAATGCTCAGGCAGCGGAGCAGTTGGGTAGCTTTCAGACACTCTGCATCATATGTATCAGTGTGAATGGTGTCCTATGCAGGCCCAGTATATGCATGGCAGGTCGCCTCCCACATCTTGCTGGTAGAGGTGATTTATCAGCCCGCAGCTGGCTTGCTTCACATTTGGGCTTTGACTGCATCCTGTAAGTGCACTTGGTTTCTGTTTTTGGCATGGATGGTAAGAATTCTGTGAGACCTTCGGACGAGACCTCAGAGGAAGATTCTTTAGTGGATGATTTAGTGTCCTCCATTAATACTGTACTGGATCTGACTGCTCCCCCTCCCACGGTGGAGACTTCGCCTCGGAGGAACTGTATCAGTTCCTTCCTCCATCCAGGTCTCGGGGTTCGTTCTTTGATCATTCCAACTTCCGATCAACTGTACAGACGCCTAGGCTTGCCCGGATAAGCGTTTCTCTAGGAAACAGAAGGATACTCGGTACCCTTTTCCTCCTGATGTAGTAAAAGGTTGGTCGGTTTCCCCTAGGGAGGACCCTCCAGTCTCTAGACTCTGTCTTCATGTCGGTTACAGATGGCTCCTTGAAGGATTCCACAGACCGACAGATTGACTTGTGCAGAAGTTTCAATCTAAGAAGCCACAGGAGCCTCTTTTGCTCCGGCTTGCGCAGCAGTATGGGCCCTGCTGGCAGTTTCTGCCTGCTTGGCAGAGCTCAACGTTGTGGCTCAGGATATTCCTGAGGTGACTACTCTCACGTCTCAGGCCACCGCGCTCACTGACTACGCCCGGTCGGCGATTATGGAATCCGCCAGCCGTACCACAGTGGCTTCGGCTAACTCGCCCGCAGAATGTTGTGGCTGCGAGATTGGAAGGCTGATGCCACTTCCAAGAAGTTCCTCCAGGGACTCCCGTTCGTGGGCAGCACACTTTTTGGAAAGCAGTTGGACGACATCATAAAGGAATCCACAGGTGGAAAGTCCACCTCCTTGCCCCAATCAAAGGTGCAAAAGTCTGGCCAGCGTCAGATGCACGCCAAATTTCGGGCCTTTCGTCCCTCTTCAAAGACCTCTTCCTCCTCCCGTTCAGACAAGGACCAGAAGTCAAATCGGACGTGGAGGACTAAGCCTTAACAGAAGAAGCTTGCCGGCGCCTCATCTGCCAAGGCTACCTCTTCATGACTCGCCGCCTCTCCCAGCAGCATCCTCAGTCGGTGGCAGGCTCTCCCAATTTGGAGACGTCTGGAGCAGTCTTATCCAAGACCGATGGGTAGTAGACGTCATCTCCCACGGCTACAGGATAGAGCTAACCTCGCGTCCTCCGACTCGCTTCTGTCTCTCTTCGCCCCCGCCGGCAAGTGCCTCTGCCTTTCGTCAGGCGCTGGACGCCTTGAGACAGGACAGGGTCGTGATCCAGGTTCCCTCCGGGGAACGCTTCCAGGGGTTCTAATCGAACCTCTTCACGGTCCCCAAGAAGGACGGTTCGGTGAGACCGGTTTTGGATCTCAAACTTCTCAACCGGCACGTGAGGGTCAGGTCAATCCGAATGGAGTCTCTGCGATCTGTGATCGCGTCACTATCTCAGGGGGACTTCCTAGCCTCAGTGGATGTCAAGGATGCCTATCTACACGTCCCCATCGCCCATGCACATCAACGTTGGCTGAACTTCACGGTAGGGGAGGAGCACTTTCAGTTTGTGGCTCTGCCCTTTGGCCTTGCCTCTGCACCGAGGGTCTTCACCAAGGTGATGGCAGCAATGGTGGCTGTCTTACATTCCCAGGGCCACGCAGTAACTCCGTACTTGGACGATCTGTTGGTCAGAGCCTCCTCTGCGGAGCTGTGTCAACTGAGTCTCTCAGTAACTCTAGACACTCTGCAGCACTTCGGGTGGTTGATCAACGTACCAAAGTCTGTTCTCCTTCCTGCTTAGACGTTAACGTATCTGGGCATGGAGTTTCACACTGCTCTGGCTCTGATCATTCTGCCTTTCGACAAGCAGGTGTCGATTCAGGAGGAAGTCCAGTTTCTTATGCAGTCAGACTCGGTAACCATCAGGTGTCTGATGCATGTTCTGGGGAAGATGGTGGCGACCATAGAAGCAGTACCATTTGCGCAATTCCACCTCCGTCTGCTGCAATTGCAAATCCTACGCGGATGGGACAAGAATCCTTCTTCTCTCGACCGGCACATTCCCCTGTCGCCGTCAACGAAGGAATCTCTACATTGGTGGCTGCTTCCCACGTCTCTGTCACGAGGCCGATGCTTTCTGCCCCCCCTCTTGGTTAGTAGTGACCACGGACGCCAGCCTCTTGGGCTGGGGCGCTGTGTTTCTTCACCACAGGGCTCAGGGCACCTGGGCGGAGCAGGAATTCCACCCTTCAGATAAATGTCCTGGAGATTCGGGCCATTTACTTGGCTCTACTGGCCTTTCAGAGATTCCTGGTGGGGAATCTGATTCGGATACAATTCGACAACGCAACCGCTGGTCGCTTACGTAAACCACCAGGGAGGCACTCGCAGCCCTCAAGCCTTCGCGGAGGTCCAGCGTATCCTACAATGGGTCGAGGACAACGACTCGTCCATCTCGGCAGTTCACATTCCCGGGGTGGACAATTGGGAGGCCGACTACCTAAGTCGGCAAGGTATGGACGCGGGCAAATGGGCACTCCACCCAGACATGTTTCAGCACATCTGCGACAGATGGGGGAACTCCGGATGTGGACCTGATGGCCTCTCGGTTGAACCACAAGGTTCTGGTGTTCATGTCCCGCTCCCGAGACAGCAAGGCTGTGGGGACGGACGCTCTGGACCAGGACTGGTCCCAGTTTCGCCTTCCATATATTTTCCCTCCATTGCCTCTGTTGCCCAGGGTCCTACAGAAACTCAGGACAATGTCGACAAGCCCTGCTCATCGCCCCAGACTGGCCCAGGAGGGCCTGGTATCCGGACCTATTACAGCTCTCGGTGGGGGATCCGTGGAAGCTCCTGACCCGGCCAGACCTCTTGTCACAAGGTCCGTTCTTCCACCACAATTCCGCGGCCCTCAGCCTGACTTTGTGGCCCTTGAAGACTGGTTGCTGACATCTTGCGGCTTTTCTTCTGAAGTCGCCGCAACCATGAGACAAGCCAGG
The DNA here is from genome assembly GCA_033576535.1 of Allobates femoralis. NCBI lineage: Eukaryota > Metazoa > Chordata > Amphibia > Anura > Aromobatidae > Allobates > Allobates femoralis. Next base: position 636,212,969 of record JARQOC010000002.1, on the reverse strand, counting down.
AAACCTGTGTCGGCAAAGATTTACAGAAGAGTCTGGAAGATCTTCTTTTCCTGGTGCCGTCTCAACGGAAAGTCTCCTTAGCCTTTCTCTCTTCCAACCCTTCTTGACTTCCTTCAATCAGGATTACATAAGGGTTTGGCTCTCAGCTCCCTCAAAGGACAGATCTCCGCACTCTCTGTACTATTCAACAAACGTCTGGCTAACCTTCTCAGTTGAAGACGTTTGTACTAGGGGCAAATCACATCGTTCCCCCCCCCCTACAGACGTCCTTTGGACCCCTGGGACCTTAATCTGGTCCTTGCGGCATTACAAAAGCCGCCTTTCGAACCTCTACGGGAGGTGTCCCTCTCCAGACTCTCTCAAAGTTGCCTTTCTTGTGGCCATTACCTCTCTGCGGAGTGTTTCAGGGCTGGCAGCCCTGTCTTGCAAGTCTCCATTCCTAGTGAATCACCAGGATAAAGTGGTGCTCCGGCCTGTGGCAGAGTTCTTACCCAAGGTGCTTTCTCCGTTTCACCTGAACCAAGACATTGTCCTGCCGTCCTTTTGTCCTAATCCTGTTCACCAGTATGAGAAGTCTCTGCATACTTTGGACCTGGTCAGGGCTGTCAAGGGCTGTTCGTTCTTAAGACAGGCCAGAAAAAAGGAGAGCCGGCCTCCAGGTCGTCCTTGGCCCGGTGGATCAAGGCTCCTATTGAGGAGGCCTACCTTTCCTCTGGTACGCCTTTACCTGCAGGGATTAAGGCGCATTCCACAAGAGCTGTGGGTGCCTCGTGGGCCTTATGTTACCAGGCCACGGCACAACAGGTGTGTCAGGCGGCCACTTGGTCCAGCCTACACACCTTCACGAAGCATTATCAGATTCATGCGTATGCTTCTGCAGACGCTAATGTGGGCAGACGGATCCTTCAGGCAGCGGTCCTCACCTATGATTGTTCTGCCATGCTTGGGTCTTCTCACTCCCAGGGATAGCTTTTGGACATCCCAATGTCTGGGTTTCCCAATGGAGCGAAAAAGAGAATTTTGTTTACTTTCCGTAAATTCTTTTTCTTCTAGCTCCTAATTGGGAGACCCAGCACCCACCCTGTTGCCTTTTGGGCTTTGTTTTTCTATTTTAAGTGGCTGGTGTTATTTATGTCGCTTTTATGGCCCTGTTGGCCGATACTTCCTAGCTGGACCTTTCGGTCTTGGTGTGGGTTTATCCTCCTTCCTGCTTGTGCACCGAACTGAAGGGATTTCTCCTAGAGTGGGTGTATAGGCAGTAGGGGAGGGACTACACTTTTTGTTTTCAGTGTAGTACTTTGTGTGTCCTCCGGAGGCAGAAGCTATACACCCAATATCTGGGTCTCCCAATTAGGAGCTAGAAAAAAAAAGAATTTACGGTAAGTAAACAAAATTCTCTTTATTTTCCAGCACATTGTATAGTAAAATGAATGGTGTCATTCAAAGCTATGACCCGTCCAGCAAAAAAAAAAAAAAAAAAGCAGTCATATAGTAATATTGCTAGAAAAATTAAAGTTACAAGTCCTTGGAGAACAAGAGGGGAAAAAAGAGCGAAAAAAACAAAAGTTCCCAGGTCCTTAAAGAGTTAAAGTACTGTCAGAGTCTGCAAGGTGCACAATGAATTTCTTTGTTCTCTTTATTAATACCTGATTTTTTTTTTTTCCAGTTTGAGATTCCCCTGATTAATCCTGTGTTTCCTTCTGCAGGCTCCGTTTCCCAATGGTGCCTATGTTAATGGTTTTAATTCTTCAGGATCTTATAAAACAAATGCTGCTTTAAGTATAGGTCGACCTTTCCATAGAAACCGGTAGGTACTAGCTGGGTGCCGTTCTTTACTGGTATATACTGGGGCATAATCTCTCTCCCGTAATGTGAGCTTTGTGCTTAAATCCATTTTTATTTTTATGGGAATTCTTTAAAAAGTCGATCCCAGCTTTACTGGAAAGGGCAGTTATACATACGCAAAGAGGATTGAAATTTAGCTCTGTAAACAATAGGAATGTGTTTTAGCAATGCATTCTTTTGTGTAAACTGCTGAAAGCCTTCTGGAATGGGCCTGCTGGTTGCTAGTAAGTTATAAGGTCATTTAAGGGCACAAACAGTTAAACAGATGGGTCATTCAGCAGACACATTTTGCTATTTTCCAGTGTCTGCAGTAATTTTTGCTTGTGTGGATAGAACCTTTCTGACACCATGGACCATGATTATGGCTTACAGCCAATGAAAAACCAAAGGTCATTATCTCAGAAAATTAGAGAGGATGAAGGGTCAGAGAGGTAAAAAAAATTTACCTAAATAGGTATTAGAGGCTTCACCTTTTGTGGTTCTGAGTCACAACCACTATAAAAGCAAATCACAGATGCTGCAGTCCCCAGTGTATTGCATATAGAGTAGGGAGGATGAAGGGTTAAAAACTGCGCTGTCGTATTCCACGAGACATCAAAAAGCAAATACATAGTCAACGCATTTCACAGTTCCCTGGTCCCTTCCTCAGGACAAATAAACTATATTGCGATGTTTCAGGGAGCCCTACCTTAATTGGTGGTAGAAGATGCACTGTCGATCAATGCTAAAGTCCAGTAGAAGAATGCCGTAATAGAAACATCAAGGTTTATTGGTCTAGTCTATGCATTCTGTGGCAGCTGCCCTCTTCCTCAGGACACTTCCACTGTCCTGAGGAAGTGGGCAGCTGCCCACGAAACGCGTAGACCAGACCCTGATATTTCTATTACTGTATTCTTCTACTAGACTTTATCACCGATCGACAGCGCATCTTCTATTACCCATTTCTCTTTATTGATTTGGATAACCAGGAGTGGTAAGCATGTGCTGGCAAATGTGATTTGCATACATGTGTCATCATGTGCTGACTATACTTGCTCAATGCAAGTGTATTGAGTGTTGCCAGAAAGTCTAGTTGGAATTTGTCAAATGACTGCCCACTCCTGGCCCCAGAGAATCCTCACCGTGCACTGCAATTTAAATCAGATGGTGAACATTTATTTATTTTTTTTCCTTGTTGAATGGTCTCTGGAACTTTCAGTGCCTTGGTAAAAATGAAAAGTGCCTGTTTAATATCTCAGCCTTTTCTTTGTCCTCTTGTAAAAATGTCAAGTACCGCTGCAGTATATCAATTGCTGTTAAGAACATAATGGTGACATCAGTGGTTTTCTTTTGTCGCTCAATCCTGTCTTGTCATCCAGAAAATTCCCTATGTCTGACCATGACCTTACATGGGCGGTTTTGAAGTGAATAGTGATGGACATTGCTGAATGCTTATGCTTACTAATAAAATTTAGTATAATTAAAGGTTTGTATAGTGATGGAGAAAAGACTGATGGCCAATAACTGATAGATTCCCTTTATGTAGTTCTGTCAGCAGAATTTTGCTATTTTAAGCTGAGGACAGCAGCAGTAAGGGTCAAAAAGCAATAGTGCTTCTTATTCGTGAATATGCTATTGTTTACTTAAACCAAAGTCTTTATTTCCCTGTGATTACCATTACAGGACTACTTTGTTACTGCAGTCTGGCATGCCTCCAATCTCTATTGAGAGCCTGGTTTGGATGAGGCAGCTATGGGGCTCAGCTCTGTCTCTAAAACTAAATTATTTGTGTGAGAACAGCTGCAGCTAGTAGTCTATGTGAAACATCGATGGATTCAGGGTTTCTTTGCCTACATTGTTGCTATGAGATGAGGTAGCAAAAACCTTCTGACAGATTCCCATTAATGGTTTACTTGTTTTCCATTATTCGTTCTTTTCAGCTGATGTATGATAAGCAGATTCATTCCTGGGCAGAGCAGTGATGACCTCTTGTTTTCCTAACTTAGAAAATTAGGAATTTTGAAACTCACATAGCCAATGACTTGACAACTTTAAATTTCTTTAATTATGAAGCAGGATACAGATGACAATTGATCAATGTCCTTTTGTGTGTGCCGCAAAGCCCAGACTGAGCGCTGTTCTCCTGACCTGAACTAACAATTTCATATGGGCATTGCGGCACATATACATCGTATTAAACATGGACTAATGGCCACTTTACACACACCAACTTATCTGTCCAACTTCTGAACAACTTACTGGTTGCAGTGAAATCATGGACACATTGCTCCATTTTGTGGCTATGTACAAATGGAACAATGTGTCCATGATTTCACTGCAACCAGTAAGTTGTTCAGAAGTTGGACAGATAAGTTGGTGTGTGTAAAGTGGCCTTAAGGCCATTCACTTCAATCTCTTGAATAGCGTTGGACCTGTCTGTTAGCTCCAGCAGTTCTGGGAGGAGCAGGCCATGTTCAGTGCCGGACTAGTTTGCTTTAAAGAGGTTTTCAAGTTAAGTCTAACTGTTAGGGGTTGTGACATAAATTAAACTTTATAATTTGCATGCATTCAAAATTCTGATTATATGCCTGTCCCCATTTCAGAGGATCAGAAGTCCTCTGGTCTTTCTCGTTTATTGTCTGAACTTTATCGTGCTTGGGCGGCCTTCCGACTTTCCCCACCTCTTGACAAATGATCTCGTGGAGAGAAGGATCCAGACAGTTAATTTCTTAATTGCTTCATTGGGGGACACAGGAAGACCTTGGGTGTATGCTTGCTGCCATCAGGAGGCTGACACTATGTAAATTAACAGAAAAGCAACTCCTCCCCAGCAGTATACAGCCACCTACTGGCACAAATGCAACTCTGTTTTAGCTAGTGTACGCTGGTTGCACTGTTAAGTCTCCCTGTCTAGGCCAGGGCCATCCATCCCTTCATTGACGCGGCTCCTGGTCAGCCTCGAGGCCGGACGACTGTGCCTGCCCTGGCCCGTTTGCTTTCCTACCCACTCGTCTTCCAGAGCCGGTCGGTAGGGTCATCACACACCGGATCCCTGGTAGACAGGAGAAAAGTTTCCACGTCTAGAGCTTGGCACCTCTCAGGACGAGGTAGGGATCTGCACCCTGATGGCAGCAAGCTGTCCTTGGGTCCGGGGTCCATATACCCCCCCCCCCCCTTCCTTCCCCTTCCCCATCCACACTCCTCCTGGTAGCTCCTCCGCTTCCCCCCTGGCTACTCCATGAAGGTGTATTGCTCTGGAGCAGCAGCCGCAGTGAGGGCATTCTGTCCCTGTGTGCACGGGCCAGTCACTGGCTACCTCAGCAGTCTGAGTAGCCATGGCCCATTTTTACCTATGGCTGCAGCAGAGGTGGCCTGATGGTGATCAGGTTTAGAGGATAGGGGCCCAAAAAGGGGATACTTTATTGATTCTCAGGGCTCCTGGCTCTGTTGCAGTGCCAGTAAGCCCCTTTCTACTTTATCACAGTCAGCACAGCACGCTGCTGCTGCATCGGACCCACAGCTCCCAGCTATGAGGGTAACAGAGCCACTGCAGCCGCCTCTGACAGAGAGGCTCCTGTCAGCAGCCGCACACAGGCCAGCACTGCCCCGGACCCCAGGCTCTGCGCCGCGGGCCTCCCGATCTGGGCCACCGCCAAAAATTTAGCCCCAGGCCTCTGTTGCAGCATCCGTAGCTCGCCCGCCCACTGACCGCATCCAGACCAATCGCGGACGTCCGCAGGCGGGCTCCTCTGAAAGTGTCGGTTAAGTGTACTAAACCAGCTCCTCGGGTCCTCTCTTACTTAGAGGACTTTGACGACATCTTTACCAAGGAATGGTTACACCCAGAGAAGCTCTTTCAATCCAGAAAGCGTCTCGAGCAGGGGTGGGGAACTCCAGCCCTCGAGGGCCGCAAACAGTGCAGGTTTTCAGGATTTCCTTAGTATTGCACAGGTGATAACATAATCACTTGCACTGGTGATTCCAATCCCTGTGCAATACTAAGGAAATCGTGAAAACCTGAACTGTTTGCGGCCCTCGAGGACTGGAGTTCCCCACCCCTGGTCTAGAGGCTCTTTATCCCTTCTCTAAGGAAGTTCGCTAAAAATGGACCACCTCACCAGCAGTGGATCTCCCAGTGTCACGTCTAGCTACCAACACCATCCTACCCCTGGCAGACGGCACCTCCCTCAAGGAAGGGTCAGACAGACACATTGAGGCCATGGCGAAATCCGCTTTCGAAGCCTCGCCCGCCTCTCTTTGCCCTTCATTCGCAGCCAACTGGGTCTCCCTGGCTGTGGCCTCCTGGGCCAAGACCCTCTGACAGGGTATTCTGTCCCAAGCACCTCCCGCGGAACTAGCGGGCCTGGCTGATCAGATCGCTCAGGCGGGAAATTACATCGCCACAGCTTGCCTCGATGCCACTGTTTTTTTTTTTTTTTTTTTTTCCTGCATATTTTTACGCACAAGCTCAAAAAAAGCCAGGAGTGGAACAATCAAAACCGGGAGTGGCACACTCAGAGGAAAGGTTTAATAGAAACAAGTGCTCCACTTATGTTTAATCACCCACTCCTGGTTTGTGATGAGCTTGTGCTTAAAAATACGCAGCAAAAAAAGCAGTGTGTGAATGGGGCCCCAAAATCACTCGCCAATCTCTCCGAGAGTTCTCGCCTATTCTGCAGTAAGCCAGATAAAATCATATCGGACGCCATTGGCGGGAAAAGTCCTCACTTCAGCAGGCAAAGCGCAAACTGACAATCCCTAAGAAGAGAAATTTCCAATTTCTTTCCTTTTGTCCCTCAGGGTCCAAATTTTTTTTTTCTATCCCGGCCACCGAAAGACCCCAAACTTATCTCTGGCTTTCACAAAGCCTTCTCTTTCCTCGAAGAAGCAGGCGTTATCATCCCCATTCCAAAGCATCAACACTTTTTGGGATTTAATCCAATCTTTTTGTGCTCCCAAAAAAGGAGGCTCCATTCGCCCCATTTTGGACTTGAAACTTCTCAACACCAAGCTCCGGTTGAGACTCTTCAGAATGGAGTCCCTTCGTTCAGTAATAGCGTCTATGGAGCCAGGAGAATTCATGGCCTCCATAGACACCCAGGACGCCTACCTCTACGTTCCCATCCTTGCGTCTCACCAATGATTCCTGCGCTTCGCTGTAGGGTCCCAACATTACCAGTTTACAGCCCTATCATTCGGCCTTGCCACGGCTCCCCGGGTCTTTACAAAAATCATGGCAACAGTGGGGGCCATCCTTCGGTGCAAGGGAATTTTAGCAATACCCTACTTGGATGACATCCTAATAAAAGCCCACTCTCGCTCATGGTGTCTCGAAAGCCTGCAAATATCTCTGGATTCTCTCCGTCGCCTGTGCTGCATCATCAATGTCAAGAAGTCTTGCCTTGCTCTGACTCAGCGGATCACCTTTCTGGGCGTGATTTTCGACACAGCCCTGTCCCACATTTTCCTTCCCCCCCCTTCCCCATATAACCGGGCTGCCCTTGATACCTGGGGTTCACAGTCTCAGGCAGCCCTCTCCTCTGTAACTCCGATTCTCTGAGGATTCTGGACAAAATGGTGGCCTCAATCGAAGCTGTTCCATTCGCCCAAATTCACACCAGGTCTCTCCAGCATTTTCTGCTAGCGACTTGGGACCGCTCCCTCAGCAGTCTCGATCGCCCAGTCCACCTCTCGAGATCACGAGAGTCATTCCTCTGGTGGATCAAATCCCCCCCCCCACCCTTCTCTCTCGCAGCAGATCGTTTCTCCCGATCACCTGGACAATCATTTCCACCGACACCAGTCTCTCCGGTTGGGGCGCGACCTTCCTTGGCCACACAGCCCAGGGCACGTGGAGCTCCCAGGAAGCGTCCCTGCCCATAAACATCCTAGAACTCAGGGCGATCCTACGAGCCCTCCTGTACTGGTAAGCCTACCTGACAGGCCGACATGTCCGAATCCATTCGCGGGGGGTTGGACCAAGGAGCGTGGTCCCTGAACCCAGAGATATTCCACCAAATTTGCCTCAGATGGGGCTTCCCAGACGTAGGCCTGATGGCCTCCAGGTACAATTACAAGCTCCGTCCCTTCGTTGCCAGGTCCAGGGAACCCCAGGCCCTCGACGCGGACGCTCTTGCAATTCCATGGGCCCACTTCTCCCTCCCTTATCTCTTTTCCCCCATCCCTCTCATTCCCAGGATTCTCAAAAAAATCTGAGCAGAAGGAGTAACTGTAATCCCCGTAGCTCCAGATTGGCCCAGACGTTTCTGGTACGCAGAGGTAATAAATCTCCTCGTGGACTCTCCTTGGCCACTCCGCAATCTCCTGGACCTGTTCAACCAGGGTCCTTTCTAACACCCGAATTCAGTCGCTCAATTTAACAGCGTGGCTGTTGAAGCTGCGGTACTGAGATAGTCAGGTCTTTCTGAACAAGTCATCCAGACTATGTTAAAAGCCAGGAAACAATCCTCTTCACACGCTTATCACCGCACGTGGAAATCTTTCTTCCGATGATTCGAGGACCGCAATTGATCCCCAACGTTTTATCTCTTCCATCACTCCTGGCTTTTCTCCAGTCTGGCCTTGATGCACACCTATCCCTTAGCTCCCTGAAAGGCCAAGTATCCGCCGTTTCTGTACTTTTCCGGAGGCAGCTCGCCACATTCTACAGGTCAGGACATTCCTTCAAGGAGTGGCTCACTTCATCCCTCCATTTCGTCCCCCACTTGAACCCTGGGGTCTGAATTTGGTATTAACGTACTCCATGATCTTCCATTCGAGCCCCTACAAGAGATTAGTCTACCTCTCCTAACGTGGAAGGTCACCTTCCTTGTGGCGATCACCTCCATTTGATGGGTGTCGGAACTTGTGGCTCTCATGTCGTTCCCCCTACTTGATCTTCCATCAGGACAAAGTGGTACTTCGTCCCATGGAAAAGTTCCTACCAAAGGTTGTCTTCTCTTTCCACATCCATGAGGAGATTTGTCCTACCCTCCCTTTGCCTAGTCCCATCTCATTCTCGAGCGAAGAGATTACACAATCTGGATTTGGTCAGGGCTCTCCGTACCTACCTTTCACAAACCGCTTCATTTCAATGAGTGGACTCCCTCTTCGTGGTCCCTCATGGTCCTCGTAAGTGTTTGGCAGCCTCTAAGGCTACAATTGCCTGGTGGATTCCCTCCACTATCTCGGAGGCATACCGCATTAAACAGGTTCCTTGTCCATCGAGGCTAAGGGCACATTCCTCTAGAGCAGTGGGAGCTTACTGGGCTGTCAGCCATCGGGCTTCGGAAGCTCAGCTTTGCAAAGCGGCCACCTGGTCGTCGGTTCACACATTCTGTTAAATTTTACAGAGTTCATACTCAAGCATCTGCAGATGCCGTTCTGGGGCGCAATATTCTACAGGCCGCCGTGGTTTAAGTTACCCTGATACTTCTGTTATTACACCTACTCGACGGGACTGCTTTTGTATGTCCCAAGGTCTTCGTGTGACCCCCAATGAAGCGATTAAGAAAAGTGGATTTTTGGTACTCACCGTAAAATCCTTTTCTTGGAGCTTCAATTGGGGGACACAGCTCCCTCCCCTTGGATATAGTTGAGCAAGTTGATGGTTTTATGGTTGCTCCTATTGCTATTCTCACTGAGTTGCACTTGTGCCAGTAGGTGGGTGTATACTGCTGGGGAGGAGTTGCTTTTCTGCTAATTTGCATAGTGTCAGCCTCCTGATGGCAGCAAGCATACACCCAAGGTCTTCCTGTGTCCCCCAATTGAAGCTCCAAGAAAAGGATTTTATGATGAGTGCGAAAAATCCCCTTTTTCTATCAACGGATCCTTTTCTTCCCTGTGAAATAAGTCGCAGCCAGAGAGGTCTGGTGGCTGTTAGACATTGCAGGGGTGCTTTATCTATTGAGTGATCCTGTTAATATAGGAGTGGAGACACCTAACAGTCGGCCGTATAATTTGTTATCTAATGATGTCATGTATATGTGGACCAGGTCCCAGAGGTGTAGTGACTGTAGTACCCCAAAGACTTGCAGTTGTAGGGGGACAAAGTAATCAGAAGTAGTCTTAATTTTTCATGCAAGTGAATCACTAAAATGACTTTTTTTTTTTTTTTTTTTTTCCCCCCCCTTCCTTTTTAGTGGAAAGCCTCCGTTTCGATCGTCTCCAAACCCGTCTGAAAGAACCGCTGAAGCTGGTACTACAACTCTTGTGCCGTTACCCGATATCCATGTAAATAGACCTAACCCCCGTCCCTTCCCATCTGATCGGCACATCACCTCTCTAACTGGACATCAGGATATTTTTTCTAAGGACCCTTTACATCTCGAACAGAATGGTACAGATGGAGCTGCTCGGGGAAGGTAAGTAGTGCGTTTTCTTCAAAAGTCTTTGTATTTCAATTATTTTACTTAGGTTGGTTTTGTGGCAGAAAGCACTGGCTAAGAGCCTTCATGCTCTTGTCAGGCCCTTGATTGAGGTCTGTTACATGTTTTTGTTTTGTTTTTTCCCACTTTTGGAACCTTAGTGCAAATACAAACGTATCAATCACAATTACCTTTTATATTTCTTTATTTTTTTTTTTTTTTTTCCCCTCCATGTCAATCGTTATATCTACTTTGACCTGCAAAATTCTTAATAAACGGACCAAGATGTTCCAAAAATTGGACACATTCACAAAACGGATTTAGAACCCCCCCCCCAATAATTGTCAGGTCGTGTCTTTATTTAAGAGCTTCACCAAGACTTTGGTTAAGAGCTTATCGCCAGGAGGTTGCCAGCAGCTTGCCTGTTCTAACTGGTGACCAACACAGTCACGGATGGCTCCTGGCAAGTTTTCCTTCATCCAGTGATCTCACCTGCCTTTCAGTTCTTGGTCTCATAGGAAAAGATAAACCCAAGTCCCAGATCACTCTTTTAAATCAAGTAATTGTCAGATGTGGAGATGCAGGGAAAATGCGACAAACAGGCAAGTCCCCAAGTCAAACACAATAGTTCTTCAATTCAGACTGGCATTGAGAAGAAATATTTAACTACTGATCAATGAGGTCCAAGTAATGATTTGTTTTACAGATGATGACAAATGTCCATGGTAGGAATAACCCTTTATTGGGTGTTTGCTGTCTGCTCCGGTCAGGAGCACATCTGTCTCCAGCATTCCTCCTTCCTGTGTATTGGGAGCTGGTGCTTCTGATTGACAGCTCAGACAAGCTACTTGTTTTATCTTTGCATTTCACTTCATGTGAAGGTTGCTCTGCTTCTGCAGTATTGGTAGCACTGTTTGGTAGCAATAAAGCTCTTGGCAGGTCTTCTTACATGCGCTTTTCGAAAAACCTATAAGCTCTGTATGTTCTGGCATCACATCTAGACTGCAAAATTGGCTGATTCCGTAATTGATGAGCTGTAAATGATGAAAAAAATCTACATTATAAGAGGAAGGAAGCTAAATTTATAATGAACAGTGAATTTACAAAAGTGCTTGTAATTAAAAAGTACTAGCCAAAAATGCCCATCTAGGCAGATAATTACCCTCTAATATAATCAATGAGATTTTGATGGAGGCTTTTTGTTTTAAACTTTCTTGAGAAGGGCATATTCCCATGATCATTGTTTGCAGTGTTTTGGACAGAGCGTGTTGTCGCTACGTCCAAAACTCTGCGTTGTACAGTGGATGGATTTATAGAAATCCCATGGCTACTGTGCTTGTTTTCTCCATAGTTTAAACTGACATTCGGGCGACTTTCCTGCCGCAGCATGTCATATTTATTGCTGAAGAGTCGGAGGTGATCCAGGCAGGTGACTGCAGGGAAAAGCCGCTACTCCCTGAACACTTACCGTGAGAATAGACAGCTGCTTCTGTAGCAGAGATTAGACATCAAGCAGGAGATTAGACTTTGTGTCTGTACGCAGTGGCTCCATATTGTGTGGATATAGTCTAACAATTTATTGCTCTTTCTGTAGGAGAAACATCTTTAGAGGTAGACGAAGAAGAGAGGACGATCGCACTTCCGTAAGTTGTTTTTTTTTGTTTTTTTTTATATATTGTATGTCAGAATCTTAATTCAGCAGTGCAAAGTCAGTTTTGGTTCTGGATGAATGAAAAATATATCTGGATACCTTATGTTTTGTAATTATGCACTAAATAACTTTGTAGACTCTCATTTCTATAATGAGTGATATATCTTCGAAGATTTAGGGCTCCAGTTGATTTTAAAAGGGTGATAAAATCTTGCTGATAAGTGCACACAGCAGTGTACCTGCAGCTTGTTGTGCCTTAGCTATAATACATTGTAAAAGGAAATAGTCACCTGTAGACTTAAAGAAAAATTGCAGGTGTGGTGTATATAATGTAATTTTTTTTTTGTATGGCCCAGTGATGATCAAGTATCGCGCTTAGAGGGAATAAGGCTGGCGTTCACAAGTCTGAGCTTTCTTTCACCTTTTCATCCTTTTCTTATTCCTATTTTTCCATCTTGCCTCTTTCTGATCACTGTCCTCTTTGCTCAGACTCTGTCTGCTTGGTCTTCTCAATGATCGCAAGATTATGAGATCTGAGGGCTGACTGTCTGATTCTTTTGATCATGAGTAGGCATAAAACCTGTGCAGTGTGTTGATGTTGCTTTGTTTCAGCGGCCCCTGACTGGAATGGAAGAAATGGCACCGACACCAAAGTTTGACTTGCTAGCGTCTAATTTTCCTCCATTGCCTGGAAGTGTAGTGAGCACGCCGGGGGAGCCTGTACTTGAGAGTAGGATGGCTGATGTTGTTAAAGGACTCTGCAAAGAAAAGGTAGTATTCTGAGAACTTAATGCAGAAATAATTTGTTCTAAAATTGTCTGTAACCACTTTTTTAATATCCTGTTTGAAGGCCCCAAATTAAAGCTTTAATGCCGGAATTTTTGCTTAAAATGGTTTAATAAGTTGCAAAATTTTGGTACAACACAAGCCTGCTCAAAAATGTTAAGACTCATAGCAGGGACACTTATATAAGAATATCTCTGCAGAGGAAAACAAATTTTAAACATCCATTTGTGGATCTTTTTATGCCGTTTTATATGTTGAGCAAAATTCATTGTGGGGAAAACCCCTGTTTGTTGAAATGAAAATGATCAGATGAATGATGGGATGGGAAACCCTGATGTGTTGCACTGCCACCAAGTCTAGCTTTGTCAGGGGTAAGATTTCTGGTGAGGTGCATGCCACTTTAAACGAGCATCGGATTCATTTTGGGGCATGCATCAGAGCCTAGCACGCTCCTTGTCTACATCGGTGAGAAAGCCGCTGGTCTTTATGAATTGGAGCCTAAGTCTTTTAAAAAGGCTTTCTGCCTTTAGAAAAGTGGATGCTAATTGTTGCCTGTCTTGTAATATAATAAAATCAGTACGGTTACTCACTGGGTCTACAGACTTTCTGATGCTGCTTCGGGTTTGATTGCAGCAATGTTTATTCCGCCGATAGCTCACATCACAGCTGCAGCCAGTCACTGAGCTCAGTGGCTCATGCCGCTGAGGTGAGTGATCGGTGTGACGTCACCGCTGGAATCAAACCCATTGCCAGTAAACCCACAGAGTATGCACTAGACTCTGAAAGGGTGAGAACCGTCTGATTTTTTTATTTTATGTGATGGGCAACCTTTTGGTGCCAAGTTTCTGAAAATAGAAAACCTTTTTCTCTTTTGCCTCATTGGGGGACACTGGAAAACCCTTTTAACATACGTACTCTGATTTCATTCAGGAGAATAAGGAATTGCCTCCAAGTTTGACGAATCCTCCTCAGGAAGAACCTGCAAAAAATACAGTTCAACACACGATTACAAGCTCTATGCAGCATCCTATACAAGCTGTTACACCACCACCCCAACCAAGGTACGCACATGTTTGGTAGCTTGGATAAATTATTATTAATGTTTAAAAAGATTCTGGACAAAGTTAACATTTTTTACATATAACTTTGTGTATTAAAAAAAAATTACAAACAGCTCAATACTTGCCTGCATCCAATGGTCCCTGGTCTGCATGTACACCAAAAGGGAGAAGTCGTCGTTCCAGTAATTGGAGATGCTGTAGTCAGATGATTGCAGCAGTTTTTCACGTTTTGGCAGAGGACACGACTTCTCGATACTATGCATGTCCAAAAAACAAATCTTTTCTTTTTTTTTTTTTTTGACACCAGCAATAAAATTGACTTTAACTTTTATTCTGTGGGTTAATAAAAGACAACCAGTTTATACAAGAAAATCACTTAAAAAAAATGACAAATTTATAGTATTCGGAATAAACTATTAGCTGTATGATAGCTTGCTTGTTGCATAGATATACCAATTTAAATATTTATTTTTAATATCCATAAGACATCACTAGTTACATTTTTATAACAATTTTTGCATAATACTCCTTTTATTTTTTTTTAACCAACTAAGGCCCCTTTCACATCAGCGTTTTGCGCTGATCGCGGCAGTTGCGGTGAAAAAACGCAACTGCTGCGATTACCGCATAACGGCCGCACTTGCGGTTTACTTGCGGCAAGCCCCATACAATGTCTATGGGGGCTTGCGGCAAGTGCGGTATCGGCACTTGCAGCAGGTGCGGCCACGAAAGAAAACGCGGCATACCGCTTTTTTTTTTCGCGGCCGCAAGTGCCGAAATCGCACTTGCCGCACACTTACCGCAAGCCCCATAGACATTGTATGGGGCTTGCCGCAAGTGAACCGCAAGTGCGGCCGTTATGCAGGTATTCACGGCAGTTGCGTTTTTTTTTCACCGCAACTGCAAAGATCAGCGTAAAACGCTGATGTGAAAGCAGCCCAAGGCCCCTTTCACATCAGCGGTAATCACTGATCGTGTTTTTTTTCGCGGCCGCACCTGCCGCAAGTGCCAAAACCGCTCTTGCCACACCTGCCGCAAGCCCGCCTATACATTGTATGGGGCTTGCCGCAACCGTGCCGCAAGTGCAGCCGGTGTGCGGTAATCACGGCAGATGCGGGTTTTTCACCGCATCTGCCGCGATTTGAAAAAACGCTGATGTGAAAGGGGCCTAACTGCTGCACTTGCGATTTATTTGCGGCAAGCCCCATACAAGGTCTATGGGGCTTGCGGCAAGTGCGGTTTAGTTGCGGTTTCGACAGATGCGGCCGCGAAAAAACCCGCCGATAGCCGTGGTTTTTCCGCGGCCACATCTGCCACAAGTGCCAAAACTGCACCTGCCGCACACTTACTGCAAGCCCCATAGAAATTGCATGGGGCTTGCCACAAGTGAACCACAAGTGCAGCCGTTATGCGGTGATCACGGCAGTTGCGGTTTATTCACTGCAACTGCCGCGATCAGCGATTACCGCTGATGTCAAATGGGCCTAAGCAGTCTTCTTGAAGGATATGTATTTAGTTTTATAGGGTGGGTGCTTATGAATGTAGCTTTACCAAATGGATTGTTTTTTTGTTTTTTTTTAGGATTATCATTTTTTGTTTATCTGAAAGTCCCACAAAAGAACATGAACATGTGATCCTAAAATACACTATATGAATAGGATTAGATTATGCGTTGCACTACATATTAGCGTTGATTGGGATATGGTAGGCTGAGAAAGTTCTGGGATCAGAGCTAGGGCTATTATTGGCAAACTCAGCAACTCCTGTGTCCTTAATGGGTTAATGTCAAGGATAATTTATCGTTGATGAGCTCATGCTAAATGAGCAAAATGCTTTGGTGCAACATGGCTGCTTGACTGCAGCAGTGCAAACCTCTTTGGCAAGGCACTAAATGCCAGCGTACAAGAGGCATCGAAGATATTTACATTTGAGTTCAGATGAGAAAGTTCTCACTGGTTTTGTGTCCACTTTGGTACGCTGTGCCAGTCAGTCTTGCAAATACTTTTTCACAGCTCTCTACTGAAATCCTACATTTTCTGCTATGTTGTGAGGAAAAGCAATCCTCTGGCGGTTGTGACACGTCTTCCTTGAAAAATCAACTCTGAAAAATGTGGGCAGTCATTTTTAACCCCTAGGCTGGTCACTCTCCTTCCCTCTGGGCTGTCCCTGCATTTCCTCTTTGTGCTTTATCTGAAATATCCCAAAAACTATGATGGATCATAACTTCCCATTGGGAGGTCTGAGTGGACTGGTGCATGTGCCATTGGAATCGGCTGGATCTCCCCTTTGCTTGAAAGTGATCCTAAACCCGCAAACTGAAAACCCCCCACCCCGTATCTTTAGACCTGTCTTTGCACCCCCTCTTATCATTTCTAGCCATCCCTTTTGCAGAGAAAATCGATTTTGTAAAGTAGAGAAAACTTTATATTTACTTTGTCCTGTGTGAGTTCTCTCTTTCTGAGGAAGCCGCAATAGCCCCGCCTGTCTGCTGCTCCCTTTTAATTATGCACGCCCCTCTCTGCTTGATGCCTTGGTAAGATCCTGGCCGCGTCATGAAAGGGGGCGGGGCTTCGGTATGACGATTTTAGCCCCACCCCTTTAATGACGCAGCCAGGCTCTTACCAAGGCATCAAGCAGAGGGGCGTGCATAATTACAAGGCATATAAAACAACCAGGAGTCAGGCCACAGTTGAAAAGCTAAGTGCACTTTATTAAAAATAGCAGCGCCAGTTGTCTATGTGTACTTTGTGATCTATGTATTTGCTGTGCACCCACTTTGGGGCAAATCACTTGTACTATATTGGCTGTATGGTCATGTCTGAATTTGGCTTGTTAATTACATATATTCATGTGGTCACCTATATGTGTGTGCAGTGTTGCATCACTTTTTAAATGCAGCTGGCGCTGTTATTTTTAATAAAGTGCACTTTGCTTTTCAACTGTGGCCTGACTCCTGGTTGTTTTATATGAATTATACGTTGTTTTTGGAGGGCCTTGTACATTGTAAAGGGTTTTCTGAATCTTTTATAATTACAAGGCAGCAGCTCACAGGCCCCGCCCATTGCGGCTTCCTCAGAAACGGAGAACTCACACAGGATGAAGTAAATATAAAGTTTCTCTACTTTACAAAATCGATTTTTTTCTACAAAAGGGATGGCTAGAAATGATGAGGGGGTGCAGGGACAGGTCTAAAGATACGGGGGGGTCAGTTTGTGGGTTTAGGATCACTTTAAAGACCAAACACTGTTCACATCCCTGATTTCTCATAGGGTCATTCCATGTCAAGTGATCCAAAAATGAATATTTTTTTTCCCTGACGTCCTCAGATTTTTTTGAATTTTTTTTCTATATGAAAACAACTTTAGTTAATTACAAAAAAAAAAGTTTTGAATTTTTTTCTTTATCAGTTAATTTTTTACAGATTTTTAAAGTTTTAAAAAAGGGTGAATTTTAGCCTGGTATGACTTTACATGTCTTTATCTCAGGCTAGAAATAAGATAATGAAGTGGGAGAGGCATCATTTTACTCAGAACGGTAACCGCTTTCATTTGATATGTTACAAGACTATGTTTCTTTATATCAAATTCAAACTATTGACGGGCAATTGTGAAAAAATGACTGTGTTCTTGGTTATATTTGTGCAGAGAATCAACTTGGGACCTGTCAAATTTATATATTTTTTATTTTATGGTTGTATGAGTTATCACAACTTATTGAATAAAACATTTATATACAACAAAAAAGAAACACAAAAAACAAATCCCATAAGTGCCAGGATAAATACATCTTAATCATCAGAATACAACGCTCAGCATTTTCAACTTGAATGTATTGAACAAACCAAAAGAAGAAAGGTGACTCAAGTTTGATTAAACAAGATTAAAAGAACCAAAAATGTTAACCCCTATTTATACATATAAATTTGTTTTCTATTCTATCACTAAACATGTGATTTATGAAGTGTTTAATAAGAATAGTACAGTAGTTAAATCATCGTTCTATAAATTATGAACTAATCAAACAATTAATAGTATGTTTTTAAAGTGGCATTTTATCAATTTGTCCCTTCTAGTGGGTGAAATGTAATCTTGTCCATAAACGCTTACTAGCAATCGCCATTTCCTTGTGTGTCAAAGAGTATGTCCGGCCTGTCACGGTGTTAGGCTCCGCCTGAGTTAATATCTGATTTTTGTGCACTTTTAAAATGTCTGGCTTTCTTGGATACACAAAGGATGGCGCTGGACCAGAAGGATGCAATAAAGTCAATTCTACTTCTTCATTTTCACAATCTTTGGAGTACAGTAGCCAGCCACCAGCGCCAATCATATTCATATTTTTTCAAAAGGATTGCAACAGTGTCTATGATAAAATGCTGTTTCTTGAGAAGTAGCAGCCATTGCTGTGTGGGAAAAATACAGTTAATAGTAAGGAAGATAGGTAATAAAAATAAAGATTTACAGTACACTTGAGATAGAACTGTATTACTGTAAAGTGAGTTTTAGGGCTAGCGCGCACAGTTTTTTCTGTCTGCAGATACACGCTGCAGTTTTGGCAGCTTGTTTTTCTACCAAGTTTTTACCACATATGCATTAGTTTTTTTTATGCTAGTGAAAAAAATGGCAGCTTTTTTTATATAAATGATAAATGCTGCGTTTATTGCAGCGATTAAAAAGTAGTTCAAGCAGTGATTTACTCACTCTTGAGTGTTTCCAAAAACACTGCATGTGGTGAACCCCATAGAAATCAATGGGGCTGTTTTTCTGAATGATGATCCCTAAGAATAGCACTGTGTGTATTGCCCTTAATAATAAAAGCATTAAACTATTAATATATTTACTCACCCATATTTTAGTACACAGCCTTGATGGCTTTGTACAGACTATTGTTTGTTCAGGAGTGAAGATGTCCAGACATGTCAGGACATGAAAGGTCTGAACGAGCTGTCTTACTTACTGAATGCAGTGGGTAGACACTTAACATGATTGACAGCTGCTGGCCTATCATCTGCTCTGCATTCACTGTCTATCCCTGTGCTTTCTCAGGTTGAGCCCTAACAAAGCTTTTTCCTATATGTCCTCTCCTGCTTCTAAGCTGTAACATATCAAAATAATACAGTAATGTCTAAAAATAATGGATTTGATAAATATAGACCCCACGCTTTTAGACCACAGGTTGAACAGATCTGAATTCAAGACTTTTGAATTGACACTATAATAGTTAAATATTTTAAAATATGATCCCATCACGATCCCAACTTGAAATTTGGTACAGATGTGGCTAAGAGCATAAAAGACACATGGGCAGTTTTGGAAAATTTTTATTAAAAGGTTTTTTCGGAAATGCGTTTCAAAATGTTGCGTTTGCGTTCGCATGGGTAAAAAATTAAAATTAACAAATATACTCTTGTGACATATCTGGTGAAAGCCTGGACAGTTCTGAGTAGAATCATGTTTATTTTGTTTCTCTATCTTATTTCTAGCCCAAGATAAAAAAAATGTAAAGTCATACCAGGCCAAAATTCACACTTATTTTAAATTTTTACAGATTTTTAAAGTTTAACTGATGAAGAAAAAAATTCTAAACTTTTAATTTGTAATTAACTAAAGTAGTACTTCATAAAGGAAAAAAAATAAAAAAAATCTAAAGACGTCAGGTAAAAAAAAATATTCATATTTAGATCACTTGATATGGAATGACCCATTGACGCTATTAATAGTAAAATATTTTAAAATGATCCCATCGCGATCCCAACTTGAAATTTGGTACAGATGTGGCTAAGAGCATAGCAGACACATGGGCAGTTTTTGAAATATTTAAAGCGCGCCGATTTTTCAGAAATGCGTTTTAAAGTTTTGCGCTTGCGATCACATGGGTAAAATATTAACAAAGATCCTCTTGTGACATATCTGGTGAAAGCCTGTATAGTTCTGAGTAGAATGGTGTTTATTTTGTCTCTCTATCTTATTCCTAGCCTTAGTTATGAGGAGAAACGTAAAGGCAGGCAACAGCAAAATTCGCACTTTTTCCGAACTTTGAAAATCATTTTTAAAAAAAATTTTCTCTTCACATTTTGCATTGTCTGACATGCTATTATCAAATAAAATCTCAAAATAATTAAAAATATAGAGGTAATAATCATTGGTTCACTTGACATGGAATGACCCCATAGCCGTTTTCTGTATCTCCCTATTCCAGGATTCTAGTAAATGACAGGACCCTGAGGTTAGTGCAGTTGCTTTTCACAAGTTTGGGAATATGAACGGTTTCGGCCTCTGATATATACAGTTTCATAATTCGTATTAATGTTTCGGCACCAGTGAGTCTGAGAGGGCCCTTTTGAGGCTGTGCAGGAGGGTTTTGCCTGCCAGAGACTAGGAATCCTGTTGTCTTTATTATTTTTGGTCACCTCTGCCAGTGGAGGCAGCATCATTAATTTAATGAAAATTGTCACTTCAATGAGGAAGTAGACACACTCTAGTGCCATCTATTAAGAAAAGCTGTTCCCCCAGACCTAGTTAATTAGGTGTAGCCTATCTGCCAGACCATTTGGTCTCATGAGAGAGTAGGTAGGGATAAGAGTGGAGTGAATGTGTGCTGCTAACTGTTTTACAACTATTTGTGACTTATGATAGAAATATATATACCGTATATACTCGTGTATAAGCCGAGTTTTTCAGCACAAAAAATGTGCTGAAAAATCCCCCCTCGGCTTATACACGAGTATATACGGTAATAATAAAAAAAATATATATACCCGGCTGTATACAGCCCCCCCCGTGGTATACCGGGCCCCCCCTGTGGCCACCTGTAAAGGAAGCGATGATTATACTTATCGGGTCGCTGTCGCCGCCGCTCTGTCACCGTCCGTCACCGCGCTCCTCCTGGTCTTCATGCTTCCTTCACCGTCGCACAGGAAATGACGTCATTTTCTGTGCGCCGATGAAGGAAGCATGAAGACGGGAAGGAGCGCGGTGACGGCGACAGCGACCCGATAAGTATAATCATCGCTTCCTTTACAGGTGGCCACAGGGGGGGCCCGGTATACCAGGGGGGAGGGCTGTATACAGCCGGGTACTGCTGTATACAGCGGGGGCTGCTGTATACAGCGGGGGCTGCTGTATACCCCTCTGGGGCTGCTGTATACCCCTCTGGGGCTGCTGTATACCCCTCTGGGGCTGCTGTATACCCCTCTGGGGCTGCTGTATACCCCTCTGGGGCGGCTGCTGTATACCCCTCTGGGGCTGCTGTATACCCCTCTGGGGCGGCTGCTGTATACCCCTCTGGGGCGGCTGCTGTATACCCCTCTGGGGAGGCTGCTGTATACCCCTCTGGGGAGGCTGCTGTATACCCCTCTGGGGAGGCTGCTGTATACACCACTGGGGAGGCTGCTGTATACACCACTGGGGAGGCTGCTGTATACACCACTGGGGAGGCTGCTGTATACACCACTGGGGAGGCTGCTGTATACACCACTGGGGAGGCTGCTGTATACTACCACTGGGGAGGCTGCTGTATACTACCACTGGGGAGGCTGCTGTATACCACACTGCTGGGGGCTGTATACCTGTGCTGGGGTCCACCCTCGGCTTATACACGAGTCAATAGGTTTTCCCAGGTTTTGGGGGCAAAAGTAGGGGGGTCGGCTTATACACGGGTCGGCTTATACACGAGTATATACGGTATATATATATATTTTTTTTTTTATATCTTCCATATTCTTTAGGCGGCCGTCACACTGTGAGATATCTTTAGCGATATTGTAAGCGATTGCGCGTGCACGTGATCGCTTACAATATCGCTAATCGCTTACAATATCGCTCACATCGCTGGTGAGATGTCACACAGACAGACTCACCAGCGATGTGGACCAGCGAGCACGCTGGTAACTATGGTACACATCGGGTAACTAGGCGCCGCGCGTCGCTTAGTTACCCGACGTGTACCATAGTTACCATCTCCCAGCATAGGCGCGGTCGCTGGGAGATGGATCATCGTGGTGTCATACACCACGATGATGCAGATCGTTGCATCGTTCATCGCTAGATCTGAGAACCGAACCTCAGATCAGCGATGTCACGATCAAGCGATTTACCATCGTAAATCGCTTGATTACATGCAACGATATCTTGCCCGATATCGCTTAAGCGATCAAAAAGGAGATCGCTTAAACGATATCGGGCAAGATATCGTTCCGTGTGACGGCCCCCTTACAGGTCTTTGATAAATCTTTGGAAACCTTAGGATGTGCATTTCTTTGTGCAATACTTAAATGTGTTTTTGTTTTGTTTGTTGTTTTGTTTTTTTTTTAATCTTTTTCTTTTCTTATAAAATGAGTGAAGTCCAGTTGCCCTGTGATGATTAAGTATCGCGCTTAGAGGGTAAAAGACTTGCAGATGTGGTTCTGTGCTCTTCATCTTTTCTTTCATTCTCATACTTTCTTATTCTTTACTTTCATATATTTCATGTTTCTTTCCACTTCTCTCTTCTTTTTTTTTTTTTTTTTTTTCTGGCCAGAATTTCACTGCAATGATCTTCCAATGATTGCAAGATTATGAGATCTGAGGGCTATCTGATGGCTGTGACTATGAAAGACCTAAATGTGTATCACTCCATTTAATGATTTCTCGCTGTTTAATGTTCCTTCCTAGTAGCTCCGTGACTGAGAAAAAACCTGCAGAAAATTCTTGTCACAAAGATGTTGCCAGTCAGACCTCAACAGTGCTCCCTGTATGCCCTTCTGCCTCCGTGAAACCAACTAAACCTGCTGCCACTGCACCCGTTGGGAACGCAGCCCCTGCTCTGAGTACACAGGTATGGCTAATGTGGTTTACTCGCACCTATTCAGATCTCTAACAGTAGTCAGCAGTTACATAATTATTTATTTTTATAGCGCCATTGGTTTTATGGCGCTTTACATGTGTAAGGGCAGAACAAGGACGAGAACATAAATAACGACGAATAAATCATACAGGTACATTAGGGCAGAGATCCTGTCCGCAAGGGCTCAGTCTATAGGGGATGGGTATAAGACAGTAGGAGGGGGAGAGGTGAGATGGTGCAGCAGATTAGGTCTCAGTGTGGGTTATAGGCTTGAAGGAAGAGGTGGGTCTTCAGGTTTTTCTTGAAGTTTCCCAGGGTAGGGGAGTGTCTGATGTGGTGTGGAAGAGAGTTCCAGAGTATGGCAGATGCACGAGAGAAGTCTTGTATGCGTTTGTGGGAGGTGGAGATGCGGGGGAGAAGAGAAGTTCTTGAGAGGAGCACAGATTGAGTGAGGGGTGGTATCGGGAGACCAAGTCAGAGGTGTATGAAGGGGACAGGTTGTGGATGGCCTTGTATGTCAGGGTTAGGGCTTTGAACTGAGATCTCTGCGAAGTAGGGAGCCAGTGGAGGGCTTGGCAGAGGGGTTAGTAACAGGGCGACAGGTGGATGAGTCGGGCAGCGGAATTGAGGATGGTTCGTAGGGGTGCAAGGGAGGAAGCGGTGAGGCCAGTGAACAGGAAGTTGAGGCGGGAGATAATGAGGGCGTGGACAAGCATTTTGGCAATGTAATGGTCAAGGAAGGAGTGTATCCATGATATGTTATTAAGCTGGAGGTGGTGAGGGCCTGGATGTGTGGCTTGAAGGAGAGGACAGAGTCGAGGATTACACCGTGGCACTTGGCGTGGGTGACTGGTGAGTGTGTGCAGTCGTTGACAGTGATGGTTAGGTCGGGTGGGGGGGGAGGGGGGAAGACGATGAACTCTATTTTATCCATGTTGAGTTTGAGGAAACGAGCGGAGAAGAAGGATGAGATGGCAGGCAGGTAGTGTGTAGTTTTGGATAGCTGGGAGGTGAATCAGAGTCAGAGAGGTAGGGCTGGGTGTCGTCGGCGTAGAGGTGGTATTGCAGGCCGAGGGTGTAGGTGGAGAAGACTAAGGGTCCCAGGACTGAGCCTTGGGGAACTCCAACAGATAGGGGGTAGGGTGAGGAGGAGGTGTGGGAGTGGGTGACTCTGAAGATCCAGTCTGTTAGGTACGAGGAGATTCAGAAGAGGGCAAGGTCTGTCATGCCTAGGGATTCTAGAAATTTCTTAACAGGAGGGAGTGGTCGACTGTCGAAGGCAGCAGAGAGATTGAGGAGGGGAAAGATGGAGTAGGTCTTTGGTGACTTTGGTTAGGGCTGTTTCGGTGGAGTGGTGGGCTCGGAAACCGGATTGCAGGCGGTCAAAGAGGGAGCACGAGGAGATATGGGAGGACAGTTCGGAGTAGACATGTTGCTCAAGCAATTTTGAGGCGAAGGAGGAGAGATATGTAACGGTAGTTGGTGACTGTTGCGGGGTCGAGGGAGGGATTTTTGAGGATGGTTGTGATGAGGGAATGTTTAAAAGGTGAGGGGAAGACTCCGGTGGTAAGTGATATGTTGAAGAGATGGGTTTGGGCGGGGTTAAGGACAGTGGTGAGGTTAGGGATGAGATGGGAGGGGAGAGGGTCGAGGGCACAAGTGGTGAGGTGTGATCGTGTTAGAAGGGAGGAGAGACGCACTTCAGTCATAGAGGGGAAGTTACTTTTGATCGAGGGGGGTTTGGTGATAGACAGGGAGGGCCGTGGGGATTGGGAATGGAAGCCTTCTCTGATTTTGTCAATCTTCTGTTTAAAGAAGCTGGCAAGGTCGTCGGCAGAGATGAGGGGAGAGGGAGAGGTTGCGGGGGACTGAGTAGGACATTAAAGGTTATGAAAAGTTGCTTGGGATTGTGGGAGAGGGATCTATGAGACGAGAACTCCTTTGACTACTGCTTTTCATGGCTGTAAATAGATTTATAATTTCTTGTAGTCTGTGTTGCCTGCTCCAAGCTTCTGTTCTCTAGTGCTCTGGTATCTGTTGCTAGTTTACTTTCTCTTTTAAACTTCTGTATTCAGCTTCACTGACTATGGGTGCCTTCACATTAGCGTTCCCCTCCGCAGCGTTCTGCGGAGGGGATCCGCAATGTGAACGCAGCACCGAAAGCCCCTATGTTTAGAATGGGAGCGCACGGTGCTGCGCTTGACAGTGCATGACCGTGCGCACCCATTCACTTCCATATGTGATCTGTGCGCAGGCGGATGCCTGCGCACAAATCACACACACCCGCCCGCACCAGGGAGCGTGCAGAACGCTAATGTGAAGGCACCCTATGGGAGTGGTGGTCACACGCTCACTAAAGCTCCGTTCACATCGGGAACTTTAGGACCCCTATTCTCAAGATTAGTGGGGGTTTTGGCAGCTAATACCCTAGATATCATATATCTATTTTGTGTATTCATGACACCATCATTTCTCAATCGCCTCATTGGGGGGACACAGGACCATGGGTGTTATGCTGCAGGTCACTAGGAGGTGACACTAAGTTGAATCTGAAAAAAAGAGTAACTCCTCCCCTGCAGTATATACCCCCTGGCTGGCACATGCCGTACCAGTTTCAGCTTAGTGACAGTAGAAGGCAGATGCGGTCTACAGACCCATGTCATTATTTTGTTATTTATTTACTTTTTTATTTTTCCCTCTGGATGAGGATAAAATGGGCGATGGTGCCTCGCGTACCGCTCTCCCACAACCACCAATAGATGGTAATGTGGAGTGTTGCCTCCATATACCCCCTTCTGCAACGAGGAACAATATTTATTTATATTTTTATTTTTACCAACAATGGCAACGGTTCCTTAGCGTTCCGATCTCCACCGTCCTCAGAAGGGTGCACAGATTGTTACCTCCCTGTATCCCCCTTTGCACCGGCTGCTCCATTCAAGCTCTTCCCCCTTCCCACTCCCATGGAGAATCGGGTCGAGTCATCCGGTGCCACACAGGAGCCCCATGGTCCTCCCTAGATCCCACAGTTGGGACACTGGGTTGCAGGTGCTTGATGACATGGCTGGGACCCCCGACCCTCGCCGTCCCCCCTCAAGGACCCTGAATTGCAGGTGCCACTGTCATGAACTTACTCACTGCCCTCCCCGTTCTCCACTCACTGGGACTATGGGTCGCAGGAGCCAGCACCAGGTAATACTTCCAGGCTCTTCCCATCCTCCCTCCTGGGCCCCTAATGGAGATCCTGCATAGCGATCTGCACAGACACAGCCCGCAAACTGGGAACCCCCTATGCACCAGAGGGGGTATGGTATAGACAGAGGGCCCCCTCATTTTAGCGAAACGGCAGCTTACTGTACCCTCTCGCGCGCCGGCCCTGCACCATTCTCAGGAACACAATTTACTGTAGTCCTGTCACGCTTGAGCAAGGGAATAACCGACTACCATTTGTGAGCATGGCGCACAGATCACCAATGTCCGGCACCCAACAGAACCAAGTTTCCCAGCCAGTCATCAACATCGGCACGAGCCCAGCCACCTCCTGCGTAGCTGTCAACAGAAACAGTGTCCTAGCCAGTGTGAGTTCATCACAAACAGCAGCCGGTCCCCCATACTGGTACTAGCCCAGACACACTTTGCTTGGCTAACACCAGCATCGAGTTCCAAGCCTGCAGATAACTCTTATCAACAGCCTCTGACAGAGGAGAGGGAAGGCTATTTGAAGCTAGGGGGAGGGGATTCCAGGTGAGTCACACATCAAACCCTCAACCAGCAGCTGAACATAATAGTGAGTGCAGCTCTGGAGCACAACACAGGAGGCAAGTCAGGCCCTTCACTATACCTCCTGCAGCTCTTAAAGAAAAACCACACACCGCACAATCTAAGCGCGTGACAAGTCCCTGGCTCTGGCCTGCTCCCGAGCGACTCCAGCCTCCCGCTCGCCTCCGGGTGACATCACTTTGGCCGGAACATCCCGGCTGCTTCCCAAAATTAGCGGTCTGGTAACTTTCAGCGCTTATAGCATCATCGCAAGACTTCACTTTACTATTAACGTGGCATTACAGTTTCTCTGCACAGGGTCAACACTGGATCCTGGGCACAGCTGCATTGGAGACTGGACCTAGGTTGGGGGTAAGGAGCTCGGCAGATCCTGCTCTGCTACAGCTCATTCTCTTGATCTCTCTCCTCTCCCTGTCTCCGTATACTGTGCCCAACAGTGTGACCCTGTTTTTGCCTTGTATACTCTGCCACATAATCATGCAGAGCTCAGACCACCCAGAAGACCCCCAAGACCTATACAGTCTCGTATGCCTGTTGCATTACATGCCGCGCTCAGCTGCCTAGCGGACATGCTGCTCCGCACTGCCAGACTTGTAACCATAATACTGTCCAGGAGCTCTCCGCCAACTCTGCACCTCCCTGCGCCCCTAACCCACCTGATTGGGCTCTGTTTCTAACACAATCTATGTCGCAATCCATAGACAAGCTCTCTTACCCTGGTCCAGGCCCTGCAGAGCTGCCCATGCCCTGCACCTTCGGCCTATCGGTGTCACAGGTGGACACCCCGGCACAAGACAGCACGCCACATAGGGGTAGGCCATGAGAGAAACCGCAATCTGTGGCTGGGACAACATGTAAAAGACATCATAGGAGTGCCTATCCTGCGTCCTCACAGGGCTCCCACACCTCCCCTATCCAGGAACTAGAACCGGCCTCACCCTCGTCTGATGCATTCAATGATCCTGACTCAGATACTTAGCCGGATATATCTTTTGAGTTAGATACTCCTGGCACACAGGATTAATGAAGGTCGTCAACCAGGCGCTTAAAGTTGACGACTTCCCCCATGTGAGACCCCACACCATGCTGTGTCTTTCAAGAGGGTAACACGCTCACAAACATTTTTCTCCTTCGCCTCATAGGGGGACACGGGACCATGGGTGTTATGCTGCTGCCCACTAGGAGGCAACACTATGCAGAATCTGTAAAAGAGTTAAGTGGCTCCTCTGCAGTATACACCCATGGAGCAGGAAGTGCCTCACCAGTTTTTGCTTGGTGTCGTTAGGAGGAACACCTACATTTTATTTTTCTTAAAATTGTTTACTTTTTGATTTTATTTTTTCTTAAAGATGAAGAAAAGTGGGTCTCTAGTGAGACTCCCAGCATGCTCCTCCTTCGGTCCCCCAGTTTTGGGGGCACCTGGTTGAAGTTGAGAGGTCGTACCACATGCCGCTCCTTCCTCGGCATCCCACTGTTGGGGTGCTGGATTGAAGTCGAGATGATGGTCCTCCTTCCCCATTTCTCCGCAGTTGGGGAACTTGGGTTGAGGTCGAGGCTGGATAGGAGCCCCCTGACGGTGGACGGCAGCATCCCTCCCTTATTGCCCCTTTGGGGCTTTTAGGTAGAGGCACCACAGGTAGGGAACACAGGACAGCTGCACTGCCTGTGTGCTGCAGCACAATCCAGAAGCCTCAGCCAGGCTGAGACCTTCTGAGGGGCACACACTGCTGCACAGTCCAGGCTGTAGCACACCAGGACAGGAGCCCCAGCCCTGTTGCGTGCTCCTGACAGGCCTGGGGGGGGGCAACAGGCAGCCATTACAGCCACCTGTGCCCAGGAGCACATACTCTCCATGTCCCTGCAGCCCAGCACCTGCCCTGTAAGCTGGAGACCCAGTCCTAGGTTCTCCGGCGGTGGCCACCACCGCAACGGCACCGCTCTGCCCGGGGGGGTGCAGGTCCGTTCCAGTCCCTCCCCGGACCTCCGCGCCGGCGAGGCACCATTTTCAGCAGTACAAGTTACTAGAGGCCGCGGTTTTGGCCTAGCGCAAAGCTGCTGCATTTTCCCCGCCCCCGGCCTGCCATAACTGCAGCTCACAAAGGGGGGAGGGACGGCTCTCAATGGCGCGAATAGCTTCTGCACGCCTGGAGGTAGATGGACTGCCCCTGCTGCAAGCAGTGGCGGCCATTACCAGCAGGGCGTGCCTTTACAATACAAAGGGGTGCCCACTCATCAGTGGCAGCATTACCCCTCCAGAATTAAAATCCAGCAGCAAGACTAAGGCTGCACACCATAATAGCAAGACTTCTTCACCGCTACAGTGTTAAAAGCAAACATTGACAATTATAGCAAGGTATTTGCCTTATTTCCTCGTGGATATTTTATTATCCCAGTGAGGCTTCTGGCAATTTTAAAGTATATAGCAGAAAATTGTCAAGAGAGTAAAACTTAACATTTATTTTATCTTTTAAAGACTAGATGGCGATCTAAAACCACACAAGTAGTAACCACACCGTGCATATGTGTCACACCAGTGATACAAAAATTCCTCTTTCTCTAGACGTTCAGGTACGGTTGAGCGTGTGACCAGTGAGATTGATCACTTTCTTTCAGTGGCCACAAAGCCACTAATCGTTAACGTTGGTCATGACTCAGACCTGCTCTGACGCATGGTCGATTGCAACGCAGGAATTGGTCATAGGGTTCCCAGAAGGTTAACTCATCCTGGCAGACCCAGTCACGCCACTCCGAACCCAAGTCCGTTGCTGCTCATAGGACCAAAGGTTCGTCCGCACACTACAGTATATCCGCATTTCAGGAGACAATGTACCGTATCATGAGTGGACCGTGTTATAGATTATACTCCAACCTCTCTGGGGTCGCCAGACAGGAATGTGCAGTACCAGCGGTAAAGGACCTAACACAGCTAAACAGGCAGGGCTAGATAAGACTTTCCTGCAGGGACATCTAGCCAGAAGTACTTCTATAGAACAAGGAGTATACCTTACATCCATAGACATAAAGAACGCTTTTCGGCGTATTCAACATAACTACGAAGCAATTTCCAATCGAACAAACCTCTCGTGGCAATTCCGATCGCTTTACCTGCTGTTCCCTATAGGTTCACGCCAGTCAGGGCAGAAGTCAGGTCTACCCTCCAATCAGGGGGTGTCGCATCCTTCCGGACCTGCATGTTCCGCTTATCAAGGCACTGATTCTCACGGCCTACAAACACAGCGTCTCTAGCAATGTAGACGCTATAAGAATATGGAACAGCTGGCCCTGTTCCAACAGTTCAAGATAACGTAGCAAAAGTCAAACAATCCACAGGAATTTGTTCACCTAGCGTTTTTAAACAGGCGGTCTCTCCACTGGCGTATCCGGCCACTCTCGCTCTCAAGCAAGTAACAACTTTCACTGTTCATGATACGAAAACTAGGGTGGCAGATCAACCTCCACAAGTCTACCATTTTTGGAAATCCGCTGTCTTCATAACAGTCTCTAACAGGATAGTGGCAGCATAGGAAGCAGTGCCATTAGCTCAGACGCCCCCGGCGTTGTCAATTATATATGTTCACGCGAGCAGGATGTGGTGCGATGTACACCCATCACAATACATATGGCAGTAGTCTTGCCCACACACAAAGATGTCACTCAATCTATGAAAATTTAAGCAGTATGTCTAGTGCTGAAATTGGTCACTCGCATTCTGGCAGTCAGACATGTCAGAATGCAGTCAGACAATACCACATATGTGGCACATGTCAACCACCAAGGCGGAACCCCGTAGTCGCCAAGCGATGCAAGCGTTTGCTACATCTGTCACTACCTGAAATCCCTAGACACTGTAAGGTCAGCTGTTCTCATACCAAGGGTAAACATTTCGAAATCTGAGTTCGTAACACACCAACAGATGGATTCAGGTAAACTGTCCCTTCATCCAAAGGACCTCAGTCAAGGCTGCCAGTGCCAGGAAACCACAGGTATAGCCTGGACGGAGTAACGCCTCAATGCCAAGGTCTAACAGTCCTGGCCAGGACCCACAGTCAATAAGAACAGATGCAGTAGTCCAAGACTGGACCCGGCTCCGTCTCCTGTATATTCGTTCCCCACTACCAGGGTAGTGCGGAATATCAAGCAAGAATGTCGCTGGATCATCTTTGGGTCCTCACACTGGCACAGATGCGTTTAGTATGCAGAGTTCGTGCACCTCATAGCAGCAGTGCCGGGACGACTGACAGGCCAACTCGGCTCTCTCCGTCCCTCACAGTTTCTCAATTCTGAAATTAATAGCATAGCACTTGAAACCTGCAACTTAACCCAAAGGGTTTTTCCCACGATATAGTGGCTTCCATAGTGACAGCGAGAAAACCAGACTTATCAACGATATACCATCACACATGTGTAATCGTTTTGTTTTCTTCCTTGTGTAGGCTCTAAGGGTCATTTCCCTTGGCCCTATTTCATACCAAGAACACTGTTTTGTTACACACAGACCTAGACTCAGGTCTGTCCTTGGGGTCTCTCACACAGCATGTTTTGCCCGTTTCATATTCTTCCAAAAACGTCTTGCCTCCAGACTTCTAGGAAATCTTTCCTTCAGAGGGTCTGCATTTAAAGTCTTCAGACAGGACTACACCAGTAACTAAAATTCGTCCTCGCGGACCTACAAAAACCACCTGTCGAAACTCTTTAGAAGATTACTCCTAGCATGCTCATCCAAACCAGCGGTATGTTTCGAGGCCAGTTACCGTTCTCTGCAAAGGTATCGGTATTTACAGCATGCTCAGGTCAAACATCTTTTCTAGTCTCCCACCATGCAAAGATGATTTCCACCGAAGAAAAAGCTGGGCTTTGTAGTCCGAGCTGACCTCAAGAAACGTCCAGTAAAGGGTTAATCAGGTTCTGGTTTATTTGCCTACGCGTTTCGTGGCTTTAAATCTGCCACTTCATCAGGGCTATGAAGTGACAGATTTAAAGCCACGAAACGTGTAGGCAAATAAACCAGAACCTGATTAACCCTTTACTGGACTGGAAGTTTCTTGAGGTAAGCGTGGACTACAAAGCCCAGCTTTTTCTTCAGTGGAAATCATTTATCTTCAGTGGTCTCCTGCAGCGACCATTACCAGGCTCTCTGTTTGTTTTTTAAACATTAAATTTTTATTAAAGTTTTAAGGCATATCAAAACAAAACAAATGCAGCCGAGAATCTGTTTGTTGTGGCTCTCACAACCACCGCAGGTGAGTCACACCGATTAGGAGGACTGGACTATTATTAAGACGATAACGCCCTATGTGCGCTCCCTATTTATCCTTTTTTACCATGCAAAGTTTGCACTAGGGCTGGTTCCAGCCTTATTCTACAGGCGGTACATTCGCTCACTGGGCAGTGTTCACCACTTATGGCAGCCTGATAGGTTGGGGAGGGTTTACCGCCACCGTACGGCACAAGGTTAGTGGTCTTCTCGTGAATCCACTCTGCCCATCAACCTTCTGGAGATTCGGGCCATATTTTGGCTCTACAGACTTTTCATCTTCTGGCAGGTCCCCAATTCGTGTCCAGTCGCACAATGCCACAGCAGTGGCATATGTCAATCGGGTGAACCCGTAGCCAGCAAGCGATGCGCGACATGGAACCCATTCTCCGCTGGGCCGAATCAGCTCAGTCAGTGCTCTCAGCAGTGCACATTCCGGGCGGCGGCAACTGGGTGGCGGATTTCCTCAGCCGTCGGGGCAGTGCATCGGGTGAATGGGCCCTATATCCAGAGGTTTTCCAGCAGATGTGTCATCGCTGGGGACTCCGGACGTGGATCTCATGGCTTCGCGACTGAACGCCAAGGTGCCCACTTTCATAGCTCAGTCCCACGACCCACGTTCGGTAGGAGCGGACGCACTAGTCCAACCTTGGACTCTGTTTCGCCTGCCTTACATCTTTCCTCCTCTGCCGCTACTACCCAGGGTGATGAGAAAAAAATCAAGACGGCGGGCGTCCCTGTCATTCTGGTAGCACCAGATTGGCCAAGGCGCGCCTGGTACGCCGACCTAGTACGGCTGGTCGCAGACACCCTGGCGCCTTCCAACCACGCGGACCTGCTAACTCAAGGTCCCATATGCCACCAACATTCGACGGCCCTGAATTTGATGGCGTGGCTGTTGAGACCAGGGCTTTAACCTAGGCTCGGTTTCTCCTCAGAAGTGAACAAAACAATTTATCAGGATGGGAAGCCCGCCTAGGCTCTCATTTACTATCACATGCATATGGAAGGCTTTCTTCTCTTGGTGCAAGGCTCGAGACCTGTCGCCTCTTGTTTTTTCTCTCCCTGTAATTCTAGGCTTCCTTCAGTTCGGACTAGATGCCAGTCTTTCTTCTGGTTCTCTCAAAGGTCAAATATCTGCACTTTTTGTGCTTTTCCAGCGCTGCCTCGCTATTAAATCTCAAGTCGAGACCTTTATTCAGGGTGTGTCCCATCTGGTTCCCTCTTACAGGAGGCCGCTAGAAGTGTGGTACCTAAATTTTGTCTTAGATGTCTTCAGAGACACCCCCCCCCCTTTTTTTTAGAGCCTCTCAAGGTCATTCTTTTCAATTCTGGAAGGTGTGTTTCTTGTAGCAATAACCTCTATACTTTGTGTCTGAGTTGGCAGCGCTTTCTTGCAGAGCACCTTTCCTGGTTTTCAATCCGGATAAGCTTGTGCTTTGGCCAGTGCCGTCATTTCTCCCGAAGGTGATTTTTATTTTTTTTTTCTTTGCACCTGAATGAGGAGAGACCTCTCCCCTCCTTTTGCCCGGTGCCGATGCACTGCGTGGATAAGGCTCTAACACACTGGACCTGGTTAGAGCTCTTATGTACTATGTCTTGGCGCCCTTCCGGATGTCTGATTATCTTCATTCTTCCGGAGTGTCACTTGAAGGGCATGGCGGCATCCAATGCCACATTGGCCAGATTGATTCAGTCAACAATTCGGGAAGCCTATCAATTGCTGAATATGCCCTTTCCATTTGGGTTAAGCATGCACTCTACATGTGCGGTAGGAGCATCCTGGGCCATTCGACACCAGGCATCTGCCGAGCAGGTGTGCAAAGCGGCCACTTGGTCCAGCTTGCACACATTTGCAAAGGACTACAATGTCCATACTCGGTCATCGGCAGATGTGAGTCTGGGTAGGCGTATCGTGCAGGCAGCGGTACCTCATCTCTAGAATGTATGTGTTGCAAAAGGCTATTGATCCCCTTTTTTTTTTTTTTTTTTTTTCTTTCTACCCACCGAGGGACTGCTTTAGGACATCCCATGGTCCCCCCTATGAGGCAATTCAGAAAAAAAGATTTTTGTGTGTGCTCACCATAAAATCCTTTCTCTGAGTTTCTAATTGGGGACCCGTTCCAGGTCGTTTGGTATTCTTTCTTGTTCTTTGATTTCTCTTATGGTTGCCTTCTTACAGGCCTATGTTTTCTCCTACTGCTTCAGCTTGTGCCAGCCAAGGGGTGTATACTGCAGGGGAGGAGTTACTGTTTTTTTCAGATTCTACTTCGTGTCGCCTCCTAGTGAACTGCAGCATAACACCCACGGTCCTGTGTCCCCCAATTAAAGGCTCAGAGAAAAGGGTTTTACGGTGAATACACACAAAAATCCCCTTTTTTTTATTGATCATGCTATACTATGTAGATATGTGTGCATATATAGAAAGCTTTGTGGTGGCTCTGGCTGTATATATCGAGCTATTTTACTTGAAGGAAGAATTTCCAGCACCAGACCAAAC
Organism: Allobates femoralis; assembly: GCA_033576535.1. Taxonomy (NCBI): domain Eukaryota; kingdom Metazoa; phylum Chordata; class Amphibia; order Anura; family Aromobatidae; genus Allobates; species Allobates femoralis. Next base: position 636,178,927 of record JARQOC010000002.1, on the reverse strand, counting down.
TGTTGGTCTCTTGGCAAAGGACATTGTCGTAACGCGTCCAGCTAGGGGGGACACTGTTCCCTTGCATGATTATTTTATGATTTTAATGCACCAATAAAGCATGGATATGAAGATTTGGTCCGGTGCTGGAAATTCGTTGTTCAAGTAAATTAACCCCGGATTACAGATTCCATTCCTGGCGCCAAGCAGCTTAAGGTGAATCCAGGTGACAGCACTTTCCGCCTCCCTCTCCCTTCAATGTGTATAGCAAGCTTTGTGGGGATCATATAGGGGGGTCGTCTGCATACTTAAACTGCTCATTATTAAATGATATAAGTATTCTATAAAATTTTATTGAGCAAAATTCAGCCTATTGCTTTGCCCCTCCTGGTGTTAATCATGTAATAATTGCTTCAATGCCTACATTTTTGTTGTAGACTTGTACTTTGGAAATATAAGAAACTATGCTTTATGTACTTGCATGATCTTATTTTTCTCAGTTACTGTAGTAAGAATGAATACTTTTTCTGTGATTGGCTTTTGTTCACATCAGCTATCTTCTTGTTTCAAGGAACCAAGAAAACTAAGTTACGCTGAGGTATGTCAAAGGCCTCCCGCACCTGCTCCAGTCCAGCCACTTCGTGAGCTTCGTACAAATATAACCCCGCCTGCCAAAAATGAAGAAACGTCTGTTCCAGAAAAAGGTTCAGAAAAGACACTTGAAAAGGTTGAAGGAAAAGTAAAAGAAACTCCTGTTCACCGAAGTAATGGTGCACCCCGAGGTGGTGCCGGGAAAATCAGGGAACAGCGACGCCAGTTTGGACGAAGGTCTTCACCTCAGGGAGCAACACGGCGTAATGGCAAGGAGCAATATGTGCCACCAAGATCACCAAAGTAAAAACTACTTCTCTTAAGTATCTCATCAGACTGATGGCATCAAAGAAAAAGACTTGTATGGAGATGGTCATAGTTTTGTATAAAGTGGGCATAGCGGAACCCAATGTTCATCTCAGATTTTTATTTGAGATGATTACTTGTTCCAGATGTGATATAAAACAAAATATGTAATGTAGGATTTTTTTTGGGTGGGGGGGATGAGGGTGGGTATGATTTGTGGGTTTTTCGTTTTTTTTTTTTTTTTTTAAGTTGCAGAAGTTACCTGCTATATATCATTTTCAGGGTTTTGGCATAAACCTAGAAGAGGGTGAAAGAAAATATTTTTGAGAAATAGATCTGTTAAGAAAAATGTACAAAAAAATATAGAAATTTAAAATTAATTTTTTTAATCTATTTAAGGCTTTGCTGGTAGTATATGTATGCCATTTTGGCCTTGAAGTGGAAATAACAAGATGCAGTGTGTGGTCAGTGTGTATTGTAACTGTGGCCAGATGCTGTTTGTCACAGATCCTAATACTGAATGTACAGCTATTCTGTCATGTCTATTAGCCTGAAATTTAGTTTGTCTTTTGACCTTACTAAAATTTCTTTTGAAGCTGTTTACTTATCAAGCCACAACTTTTGGAAGATAACAAGAGCTTAGCTTATAGCATGTCTGTAATCCAGGCTTTCTCATATGTACGACTTGTATTTTTTTTTTTTTTTTTATTTTAATTTGTTCTGTCTGGAGCATGGGTTAATCTGTGAATCCATGCAGTGTATATGTACGTCATCTTTAAGAAAGGGCTATGCATAACTGATAAGATATCAAGCGGATCTCGCTGGACTCATTCACACACATCTACCATCCTGTGGGGCTTTTCTATCTCTAGGAAACTGATGCAATCTCTCATCAACATGTTAAATCCATGTGTTTTTGAGAGGTTTTTTTTTTTTTTTTCTTCACCCGTGTAGCCTTCAGACAATGGTGAGCCGTATAGTGATTGTGATCGAAGGCATCACAACCTATTTTATATTGGATTTTTTTTGTCCATCAACCAAAATTGTACAAACCTGTTTAAAACTTGCCCTGTCCACTGTTTCATAGTCATTATATTGTATAAAGGCAGGTTTGTGTGATTTTTCTTTTTTGATTTTTCTTTTTCCAGACATTAAGTCCTATCTCTCGGTTGCACCATTCACTTCTCTTGTTGTACCGCGGGCTTCTCTGTATCTGAGGTCTGCGCAATGACATGTTGCATGTCTACTGAAATTGACTTGCGAGCACTCGTACCG